>JADLZL010004973.1:0-77252 GCA_015844335.1 Chrysopogon serrulatus | reverse complement strand
TCGATCAATTATTGGCTGGAGCTGCTGCTTTGTCCTCTGCGGATATTTGCTGGGAAAATCAGATAACTGGCAGGGAAGATGTTCCTGTATAGTGGTATTGTCCTCTGCGGAGCACTGTATGGGGAAGACATCACTCTTCTGCACATTTGTTCTCAACCCGGAGGCGTCTCCAAACAGCTGGAGGAGATCTAAAGAGATACTGATGTCACTAGCTAAGGCCGTAAGAAAATCACCACATCATCAACATATAGGGAAATGCGGTGTTGAAAGGCCCTTATGGCGAGTGGTTGCAACAAACCTTCATCAGATGCTTTCTTGCACATAAAACACAGGACATCCATGACCAATATGAAGAGCATTGGAGACAACAGATCACCCTGGCGAAGTCTGTCGATGTAAAATTGTTTCTCCAGGGCTGCTGTGTCTCATGACCTCCAATAAGAAAGGCCAAGACACAGAATCGAAGGCCTTTGTGATATCCAATTTTAGTAAAATTCGGGCTTGTTTTTGATGGTGAAGGTATCAGGCAGTGTGCTGCACAAGCATGAAATTATCTTGTATGAAACAACCTTTGATGAATGCACTCTGGTTGAGTGACACCATTTGGTCCAGCCACCCCGAAAGCCTATTGGCCAAAAGTTTTGCAATTAGTTTTGCAAATGAGTGTACCAGCCATCTTTGACATTTGTGGCCTCCTCCTTTTTGGGCAGGAGTGTAATATATGCAGAATTGAGCTGTTCAAAGTTTCCAAATTTTCGACTCCAAATAGCTGATATTGCTGCCATCATATCCACCTTGATGGACTTGGAGCAAAGAAAAAGAGCTTTTTTCGCTTGTCTGTAGCCTCTGTTGTTTTTTCCCTTTAGAAGAGTGGTTTTGTTGTTGCAAAGCTACTGGCAGGAACATGTCAGGCATGGAGGCAGCCGGCTTGGCCGATTTTCCATCCAGCCAGGCCGGCTCAACAGAAGAGCTTCACTTTTTCCTCTTTTCCTGTCTTGGACATCCAAATAATATTTCAAAAATATTTTTGCTTCCATATAATAACAAGAAACCTTGTCCAAGAATTAATTCGCACTCCCGATCATTTTTTATCGTCAACAGGTCTCCCTCCTTTTTCCCTGCTATTTAGGCGTTTAAAACTGTCCTGTGCTTGTACATAAACTCTCTCTCTTAATTGAAAGGCAGAGCTCCTGCCATTGCTTTCCAAAAAAAAATCCACCTTGATGATCTGCCAACAAGTTTTATAGAATTTACCTGTGAAACCATCAGGCCTAGAGCTTTATCTGATGGCAATGAGCTAATTGTCTTCCAAACCTCATCTTCTGAAAAGGGGGGCATCCAGTTCTGTTAAATCATGAGACGGAATATCCAAGGGCTCCAGGTTGATGGTGAAATTTCTGTCCAGACCAACATCCAGTAGATTACTGTAAAAATCATTAACAGCCTGTTGTTTATCTTCATGCTTGCTGAGCACCAAACCATCATCAGTGATAAGTTTACTGATGAAATTTCTTTATTTTTCGATGTCTGGCATGCAGGTGGAACAAGACTGTATTGGCATCACCCTCACTGAGCCAGTTAATTCGGGAGCGACTTCCCACTATTGTTCGCTGCAGGGAGGACAGTGCTAAAGCATGTCTCTTAAGCAACCGTTTTTCCAATCTAGAGACGTGACGGCTGTCCTGGGCGATCTCAAGTTGATGGGTTACTTGGTGAGTCCTAACTGTGACTTGATGTGCCCGACTCTCTTGTGACTCCAGCTTTGAAGGCCCTTATCTGTGGCTCGAAATTTCCTTGCCAGTGTGTCAAAAGGACAGGAGGCAACTGGTTCAGAAGACCAAGCAGCCTCGGCTGCCTCTTGGAAACCCTCTAATTTGTTCCACTAAGATTCAAAGTGAAATCCTGTCTTCCCAGGTTTGATGTCATGCAGCCCAAGAAGTAATGGACAATGATCAGATCCATCTATAGCTGTGCTTTGTAGCAAACAATTTGGGAAAAGTTGCTCCCAGTCCACAGAACACACAGGACCCTGTCCAACTTAACCAAGGTTGGTGTATCTTGCTGATTAGACCAAGTGAATTTTCGTCCATGCAGTGGCAGTTCTTTCAGCCCCAAATCATTAATTAGGTGATGAAAACGCCCCATCATTGCCCTGTTTAAGTTCCCATTGGTCTTATCCTCATCTTTGTAAATGAGGTTATAATCACCCAACGTTATACAGGAGCCCTGGCAAGCAACCTGTATCTCCCTTATCTCCTGTAGGAATAGCAGCTGATCATCATCACCCTGAGGTCCAAACAACCCATCAGAAGTTCACAGCTGCAGTAAATGCCAGACATCTTTCAAACAGTGCAGTTAATGTGGTGAAATACAAATGGAGTTAACAAACCAATGCCAGGGATATTGAGTCCTTCAGAGATTCACATGATTTTTTTGGACAGTTCAGAGTTGTGATCAGAGCTGATCTCAAATGTAAAGGACAGTAGGCCACGCCAAGTGACCATAGAAATAAACTCCATCAGAGATTACTATGAAATTAAATGCTCCAGCTCCCTCACGTAGCTGAGCGTCTGGTTGATGAGCTGCAAGGATGGGATCTCCTTGCAGGGCTGCGACTCCTTCACCTTCTGGAAGAAGACAGCACTGTTCTTAATCTCCCATTCCAGGTCTTGTTAACGATGTTCACAAGATTAGACTTCAGTGACTATCATAAGATTTCATCATAGAAATAAAGCCAGTACGAGGGGGGAAATTAAACGACTAAAGTTACCTGTGCGATGTGCTCGTGCAGATCTTGGCCAGAACTGAACATAAGTATTTGCTTTGCATCATTGACAGACTGAAGTTACTTCTGTGATGTACTCTGTTATAGAAGATTGACAGTTAATTGTAAATGGATGTGGTGATATAAAATACCATTTGATATGACAATTGACAGTTCATTTAAGCTAGTAGTGAAATAAAATACCATTTGATCTGACAATTGACAGTTCATTTAAGCTAGTAAGACAATGAATCTGGTTGCTGGTTACATCATTACATGGAATGATACATGGAAACAAGTGATACTACAACAGATTATGTGATTCTAAGAATTTTCTGTCACCATGCTAAACTAACAGCTACACGGAAACAACTGGTACTACAAATCAGTAAACAATGAAATCCCCAGCTTTATGAGATCATAGCAATAGAGAAAAAAAAGATGTAACCAGAATCTGATATCAGTAAACAAGTCTACACAGATGCAACAGATTATATATGAATCTAAGAATTTTCTGTCACCATGCTAATTGCTGCGACTTTGAAAACCATAAATTTGAATAACAAATAAGAATCCAAATTCCATTAAATTGAATCTAAAAAATATAAGTCCAAATGATAGGTTGACAGCAACATTTCAGATTCTATCATTCTGTGAGCAATTAGAATCTGTTGTGTGATCTTCTATTAAGTGTGGGTAGCAACTAGCAAGCAACTGTAAACAGTACATATAACCAGGACTATTTAACCAAAACAGAATATATGAATGGGACCATATTATGTGCTCACACATTTTGTTCCAGAAATCAAACCTTTGATGCAAGCGAAAGTCAATCTAATGCATCTCAACAGATTGCAAAGAAACATGCTCCTTCTATGCAGCGACAACTACATCAGCAGTAACCTCTTCCCCTCATAAAGGGAATGCCCCCCAAAAAAAGATATAGCAACAACTGTTACAACTTCAGAAAAATATCCATTGCAGAATTCATTTAGTGATAGTATAGAAACATACTGCCTTAGCATATACTCGACCAGGAACAAGCAAGTGGTCAGTATGTAACAAGCTATGAATTTTACTGAACAAAACACATGATCACATGACATTTCAGTGGCATACTTCGAGAAGTAGAGTCTGTTTGTATACAATGTAGTATTCTTCATTAGTATCTGCAGTCTAAAATGTATTACCAAGCAACAAAAGAACATTCGTGATATATTGATATACAAATCTTCAAAATGCCTTATGTCTTATACCAAATATTCTAGGTAACAAGTGTACACAGCAGCCACATCCATTCGTCCGATGCAGAGTTCACTAAATAATTGCTTGGTCCTAAGATTCAGAGTTCAGTACAGTGTTGGCTATAAGCCATACACGCACACGGTAGTGGCCGCTCGGGCCTACCTGACACCTAGACACCACCCACGCGAACACAGCACTGCGACTTTCTGCCTTCGCCTTCATCCTGACATAGCTGCAACTTTGGCATCTTCCTTGCTTCCAGAACTTGCTGCACTCCTAGACACCACCCACATGAGCAAATCACTGTGACTTCCTGCCTTCGCCCTCAGCTTGACTTAGTTGCAGCTTTGACATCTTCCTCGCTTCCAGAACTTTGCTGAACTCCAAGAAAAAAGCTTGTGAAAGTCTTCTTGAGAAGATAGCCTCCCAAGTGGTTGCATCAGTTGGTGAAGTTGTCCATCACACAACACTTGTGGAATCGCACAATTTCCAATCTTGAACAGCCGTCGTTGAAGTATTTGAGCCGGTTCCATCTTACATTTGTCTAGCTTGACCTGCATGCACAACTGAACAAAAACTGGAGAATAGTTAGCAGTAAAAGGTTAGACATGGAACACAGGGAAAACTTAACCTGGCGGCAACTCCAGTTTATATGTAGCAGCACCAATACGCTCCAAGACCTTGAAAGGACCAATACGAGCAAGGGATTTTACGTGCAGACAATGCCACACAACCTGACTCTGCTGGAACCTTCCCACCAATACCACCATGACCCAATCTGATCTCTAGGTTCCAGGAATTTTACGTATGGACAGCAGCCATGCAACCCTCACCGCAATCACAGTCGTCACAAGTGTGAACAGAATGCTGCACAAAAGAGAGCAAGCAAAAACAAATCGCCTCTGTATGCTTCGTGTTGACACTGTCAGTGCCATTGGTGGGCACAGCACCGACAACACACTTATTGAAATTACTTTTTATTCAATAAAACTAATTTATCGGAGAAGTATTGCAAGCTAACAATTCTATGGCACATAATTTGGATTGCTAGTGCAATTTTATTGTAACATTAAAAGATAGTGTTGATAAGTTGTGATTACCAGCACCTTTATTGAAATCATCAATCTACCCTAAAACTATTAACTACTTAAACTAAAGAGTTCCAGAACTTAGCATTACCAGTAACACTAAAACGCTAATGAATGTAACAGGGAAAGAAGTGCAAAGCAAGAACATACCTAATACTAAGTACCTGCGCAGATGTGCAGAGACTTATGTGGTCCACGAGAAGAAGGGACAAAGTGGAGTCCAGTAGCCGCAGCTGTAGAAGCTGTGCCCCTGCATCGGACCCGGCATGGTGGCTACACTTGCTTTGCTTGGTACACCACAATAGCAGTAGGGTACTGTCGCCATCGCGGTTCGAGGCTGAGGTGGCATGCACTCTGGTAAGGGCACCAACGAGCCCGTGATCGCAAGCGAGGTTCCCCGGCGCATGAGCTCTACAAGAAGATGAGCTGTGTTCAGAGCATCATCTAGGCCACAGTGGAGGCGGCCCTCCCACTGCAGCCCCGCCATCCGAACAGCATCCTGTAGGTTAAATCGAGCCTTGCCAAGAGCAAACTCGGACGTGAAGGGTACCCTCAGATTAATCCACTGATCAAAGTAGTAGGGTTTCTCTATACCCTTAAAGATGCACTCACCCTCAAGCATTGTGCGGCAATCCCAATCGCCCCAGGTCACCACGGCGAGGTTGCCCATCTTAGCCCCCAGTGAATCGAGCCACCGGTCGTGCAGCTTCAACGCCTCGGCTAGGCTGACTCCACCGTCGACGTTCGCCTGACTGATTCCCGTGAGATCACGGCAGAAATCAGTGAGCTGGGGGTGGTGCACCGGGCGGACGTAGGTACGGAAGGCCGAGAGGATACTGCCGGTGGCGCCGTCCACGAGGACGGACGGAAACTCGATGATTTCCTGCGGGTAGATGACCGAGCCTTCTTGGCACGTGGCCTCGAAGTCGATCACCACGAAACAATCAAACATGTTGCCGGCGTCGGCGGCGGACAGCTAGGGGATGGGGGTCGGGCGTACCAGCAAGTGAGCGGAGAAATCGTCGATGTCGAGGCGGTGGCAGCCGAAGTCGTCGATGTCGAAGGCCGGCGAATCGCGCGTAGATCACGGCGGAGATCAGTCGCGAGTCGAGGTCGGCGAAATGCAGAGGAGGCGAGAGCGCGGATCGAGCTGGCGAGAGTCAAGGTCGGCGAGATGCGGAGGGAGACGCGAGCACGAGCGCGAGATCGAGATCGAGCTGCCGCGAGTCGATGCCGGCGAGATGCAGAGGGAGGCGAGAGCGCGATTTTAGATCGAGATCGATTGCGATTTGGAAGGAGAGGCGCGGTTAGGGTTCTTCGTTTTGATTTTATTTCCTTTTTTTTGGCAGAAGAGGCGGCGCGGCGGCGAGGTCGAAACCTACCCGGGTACGTGCTGCCTAATCCTCGTTGGGCCGAGCAGCCTAATCGGCCAAAGGTAAAGTCGGCCCAATAAACAAAATATTGGCCTGAGAAAAATCAGCAGGGGCTTGTTTTGGATATTTTTCTTTCTGACAAGATGGGAACTTGTTTGGATTGAAAAATTGAAAGAATCAGAAATGGAGGAAACAGAACTGATTCGACCATACGAAGGATTCGCTCAATCCAATCCAATCCAATCCAGTCCGAGAAGAGGAGGAAGAAACGAGTTGCTCAGGCGAGAAGAACCTGGTCTGTTTCGACCATCGCTGCTCGCCGCCATGGCTCCCTCGTCGAGCTCCCGCCATGGGTCCTCGTCGGTGCTTCTTCTCTGAGTCTGACGGAGGAATGCGCCCACTTGCTCATCGTGCTCAATGCTCAGATTCACTTCCACTTGCGAGCGTAACAAGGAGATGAGGGAGGACGGGCAGAAAGGAGCGACACTGCCCACTGGATAAGAACGAGAGAGAAGGATTGGGCTCAAGAACGAGAGAAGAACCCGATAACAACAATTGAGATTACTGCAATAACTATGGGACCCACAGCTTCTGTGCCATGTTATTAGTACTAAAACTAAAATGTATCACTACCTCGGTTTTAAATTATAGTTCGTTTGACTTTTTCAATATTAAATTTGACCACTCGTTTTATTAAAAAATTATATAAAATATTATATTTTTCTCATTATGACTTACTTTATTAATAGAAGTTCTTTAAAAATAATTTAAATTTTATTATTTTCTTAATAAATTTTTTAAATAAGATGAACTGTCAAACTTTAAATTAAAAAGTCAAATGAACAATAATTTAAAATGGAGGAAATGGCTAATACACGCATGGGGAATGGATGAGAGGGTTCACCTTTAATTGTTGCTCATCTTAATTTTACATTACTAAAATATAGAGCCTATTTGGTTGGCATCCAATTCTTACCAAATCAATTTATGGTCATCAATTGGTGCATTGCCAAAGAATTGGTGTCACTAATGTTTATGCTAAAGTTTTGGCAAGTCTCTAAAATGTTCTTAAACTACATATAAAAGAGAAATTTAGTAAGTCTTCATTTTGACAACCAACCAAATGCTATAACAAAATTTTTACCAAAACTTTGGCAACCATGGTTTAGCATGCCCTAGTTTTGGCTTGCTTTAGTTTTGATTGGACAAATTTTAGATCCTAACCAAGCAAGCCTATAATCAATACGCATATTTGCTTAAATCTTATGATTTCTTCTTTTATGGATTCCTACGTTCCAAACGGGCCAAACATTCTAATCATGTATAAGAACATGAATACAATGTTAAATTTGTGGATTATTTGTTGTCGTTTTTGCTTGTGACGACCCCACCTCGGGCAGTTGACCTAACCTGCCTGAGCCCAAAGAGTGATTGGGTTGCCACCCGCTAGCTCCACTAGCATAGCATCAAATTGTAACGGTGTTTCGTAAGGCCATTACCACTAAACATTATGGAGGTTATGTTCACGTAGTTCTGTTATTAAAATCTTTTTAAGCTTATACACTAAAATGCTCAGGCACCTTTTATCGAGCACAACCTAATATTTCCCTGAGTGTACTTCCTCTATCAAAAAAAAAAAATACTGTTTTTGATATCTAGATATCGTGTTTAACCATTCATATTATTTAAAATTTTTTATAAATAATGTCTATTTTGTTATAACTTATTTTATTACTAGAGATATTTTAATAATAATTTATTTATTTTATAATATATAAAAATTTTTAAAATAAAATGAATAGTCAAATACAGTGTTTGAAAGTAAAAAATAACATTCTTTTTAGACAGATAAAGTATTTTTTAGTATTATTGGATGCCTAAATTTGAAGGCGCATTTTATATGATTTGATTTTCCTCGTGTATATGAGCAAGGCATATGTCCTCCTCCAAGTAGAGTTGGTGAAGACATGCCGACGGTAACAAAAAAGCAGCTGAATAGTATTGCATCGTTCATTTACTTTGAAGCTTATACACTAGAGTGCTCAGACACCCTGTATCAACCATGACCATATATTCCCCTAGTGAAAACAGGGGCATGAAACTTTTATCTTGTAAGGCTAGTGTTAATGGGGTTGTAGGGGGGTTTATACACATTTAGTATAATGCCACATTAATTTTTCAAATAAAACTGAGAGGAGAGAGAAGGGACTCGTTTCATGGCCATGAAACGAGTTGGGCGTCGTTTCCAACGCTCGTGAAACCGGATGTAACCTGCGTTGAGGCACTCAGGCGTTTCATTGGCGAGGAAGTAGGACGCCAGACGAGTCTCCGCCGCCGCACGAGCACGTCGCCGCACACGCCGCCCACCCGCACACGACGGCGTGGCGAACACCGACCACGGCCGGGCTCCACCGCGTCGCGAGGCCATGCGCCCACCATGCGCACGTTTGCCGCCGCACGCCCATCCGCTTCGCGTGTGAGCTCCGGCGCGCACGGGCACGAGCGAACACGGGTCACGGCCCCGGCTCCACCGTGCCACAAGGCCGTTCGACCAGCGCCACGAGCTACGCCGCCATGCGGTCCGCCCACCACGAAGGTCGGCCATGGGCGCCATGGCTCCGCCGAGCACGGGCGTGAGCAACGCCACCGTGACCAGGGCTCCGCCGCGCGCTTCCCTGCTTGGCCTCCTTGCTCTGCGTGCTTCGGGAAGAGGAGGATGTGAGGAAAGTATTAGGGTAGGTGGGCGCACAAAATGTAAAATAGTCTAGAAAATAGTGCGATAAAACTTTACACTAAGAGAAGCCCCATTTCACATGAAATTTCGTGTGTTGAAAATTGAAAGTTGAAACTTTCCATGGAGACTGGTCTAATGCTATTGCTCCCTCTAGTATTAGATATTTCAATGCATGTGCACGTGGTCCATGCCAATTTAAATCAACATTGATATTTAGATTTGTTCACTAAGGAACTTGTAAATTTAGAAATACTATATAATGCTATAAAATTCCAAAATTTAGAAGTTCCATATTTTTATACTAGCTCCACGTTTCTCAAAGATATATGAATGCTGGGTAATATATAAGATTAGGTTAGAGTTTTGGCTATCATTAGTTGTCCACCTGTATATAAAAGAACAAGAAACAAGTCAAGTCCAAAAATCTTCTTTTAACTATCCTATTTAGTAAGTGATTTGGAAATTCAGCAATCAGATATTATGAAAATTCTAAATATACAACAAAAAGAGTCAGTCTCATTCCACTATTTTGCCTTTTAGATAATTCAAACCACTTGAAAATCATGTTCTTTTGCTCAAAACATACCAGGATGCTGTGATAAATATTTCTCTTTGGGTTTGGCAGATGCTACATTCAGTTTAAAGTGATTCAATTCCTGTACCAGCATGATGTTCTGTGGGATCAATAGGTCAGCGACTTAAATTACTCTGGCTGACAAAGTGTTCCTTTTTAGTGAAAACTAGTATATGGCACATCTTGTCCCAAACAATCCAAACCTTCTTCCTAGAAAGTGAAATTGTCAAGTGTCAAATACCAAAGCAGAGAGTCCTAATAAAGTTGTACATTATAAGCACAGCATTGGAACCCAGAAGGAAACCAATAATATATGAAGCTGCTTTCTCAAGAAGGCTAAACTAAGGGAAGGAATGATTCACTCGATTTCCTTTATAAGCATGCATGTCAGCAAGAAGAAAATAAACTGTAAAGGAATTAACACCACATGTAAGATGAATATACAAGCAGTTGTCTTCACAACTGAGGTAAACAATCATGAACATTTGTTCCTGCACACATGTAAAAAGAGACACGCAGGCACTGAACTAATTGAGATTGTTTAATTTAAGCACCAGTCAGGTAAGTTAAGATGTTGAGCCTATATAGTCTACAAGGAAATATGATAGTTTAGTCATACTAATATCACATTTTACAATGTACTAACACTGAGAGCATAATTATGATATTAAGAAACTCATGGTTGCAGACTTGCAGTAAAATGACTCCCTTCCGTTATTGTTGTATAGTAGTTTAAATGGAAATAGGACTGTTGCAAGTACCATCGTACCTGTAACAGACTGAAATCAAGTTTGAACTATTGGAACTATCTATCCATTTTTAAAACCTTGGTAGCAAAGATCGGCGCAAGTGAAAGTGGAGCCCAGATTGCTGCAATATGTTGATGCTTGAGCAGGCTTTAATTCGTAGGCACAGTAATATACCAAGAAGCTACCTATAACCATTGTAACTAATGGATAGAGCTGATCGAGCTGCTCTTTCGAACAAATAAAATAGACTTGAACCCAGGTCATAGAAAATACAATACTGAAGGGGGGAAATCGGCCTGTAATGTATCTATATAAATTTGGACAAATATTGAAAACTTCAGCTCGCAACTGCTATGGACATTGTTGTAAGGCATAGAAGCAATTAAGTTCGTAATCGAATAGTGAATCATTTCATTTGTCTCATATCTAAACTAAACCGTGTGGAAGAGACGAAGACAGGCATCTAGGGTTTCGCCAGGCACTGAAGGATGCTCGGTGATGGAGAGGTGAAACCCTAGGCCGGCGTGCGGCGTGAGGGGGCGTGGAGGAGGAGATGGGCGTGAGGGGCGCGTGGAGGAGGAGATGGGCGGCGGCCACAGCGCCGAGGGCCGGCCACTACAGAGGCCCGTTCGCGCCGCCGCCTTGACCGCGCCGAGTGAGATGGGAAGAGTGAGGAAGGGGAGGAGAAGAGGTTGCCGGGACTCACCTGCGGTGGGGGATGAAGGGAGAGGAGGGCGCCGCTGCGCCGGCCGGTGGGCGCGCCGTCGCCACGGGGCGGCCGCGTGCCGGGGGCCGCTGCGCCTGGGGGCTTGGTGGCGCCGCCACGCCACCCCCTGCCGAGGGGCCGCGCCGGGGCCGCCGTGGCTACAGTGCTGATGGGCCGTCACCCCCGGAGGGCGGCCATCGCGGACGCCCGCGCCGCGCCTGTCCGCCATGCCGAGCCGAGGCCGGTTCGAGGGGGAGGCGGAGGAGGCGACGAGAAAAACGTCGGGGAGAAGAGGAAAGGACGACATCTCTTTTTTTAACTCGATGTTTTTTCACTTCTCCAGAAGTCAATTTGTGCGGGTATTAAATATAAGTGCATCATGCATATTTACCGCGAGAGTGTGAGGGAGCGAGAAGTGGAAAATCTGGGCGTTTCACGTTGAAAAAAATATAAATAAAAAATAACTCGTTTGGAACACTGACAGAAGGAAAAACAGCCATTGATTAGAGCAATCCAAAGGCTAGTAGGAATTAGGACGACGTGGGCTGGCTAAAATCCAGGAGTCTGTTTCAATTTAATTCGCCTGTGACAATTTAAACAAGTTAATTGCCTCAATCCTAATTATATATATACAACCCAGGGTACTGAATAATTTAAATCTATGACACAATTTGCTCGAGAACCTCAATCCTAAGCTGACTTCACAAGCTTAACTAGCTTAATATGTAATGTTATCTAATAATTTGTAGGCCATTGTTTTATGTTTACGCAGGATACTCAACTTATTTTCCTTTTCCCCCTACACCATCTTATCGGAAGGAAAAAAAGGAAGGAAAAGAAGACCACACTGCTCATGTAAATGTCACCAAGGTGGAGAGGGCGAGTGCATGGAGGCAAATCTTAGTGGTTTAGTACATGCCATGGAATTAAATATGGACCTTGTTGACATTATCCATATGTTAAAACAGATAATCAAATCAAGTTATTTTAGATTTAGAAACATTCTGTTTATCAGGTTGTGCTAACACCAATAAGTTTCCACCCTATTGCCTCACATACAATTCTACTCTCACCATAGTTCCTTTGCTCAGGATAAGCTTAAAAGAGTAGTATTCCTGGCATCATCACTAATGAAAACTGTCGATTCCCAACATTTGTAAACCTTATCTTTCATAGCTTATGCGCAATTGATAGCAGTGTTTGATCCTTTTTCCTGACAACTGAAAACATCTGGTATGGTTATTAATGAAACAGGAGATTGCTGACTTGTTACAGATTGCAACTCCATTTGGATTTGAAAACGGAAGGAAAAAACAACTATGAATATGTTGAGCCTAAAGCTGTCATATAATCATGTAATGCATTTTTGGTGCACCTTATTTGGATTAAATAAGCATGAAAAGTCTATTTATCTTTGAATCAGATGTAACCACATATTGGCCTTATTCATATGCTTACTAATTAAATTTATTGATAGAATTTCTATTAAGTAAAAAGCAAGTGAACAATGAGAAAATATAAAAATATTATTATTCAATCCTTCGATGTGTTTTTCTCCTTTTTATTCTTTTGATTGATCCAAAATATTATTTTTTATCACTAACTTCATAACATTGTATAAAATAATTGGTTCATTGATTAATTCTATTCAACAGTCTAATTATGATCAGCGTGGAAAGAATGTAGAGCAACCACCAACTTACTGCAACTGACACATCAAGGAAAGGCGCGGCAAAGCCGCGCCGTATTTTCTAGTAAATAAGTGGAGGTGGAAGTGATACAAAAAAAGTATATTTGTCTTGAGAAATATTTTTATTAAAATATATATTATAGTATTAGTATAATTATAATACAAGTAATAATAGTTAAAATATCAAATAGATGACTTCATATAAAACCTTATATTGTCACTTATTTGAGATTGATAGAGTAGCTCGTCTAAGTTCAAGGAGATGCTAGAGCGTTCCACGACGGAAAACATGCCTTTGCTAGCGACCGAAAAGAAAAAGGCACCAGATTTTCAAATTTAGGGAATATAAAATTATCAATCGTACATGCTTAGCCTTCCAAGTATGCAAATAATTTACCATCTTATTTATGTCTGTGGTTGCGAGGAACACCAATAATTTTTAAGAAAACAGTGAGCAAAAATCTACCACTCCCAGTAACTCAGAAGAATATTCAGACAAGAGCCAATTCCAATTTATTGTCAGTGACACATGTAAAAGGTCTGATTTGATCCCGTTCAATAGTCTATTCTCAAGTAAACTTCCTCTTTACAGAACATATAAACAACTAAAATTGTGTTTTCTTCAACCGCACCACCAAACCAAAATAAGACATCTTCCCTTCAGTTAAGGAGGCAACATGTATGTTCAGTATGGCCAATCTTGTCCCCCTTTTTTTCTTCTTTTGAAAAAACACAATCAGTGCAATTTCGATGTGGTAATTCAATCTTAAGCCCATCAAAAGTTCAGTGAAAACAATGCAGTTAATTTGGTGAAATACAAATTGAGGTAACAAACCAATGCTAAGGAGATGGAGCCCTTCGGTGATCCGGCAATCAGAGCTGATTTCAAACGTAAAGAACAGTACATTCCATGCCAAGTGACCACAGGAATAAACATCCACCAGGTATTACTGTGAAATTTAAATCATACAATACACTCCAGCTCTCTCGCGTAGCTGAGCGTATGGTTGATGAGCTGCAAGGATGGGATCTCCTTGCAGGGCTGCAACTCCTTTGCCCTCTGGAAGAAGACACCACCGTTCTAATCTCCCATTCCGGGTGCTCCTGTTAATGATGTTCACAAGATTAAGCTTTACAGTGACTATCATATTGTTCACATAGAAATACACTCTATTAGGTAGGTCCTATGTATTAGGCAGGTCTTATGTAATTAGCACCCTGCCATGTATATGGATTGTATTCCTTGTATACCCAGCCACATTGGCCATATATATAAAGGTCACCCCCCCGCCCCCAACATTAGGGTGTGTGGTGTTTGCCTATCTCTCTACATGGTATCATTCACCTCTCGATCCTAATTTCCTCACGCTGCGCCCATCCTCCCCGGCTGCTCGCCCCACCTCTCCTCCTCACCACCGATGGCCACCATCCATGCCTCCGCCTCTGCCACCATGCCGGCCACCGGTGATGGCACCCTACCCGCCAGCGGCATGCCTACCCTTGGTGCCATGGGCAGGGACCTTGCTCCGCCCCTTCCTTCGTTTGTGGCTCATCCCTATGCCATGGTCAACATCAAAGCCCATGTTCTGATCACGTTGGGTCTCCAATCCAACTATTCGAAGTGGGCGTTCTTCTTCAAGTCCTTGTGTGGAAAATTCGGCCTTCACTCCCACATCGACAGCTCCGCTCCTCCTCAGCCGGACAACCCCCATTGGGATGCCGCCGAGTGCTGCGTCCGCGGCTGGCTCTCCGGCTCCGTCGATGACTCCGTCCTCGACCTCGCCATGGACAACACTGATCCAACCGCCCGCGATCTGTGGTGGGCCATCGAGGGCCTCTTCCATGCCAACCGGGAGCCACATGCCATCTTCCTCCTCAACGAGTTCCACTCCATGGTCCAAGGTGATTCCACCATCTCGGCCTACTGTCAACACCTCAAGACGAAGGCCGCTACCCTCCGTGACGTCGGCCATCCAGTCGCGGACTCCCAGCTCATCCTCGCCCTGCTGCGCGGCCTCAACCCCCGCTTCTCCAACACAGCAGATGACATCGCCAACTCGGGTGTCCTCCCGTCGTTCGCCCGCGCCCACGACATGTTGGTCCTGAAGGAGCTGCGCCTTGCCAACGACGAGCAGACCGTCGCCAACACCGCCCTCCTCGCCGCGGCTGGCTCTGGTTGTACCAGCCCGAGCGGGTGCCGCTCCACCTCCGTTGGCGCCTCCTCTGGCGGGCACGGCAGCCATGGCCAGGGCAGCCACGGTGCCCACAACAACGGCTACGGCAGCGGCAAAAAAGGTGGTGGCAAGGGCAAGGGCCAGGGCTGGGGTTGGAACAACGGCTCTGCACAGCCCGCACTACCCCTGGCGCTCCACAGTAGGCTGGCCCCATGGGTCCCTGGCTCTCGCTTATAACCCATGGGCACCCCAAGGTCCTTCGTTCCAAAGAAATTTGCAGCGGGGACAAAGCACCTAGCGTCCGGGGATCCTTGGCGCCCCACCTCGGAGCACACTGCCTTTGGGCCTCAGTCGCTCCCCTCCACCTTCGCCCCGCTTCAAGTGTCCCAGCCGGCCCCCATGTGGAACCCGCTGGCCTCATCGCTGCCCTAAACCAGATGCACCTCCAGGGCACCACTCCATGGGTAATGGACTCCGGTGCCTCCTCCCACATGAGCTCCTCGATGGTATACTCCTTTCTCGCCATCCTTCCTCTCATTCTTTCATTACTGTTGGCAATGGTCACACTCTCCCTGTCTCCTGTCGTGATGAGTCCATCCTTCATACACCAGCGTCAAATTTCCCTCTACATAATGTCTTGGTTGTCCCTTCCATAATGCACAACCTTCTTTACATTCGTCGGTTCACTAGGGATAACAA
Source organism: Chrysopogon serrulatus (assembly GCA_015844335.1). Lineage (NCBI taxonomy): Eukaryota > Viridiplantae > Streptophyta > Magnoliopsida > Poales > Poaceae > Chrysopogon > Chrysopogon serrulatus. Next base: position 61,456 of record JADLZL010004973.1, on the reverse strand, counting down.
TTGTTCTATTGAATTTGACGCTCTTGGTTTTTCTCTCACAAGGATATCCCAACCCGACGCGTGATGCTTCGCTTGCAATAGCACCGGGGACCTTTACACTATACTGCTGCATCCACGGACTCCCCCCGCCGCCCTTTGCTTTGCCGTCCCCGCTGATCTATGGCATCACCGTCTCGGTCATCCCGGCTCCGCCTCCCTCAACATCCTTCGCCAAAATAATTCTATCCATTGTAATAAAGTAGAGCACCATTTGTGTCATTCTTGTCAGTTAGGCAAACATGTGTGGCTCCCTTTTCAGAACTCTAGTTCATCTAGCTCCATGCCATTTGAACTTATTCATTGCGATGTGTGGACATCACCAGTTGCTAGCCTTTCGGGTTATCGATATTATCTTGTTTTGCTGGATGACTTCACTCATTTTTGTTGGACTTTTCCACTCACTCGCAAATCTGAGGTGGCCAGCCACATTACCAATTTTTGCAACTTTGTCACCACGCAGTTCAGCCTTGCTGTTAAAGCTTTTCAAGCTGATAATTGTACGGAGTTTGTCAACACCACTCTACAAAACTTCTTTGCCTCCCGTGGTGTCCACTTACGTCTCTCATGCCCTTACACTTCTTCACAAAATGGCAAGGCCGAACGCATTCTTCGCACTTTGAATAACATCAGCTGCACCATGCTGGTCCATGCCCATCTCCCTCCACCATACTGGGCTGAGGCCCTCGCTGCAGCCACCTACTTGCTGAACCGGCGACCCAGCACCGCCGTTCGCAATGCTATCCCGTACACCCTGCTCTACAACACGCCACCTGACTACTCCCATTTCCATGTTTTTGGGTGTCTCTACTACCCCAACTTGACCGCCATGGCTTGCAACAAGCTCGCTGCTCACTCCACAGCTTGTGTGTTCCTCGGTTACCCCTCCTCCCACAAGGGCTACCGCTGTCTCGATCTCTTAACATGACGTATCATCATTTCACGTCATGTTGTCTTCGACGAGACTTGTTTTCCTTTTGGACTCGACTCACCCGGGTCCTCGCCTAGCGATCCGGATTTTTGCTTTCGGTACCACTACTCTTGTGCGGACCACCTCCCCTGGAGCAGCCATTCCGCCCGTGTTCGGCTGTTTGAGGAGCTGTCTGACGACCCCGCTATCCTCTTCCTCATGACCAGCACTGGTGCCATTCCCTTGCGGCAAAGACAAATACAATGCGGTACTGGGTGGCGTACGCTCTTATTCAGCATGTGGTGGCGCTGCTCCCCTCCACCAACCCGGACTTCCACCCTGACGCACAGCCGGCGTCCCGGGCCCCTTCTGTCACCACACTACCGGGCGCAGTTGCCCCAGCAAATAGCACAGGTATTACCCGCTGCACCGGAGCGTACTACAAAGATCATCGGGGAAGGCCCGCCGCAGCCGGCCGAGCACCCCGCTTTCAAAGACCGAGCAGCCTGCCGTGGCCTGCCTCCGTGCAGCTAGCAGCACCTACGCGCATGGTCACCCGGTCCCAAACCGGTACCTTGCGCACCGTCCAGCGCTACGGCTTCTCCGCCACGCTCTCCACTGCCTCGCCCGTCCCGGCGAACTACCGGAGTGCTTTGGCTGATCTGCAGAGGCGGGCTGCCATGCCGATGAGTACAAGGCGCTTGTTGATAACGGGACCTGGCGCCTCGTTCCCCGCCCCCCCCGGTGCCAACATCGTGACGGGCAAGTGGATTTTCAAGCACAAATTCCACTCCGATGGCTCCCTTGCCCGCCACAAAGCCCGTTGGGTGGTTCGTGGCTTCTCCTAGCGCCACGGCATCGACTACGACGAGACGTTCAGCCCCGTCATCAAGCCGGCCATGATACATGTTGTCCTCAGTCTTGCAGCCTCCCGTCCATGGCCGATCCACCAGCTCGACGTGAAAAACGCCTTCCTCCATGGTCATCTGGACGAGACCGTCTACTGCCAGCAGCCACCGAGCTTTGTCGACCCAGCTCGACCTGACGATGTTTGTCTTTTGTAGCGTTCCTTGCATGGCCTGAGACAGGCCCCTCGGGCCTGGTACCAGCGGTTCGCCGCCTACCTCAGGCTCCTCGGCTTTGTCACCTCCGTCTCCGACACCTCTCTCTTTGTCCTTAAAGAAGGGGATGCCACCGCCTACCTACTGCTGTATGTCGACGACATCATCCTCACCGTGTCTAGGACTGATCTTCTGCAGCGCATCATGGCACGGCTCCACTCCGAGTTTGCTATGACAGATCTCGGTGACTTGCACCAACTTCCTCGGCATCGCTGTCACGCGCTTGCCACAGGTGCTCTTCTTGTCTCAGCGCTAGTATGCTGTGGACCTCCTCCAGCGAGCGGGCATGGCCGTGTCACTCCACCTCCACATCTGTTGACACTCGGGCCAAGCTCTCCACCACCGACAGTGCTCCGGTTGCCGACCCGTCCCAGTACCGGAGCCTCGCGGGGCTCTTCAGTACCTGACGCTCACCCGTCCCGACCTCTCCTACGCGGTCCAGCAAGTGTGCCTCTTTATGCATGTCCGCGTGAGCCCCACCTTGCGCTGATCAAGCGCATTCTCCGCTACGTGAAGGGCACACTGTCTTCCGGCCTCCACCTCAGCTCCGGGCCGGCTGACTCTCTCACCGCGTACTCTGACGCGAACTGGGCAGGCTGCCCCGACTCCAGGCGCTCCATGTCTGGCTACTGCGTCTTCCTCGGTGACAATCTGGTCTCTTGGTCCTCCAAGCGCCAGACAACGGTGACGCGTTCTAGTGCTGAGGCTGAGTACTGCACGGTTGCCCATGCCGTCGTTGAGTGTTGTTGGCTTCGTCAGCTTCTCCAGGAGCTCCACGCTCCCCTTGCCTCGGCGACCCCAGTCGTGTCTTTACTTGGCGTTAGCGCGGTCTATATGACGGCTAACCCTGTCCACCATCGTCGCACGAAGCACATCGAGATTGACATCCACTTCGTCCGCGACAAGGTTGCCTTGGGACAGGTTCGGGCACTCCATGTGCCCACAACACACCGGTTCGTGGACATCATGACCAAAGGTCTACCTGTACAGTTGTTCACTGACTTTAGGTCTAGTCTTTGCGTCCGGGATCCTCCCGCTGCGACTGCGGGCGATATTAGGTAGGTCTTATGTAATTAGCACCCTGCCATGTATATGGATTGTATTCCTTGTATACCCAACCACATTGGCCATATATATAAAGGTCACCCCCCACATTAAGGTGTGTGGTGTTTGCCTATCTCTCTACACACTTTCGAAAAAAAAAGGGGAAATTTGAAGTATAAAATTACCTCGTGATGTACTCATGCATCTTGGTCGAACCGAACATAAGCATTTGCGTTGCATCACTTACGTATATGGAATCATACCCCTTTTCGCTGCACCCAATGATCTCAACTCTGTCGAGGCAGAAAAAAACACAATGGCATCTCCATTAAGATAAATCAAACAAACAGGGGAGTAATAAAAGCCCACTCACCTAACTGCTTTTGGTGAGAAGGTCCGAGAAGTAAACATATATAGGTCTCGTGGCCCGACTGCCGCCGAGCACTTAACACTCGGGTTGTAGGCACCCTCCATGAAGGATTGCTCAAGCTCTACAAAGATGCTTGATGCAAGGATGCTCAAGTGCCTTGACAGTAGAGCTCCAAAGACGGTCTAGAACTCAAGCAATTCTATTCGAACCAACGACCTCGAGTGCAAAATTGGGTACACCTTACGGGGTTGGTCATGGGTATGGGTATGCGCCATACCCCGATAGCTTAAGTCTAGTGCTTATCTAGTAGTTGGTGGGTGTCTAGTCAGCACCCCTTATCTTTACTTTGCTTAGCATCTAAGTTTCCTAGTTTTTCTCTTTACTTGGCTCTCAAGAAGATGCCCTATATGTGCCCCCCCTCGCCCCCTTTGTGGCTTGTCTAAGTTAATCTGACAGAAAACTTCCCCAAATCCCTTGATTTGGTTCCAACAATTGGTATCTAGAGCTAGGGTTTTCTATCTGTTCTTCTTCCCAACCCAAGTCGACCATGTCTATCTTGGTCGAGAACCGCATCTTCTTCTTCCTCCACTCGCGCGGTCATGTCCAGTGTGGCGCGAGGCGGCGGCCGGGCGGATCCCGCCGTGGATGCTTGCCTCGAGGAGGCCGAGCCCGGCGCTTGAGGCGAGCGGCGCGCAGAGGCCGATGAGCTCGCATGGGCGGGCTGCTCGAAAGCAGCGCTCGGGCGGCCGCCGAAGCTGCCGCTGCTGAGCCGCTTGCCGCTGCCGCGACGCGCCGCCGCTGCTAAGAAGCGGCGGCGGAGGTCGAAGCCCTCGCGAGCCGGAAGCGACCGGCGAGCGCCACGCTGGTCGGGCGGGATTCCCGCGGCTCGTGAGCGCCGGGCGGGCGACGAGGCGAGGCGGAGACGACGCGACTCGGACGCGACGGACCGGGCTTCGGGCGCTGCCACTACTCGATGCGGATCGCGCGGATCAGCGGGCGGCGACACTGACCTCGCGGCTTCAACGTAGGGAGCGGACCGCGACGGCCGCGATGTCTTCCGTGGGCGCGACGCTGCTCCACTCGGGCCATGCCTCGCGGGCGGACGTGGCGCTGCAGAGCCGCGGGACCCGGGAGCAGGCATGCGTGCGGCCTTGCCCAAGCCAGGCTTCCATTTGAACCCGAGCAGTGAATGTAGGTACCCTCCCGAGCACCGGGGAAGCTCTGCGGCGGGGGCAGCGCACCTGCGGGCGGCCGTACTGGCGCGGTAACCGTGATAGTGCGGCCAGCGAGCTGCGGCGCCTTGAGTGATGCTGCAGCCAGCCCGGCCCGAACCCGAGCCCAAGCGTGGCCAGCGGACATCATCCAGCGGCCTCGACCAGCGTGTCCAGCGGCGCTATGGAGAGCTCAGCAGGCGCCCGAGCGTACCCGGCGATGGCGGGTGCAGCGGGCGTTCACGGCCGCGACCCGGCAAAGGGACGGGGTACCGCCGGCGCCCCGGCCCGGGCGACGCGGCCGCGGCCCCACCGGCCGCAGCGCGACCAGGCGGCTTCCCCGATGGCGTGCTAGCGTGGCGAGCGTGAAGGCGGGCGGGATGCTGGCACACAAAGCCCCTCACGAGGCGGCGCGCCTCCCTTCGTCGGAGCGACGCGTCCGCATTCATCGTCAAGGACTCCGTTACCCCGGCGGCGGGTAGCCCATGCTCACCAAGACCAACTACACCGAGTGGTCGATGCTGATGAAGGTCAAGCTCCAGGCGTGACACTTGTGGGAGGCGGTCCGGTACGGCGACGCCGACTTCTACGAGGATCGGTGCGCACTGGAGGCCCTCCTTGCTGCTGTCCCCGATGGAGGTGGGAGCCACCCTCGCGGACAAGGCGACGGCGGCGAAGGAAGCATGGGGCGCCATCGCCACCTCACGCATCGGCAGCGACCGCCAAGACGCAGTGGCCACGCTCTTTGAAGCTTCGCCAGGACTGGGCGAACCTGGCATTCAAGACGGGCGAGGATATCGACGACTTCTCCGTCCGCCTCACCATCCTACAGCAGCAGCTGGAGCGGTATGGCGACGTCGACATCACCGAGGAGAGAGTTGTCAAGAAGCTCCTCAGCGCCGTCCCAAGGAAGTACAATCAGCTCGCCTCGTCGATCATCACCCTCCTGGACCTCGACGAGCTGACGGTCGAGGAGGTGATGGGTCGCCTCAAGGCCGCCGATGGGCTCGAGCAGCTGCCTCCCTCGGAGCCGGTCTCCATCGGCGGCAAGCTTCTCTTCACCGAGGAGCAGTGGCGTGCGCGCCAAAAGGAGCAGCAGAAAAAGGCGGAGACTTCGTCGTCTACAGGCGGCCGCAAGCGTCGACCGCGCAATGAGCGCAAGGCTCCTCAGGCGTGTGGTGGCGCTCCTGACGGTGCCGGTGTAACATCCCGTGTTTTCAGAACACCAAAAATCTGAACTTTTTAAAATTTTTCCTGCAATGTGTGAGTCATGATGTGGTAGGCCAAACATAGAGGAAATTATCGATAAATTGAGCATGCGTGTAGAATTGTTTGTAGGAGTGTGGCTTTGTTTTCGAGTTGGTTTCGGGTTTTATCTTGCTTTGGAGTTATGAGTACACCAATCCATAGCAAATATCCCCTCCATGAAATTCCCCAGATCTTCTTTCAATTCCCCTCCTTAATCCCTCCTTAAATTCCAATTGAATCCTCTACAAATCATCATGGCAAATGGAGAAGTCTTTTCCTTTTTCCTAGACTCCAAATCTCCCTCCACCCGGCCGGCCCACTACCTCTCTTCCTCCCTCCACCTTTGAGGCTAGCCCAAGCGGCGGCAAGAAGCGCTGAGCCCGCTCGGACCCCCTTCTCTCCAAAGCCCATGCGCCCACCCGGCCGCTCGGCGGCGTTCCACGCGCGTCGCGGCCCATCCGGCCCGATAAGCCGTGCGGCCCCCAAACCCTAGGGAGGCGCCTTCCCCTAGGAACCGCCGCCCCGCCGCCCGGCCCCGTTCGCGTGCGGCTAACGAAGGCGTCGAGCGCCTCCACTGCTCCCGGCGCGGGCGCCCGATGCTGCCCCGCGTGTCCAACCACGGCACGGGCGCCCGGGAGTAGCCACGCCCCTCCGGCCCTAGCTTCGCGGCGCGTATAAAACTCCAGCCGCCACCCATCCCTTCCTTTCCTCGGCAACGCGCGCCCATCGCTTCCCTTCTTCCTCCCTCCTGCTCCCTCACCACGTCCGGCAGCGCCACGCGCCGTCGCGGTCGCCTTTCGGTCAGCCGCGCCACGCGCGCGCACCGCAAACGCGCCAAGCCCACCGACGTCGCGCTCGCCGTCTACACCGTGCGCTCGCCACGACGCCAAGACGGAGCACCGGTCGACGCCTTGCTCCACGCCACCGCCATGGCGTCAACCGGAGCCACTGCGCCGAGCCCGTCGGCCGCCGCGCGCCTCCTGGCCGGCCGCCTTGCCACCGTCTGCAGCCGCGCCCCGGACCACGCTCCGACCTCCTCTTCCCCGACCACGACGCCGCTGCAGAACGCGACGCCGCCCGGCCAAGAACTTCACCACCCCGTCCCCAGCACGCCGCGGGCTGAGCCGTGGAACGCCAAGGCTTCGCCGCGCCAGCGCGCCTGCCTTTCCACCGTGCAGCGTTCACCGCCAGGGGACAACTCCGTCCCGGCGGCCGTGTTCTCGCGCTTGCCTCGGCCTTGCTGTCGACGCAACGTGCCGGCCGCTACACCGGCCAGGCGGCGTCCCGGCAACACCACGCCGTGCCCACCACCACACTACGGCCCAGAAGGGGCTCAGGCGCTGCCCGTGACGCCGCGCTACACCGCCACCCCTCCAGCGTCGCCGCGTGCTCCGGCATGCACGGGACATCGGCGCCCCTGCCTTGCCCCACCACGGCGCCACTAAGCGCCACTGGCGTCTTGCGCGCGTCACGGAATGCCCGGGCGTCGTCGTGCCTGCGCCCGAGCACCTCCACCAAGCCTCCCTCGCCTCGTCCATGCCATGCGGCTTCCGCCGCCAACCACGCCCACGCCCACGGCGGCGACTTCTTTGGAGCTCTCCTTTAGTGAGCCTTCCCCAAAGTCCAAGCTTGCACTTTTTTGCGCCCGGCCAGCGCCCCCGTCTGACTCCGGCGCCGTGCCGTGGTTCTATACCACTCAGGGTGTGCCGCCGGCAGCAGCGGCTAGTGCCCAGCCGACCACGGCCACGTCCAGCCACTCCCGGCCAGCGGTAGCCAGCCGTGGCCAGCCACAGCCAGCTGCTACTGGCCAGCAGCAGGCCAGAGCGGGCCACAGCGAGCGGAGCTGGCCAGAGGTGGCTGCAGCAGGCCGCAGCCAGCTGTGGGCCTCCCCGCCACCTCCGGCCATGCTCCGTTGAAGCCTTGCCGACTTTGCCTTCTTCCCCGCCAAGGTTGAACCCTCGAAACCCCGCCGACGCCATCCTCGACGTCGGCAAAGCCCTTGTTTTTCATACCATATACTCACTTGTCGCACTCTATCATACTATGTCGATACATGCACGCTTTTTGCCGTGCCTTCGTGCGGTTTGTCTCTCATGCTGAGGATATGTGCTACTCCGTGTGTGGTTGTCGTCTTGCATTGGGTTGTGTGTTTGCATGGTGCTTGTATGTGGACCGAGCCTTCGAGCCGGTCAAGGGACCATACCTTGTTTGAGCGTTTCGATCGTGGGTTCATCCCACCATGATCGCGATGCCGAGCGTAACTCGTTCTCTCGTGCTTTAGTTGTCTTCGTCGTACTCTGAGTGTTAGCTTCTACCTTCGGCCCTAGGACATGGTCATAAAGGAGCTTGATATCGCTATCAATGCGGATCTTACCCGCGCACATTGAGCCCCCAAAGACCTAGTCTAGTGGGAAACAAACTAGGAAGCAACTATCGTGGGACGACGGGAGCCAAACCCGTGTAGGTAAAGCTTATGGCCGCGACTCATCTCGCCATGACCATCGGGCTTCACCTCTTTTCTTTCCTTTCTTTTCTTGCGCTATTTTCCCCACCACCTCGTATGCTTGCACCACCTAGACCGGAAGCATTCCTCAGTTCTCGTGATGACAACCGCATCGCTACGAACCCGAGAAATAGCTTTTGCCGCTTTAGTTGCACGGAGGTCGTGGTGCCCTACGAGTTGGTGTGGATCAAGGGACCGTGTGAGACTTCCGTCTCTTTTCTTCCGACCACTGTCCCTTGCCATGACGAGTAGGTCGAGAAGAGTGCGGGGCCTTTCTTCTTTCTTTATCCTTTCGATCCTCGCTAGTTCAGTAAGGCATGGATTGACTCTCTTGACTCCGTGTACTTGGATTGTTGACTATTGCCATGTCAAGAGGACCGAAGTACTGTGGAACCGAAATCCCATTTGGTGTTTGATCGAGTTCGTCGGTGTTCTATTATTGCTCTCTTGATCCCACTCCTTTGATTCCCGTCATTGACCGCCGTGGGCGAGTGGATCAAGGGAAGAGGAAACCTCCTTTTACTTCCCTCTAATTGTTCCTTGTGCTTAGCCCTCTTGTATGCCAAGACCTATTGAGACCATGACACTCCACGGGTCTTCGCGGTGACAACCGCACCACCAAGAATCCGGGAAACGTCTTAGTGCATTTAGTGCACCTTGGTCAAGGTACCCTACAAGCGGATTAGGCACTTGTACTCTCTTGTGCATCGCTCCTCTTCGATGCCCCCTTTTTTTGTCGTGACATGTGCATTGGAAGGAGTAGACCACCGCTCCTTCTCTTTTCGTTTACCTTCCGTTCCTCCCCGCTAGCCCCTTACGTTCGATCCCGTCTTAGTCATGACGATTGGATCAAAGACCGGACTATCTCTTTTAGTTAGCGGCTATGGTCCGTGGTAATTGTTCTCGGACCCATGCGAGTCGACCCGATCGACCATTGGAAAACCATCCTCGTCGAGGATGTGACCGAGGCCGCGACATGGACATGCCCAACTAACTCTCCTATATTCCCTTGTGTGCTACTCTCTTCTCGGCTCCCGATGTTGTTGTGTCGTGCGGATTGAGAGGACCTGTAGCCGCTCTTACATTGTTCATATTCCAATCTCTTTTGCTACCGTCGCTACCATGACGGGTAAGCCAAGGAGCCTAGAACCAAGCCACAATTCCTCTATTTCGTGTTAATTGTTCTTACTCGAAATCCTGCGATGTAGTTGTGACTTGTGGGTTAAAGGCCGCAAGGGCCAAACCTATTTCTTCTATTTCCCTTTTCTCTCATACTTGTGATCCTCCTGGTCCCCCGCCAATTTCCATGACGTCGATCGGGAGGTCGCAACCGTGGTGTTTGGTTAAGTTAAGCTAGGATCAAGGCCTCTTCTTTTGAAGCCGTGCAGTCGACACGATTGACCCAGAAGTACCGGCTATACCATGGTCGTGATCCGGGCTTGTGCTTAGCAGCAACCACTTCTATTTATATGAGCCCAAGGATCGGACACTCTCCACGAGGGCTAAGTCTTTTCGGTGTTTATTCCGAGTTATCTCGTTCCTTTTTTGTATCTTGTTGCCCTTTTTGGGGGGTATTGGAATTTGGTTAGGGATTGATTGCTCTTTTGCCTTGTTTGTTGCTTTATCGAGGTAGTTGCATCACGGTAACGTTGGACGGATCGGAGGTCCGCCGGCGAGGGAGAGGAGACGCGAAGGGCAACCAGATGAGGATGACTATGGATTGCTATAAACAGGTGCCACGTCCCACCCAACCTTGTAGAATCCTATTAGGCATGCAATATGTAGCTGCTAGCGCTTTACTTTATGCAAATGAACTGTGATAGGATGCATGGTAGATTGCTTGATAAGCCAATACCTTGACGCAACCTTTCTCCTGCACACCCGCTGCTAGGATAGACGCTCGCCTACTTCATGATACTTGCTACACACTTACCCTCTACTTATACATGCTTGTGTGTGGCTAAGGCACGTGGTGCCGTAAACTGGATAACTGGGGACAACATGGGAAAGATCTTGGCGTGTGTCTTGGGTGTGTGGTGAGGGTTGTGTCGACTGGGCAGGATCTACGATGAGTCAGGGGACAAGTCTTGCCGGAGAGTGTGATCTGGGCACTCCCTATGTGAGAGAGTACCTGTGGCGGGTACATGTGATGTTAGTAGATTCTAGGGAGGAGTGTCTTCGTGGGACGAATCCCTGGAATGGAGGTGCCGTCGAGGCACGGGGCGTCGAGCCCCTGGTGAAGACATCCTGTCCAGTCCCTCTAAGGACTGGTTTGTCGAGCCTAGGGTTCATGGGACCTTTTCGTACACACCACTCGTTCCTGATGGGCGGGAAACGACTTGACGGCTAGCTGGCCCCCTGTCATCACTACTAGGTTGATAGGTGATAGTGTAGGGAGGTATGGGTGCCGAGACCCACACCCTCCTGAGACAACGTGGAACCCTTAGGGATCCGGTACCACGTCTCACAGTCTCAGCGTGCCGGTGGATCTCCGGGGTGCCCCAGAGCTGAGTGGTAGGGTGGCATTGGGCCGCTTAGGCGGCGGCTTGGTATCGGCCTAGACGAGGCATCGTCGATGATGGTGATCTTGTGGTTCCAGTGTACAAGCTCTGCGCAGAGTTACTAAATCTATACGTATAGCCGTGTCCCCGGTATGGACATTCCCATGAGTACCATACGTTCGTTATAGTGAGAGGTGTCCATTTGTTTTCTCCCCCTGGGTGTTGTTGGATTTCGGCTTAGGCCGTTGAGGCAAGGAGGAGCGGGAGTCTTCCTTGCCGACTAGAGAGTGAGAGTGTGGTGAGATGTGTGGATGTGGATGTGGATGTGGATGGGATGGATGGATGTGTGGATGAGATGGGTTAAAACTTGATGAACTATATTATATTTATATTAAGAGTTTTGTATAGGAAAACTACAGCCAAATATAGGCCTTTTTCTCTCTACCTTTGCATTCCACTTACCACATAGCAAAGCAAAGCATAGGGTGGGAGCCGGTGGCCGCACAAATCATACGATAGAGTTGAGCAGGTTTGGTGCTCAAGGATGACTACGACGATAATGGAGCTGAAAGGACTAGGTGGTCTCGTCCCCTACACTCAAGTTTGGTTAAGGAGATCAAGTCTACGCCCACCGATACTCTACCCGACTCGATAATTGTTTGTGAAGGAGCCTTCACCCGCTATGACGCTTCGTCTACTCGATGTTGATCCGTGTGTGTTTATCGCTAGGATACGATGTACTTAGGTGTGTTACAAGTGTTGTAATACTGTAATTTGTATCTTTCGTGATGTATGAACTATGGTATCAATCAGATTCGATGTACTCTATGGATTTCCCTTCGAGGAAATTACAGTCGTTCGGCCGGCGGCAAGGCGGCTCGGGGCGACATCCGCAAGAAGTGCGGCAAGACCGGCCACTAGGCCAAGGGGATGCCGAGGCGCCAGCGACGCTCGAGCACACGTTGTGCGAGCGCGAGAGAGTGACGAGCCGGCTCGCTCCTTGTCCACAGGAGCATCAAGCCGCACTCCTCTCTCGCACCTACCGCCGCCGCTCTCCTCCACTTCGACGAGCAGCGCGCCACGCCTTCCTCGGCTCGATGCGAGCGATGAGAAGATCGGCAGCCGGTACCTCGACACCGGCGCCACCCACCACATGACCGGGCGGCGGGAGTACTTCTCCGACTTGGACTCCAGGCGTGCGAGGCACGGTCAAGTTCGGGGACTCCTCCGCCGTGGAGATCAAGGGTGTCGGCTCCGTCATCTTCACCGCCAAGACGGGCGAGCACCGGCTTCTCCGGGCGTCTACTACATCCCATTGTGCTCGGGAACTCTATCATCGGCCTGGGGCAATGGGCCGAGAACGGATCGCGCGTGGAGATCGAGCACGGTGTGTTGCGGTTCTGGGACCGCAGCCACCGGCTTCTCGCCAAGGTAAACAGGGGGGAGCAACCGCCTCGTCCTTCACGTCACGCAGGTGGCGCAGCCTCTCGTCTTGCAGCTTCGCCCAGCGGCGGCGCGCTGGAGGTGGCACGGCGCTTTGGGCACCTCAACTTTGAGGTCCCGGCGGCTCGGGAGCAAGGAGATGGTTCGGGGCATGCCGCACGCCGACCACGTGGAGCGCTTCTGCGACACCTGTGTCCTCACCAAGTCGGGCGGCTTCCATTCCCTCGTCGAGCCAGCTTCAGCGCCCACGGAGAAGCCGGAGCTCGTGCACGGTGACCTTTGCGGGCCCGTGACCCGGCCACACCGGAGGCCAGCGCTACTTCACGCTACTCGTCGGCGGCGTCTCCCGCTACATGTGGGCTGTCCTCCTCGACAAAGAAGGCGGCCTGCGGTACGCCATCAAAGCGCCACCAAGTTGTTGCGAAGGAGGCGGCCGCAGAAGCTTCGAGTGCTGCGCTGACCGACAATGGAGGCGAGTTCACGGCGGTGAGTTCGCGGCGTCTTGCGCCAAACGAAGGGATCCAGCGCCACTTCTCCGCCCCATACACCCCTCAGCAGAATCCGGGTCGTCGAGCGTCGGAACGGGCGGTGGTGGCCACCACCCGCGCCCTCCTGGCGAGAGGATGCGGCGATCTACTGGGGAGAGGCGGTGATGACCGCCGTCCACCTCAACCGCTCGCCCACCAAGGCACTTTCGGCGGCAAGACGCCTTACGAGGCGTGGCACGGACGCAAGCCGGCGGTCAACTACTTCCGCGTCTTCGGCTGTCTCACGTTCGTCAAGGAGTTTGGCCACGTTGGCAAGCTCGGCGACCGGGAGCACTTTGGGGGTCTTCATCGGCTACCCCGACGGGCGTGAAGGGCTACCGCATCCTCGACCCGAGACACACGGCAGCGTGCGCATCGCACGTGGCGTGGTGTTCGATGAAGGGCGAGGTTGGACATGGGGCAAGATGGTCGACGACGGATCAGCTTCGACACTTAGCGACTTCGTCGTCGACTACGTCCACTTCGAGGGAGCTGGGGGAGCTAGCAGCTCGTCTTCACCGAGCTCGTCTACCTCTACACCACGCTCGCCATCGGCTCCGGCGAGTCCACCGCCGGCCACGCCCCGTGCTCCTACACCGGAGCCTGGTGCCACGCCCCGTGCTCCTACACCGGAGCCCTCTGCTGCGTCCCGCGCTGCTGCTACGCCCCGCGCTTCTACACCGGAGGCGCCATTAGCCACTCATGCTCCTACACTGGGCCCGTCTTCACCAGCTGCACCACGCTCTCCACCGGTGCTCACTTCCCTAGGATCGACTTCAGCTACCTCGGTCCACGACGAGCAGCGCACGGTGGAGTTCGCCACTCCGCTGTCCCACGACGAGGACCGCATCGACGCCTACTACGACGACGAGCCCCTCCGCTACCGCACCATGGACAACATCCTCGGCGAGCAGCCCGTCCCCGAGCTTGCTCAGCACGACTTCGAGGCGGAGCTACTCCTCGCCGTCGACGACGACGAGCACCGCTCTTTCGCTGAGGCGGAGGGAGACGCGGCTCAGCGGGCCGCGATGAAGGAGGAGATGGACTCCGTGGAGCAGAACCACACGTGGGAGCTTGCTGATCTTCCGACCGGCCACCGCGCTATCACCCTTAAGTGGGTGTACAAGCTGAAAAAGGACGAGGCCGGGGCGGTGATCAAGCACAAGGCGAGGTTGGTGGCTCGTGGCTTCGTACAGCAGGAGGGAGTCGATTTCGACGACGCCTTCGCGCCAGTTGCACGGATGGAGTCCGTCCGGCTCCTCCTCGCGCTAGCTGCCCAGGAGGGTTGGCGCGTCCACCACATGGACGTCAAGTCGGCCTTCCTCAACGGCGATCTGAAGGAAGAAGTCTATGTTCGCCAGCCGCCGGGATTCGTCATCCCCGGCAAGGAGGGCAAGGTCCTCCACCTGCGCAAAGGCCCTCTACGACTGCGGCCGGGCACCTCGCGCTTTGGAACGCCAAGCTGGACTCCACCCTCAAGCAAATGGGGTTCCAACAGAGTTTTCACGAGGCCGCCGTCTACCGGCGGGGCAAGGGAGGCAATGCCCTGCTGGTGGGCGTGTACGTCGACGACCTTGTGATCACCGGCACCAAGGAGGAGGAGATCGAAGCATTCAAGGCGGAGATGAAGTCCGTCTTCTAGATGAGCGACCTCGGCCTTCTCTCCTTCTACCTGGGGATCGAGGTCCACCAGGACAGCTCCGGCATCTCGCTTCGCCAGACTGCCTACGCCAAGCGGATCGTCGAGCTGGGTGGCCTCACCGGCTGTAACCCAGCTCACACCCCCATGGAGGAGAAGTCGGCCGAGCCGGGAGAGCACGGCAAAGGAGGTGGACGCGACGCAGTACCGGCGCATTGTGGGGGAGTCTTCGCTACCTCGTCCACAGCGCCCGACTTGGCGTTCGCCGTGGGCTACGTCGGTCGGTTCATGCAATGACCGACGACGGAGCACCAGCCAGCCGTGAAAGAGGGATCCTCCGCTACGTCTCGGGGACCTCCGACTACGGCTTGCGCTACCCGAGGTGCCCCGGAGCGGCGCACTTCATTGGGTACAGAGACAGCGACCACGCCGGTGACATCGACACGAGCAAGAGCACGAAAGGACACTATTCTTCCTCGGCAAGTGTCTATTCTTCCATCAAGCAAGTGTCTGGCTTTGTCGGCAATCCATACATCGCTGCCACTACAGCTTCCACACAAGCGCTTTGGCTGGCCCGACTCTTGGGTGATCTCCTTGGGAGGGAAGCCGAAGCGGTGTAGCTGAGGGTGGACAGCAAGTCTGCCTTGGCATTGGCGAAGAACCCCGTCTTCCACGAACGCAGCAAGCACATTCGAGTGAGGTACCACTTCATCAGGAGCTGCTTGGAGGAAGGGAGCATCAAGGCTGGGTACATCAACACCTCGAATCAGCTCGCCGACTTCCTCACCAAGTCTCTCGGGCGAGTCAAGTTCCAGGAGCTTCGTACCAGGATTGGGATGGCCCGAATCCACCCGGAGGCGACGCACAAGCCTTAGGGGGAGATTGATAGCTTAAGTCTAGTGCTTATCTAGTAGTTGGTGGGTGTCTAGTCAGCACCCCTTATCTTTACTTTGCTTAGCACGTAAGTTTCCTAGTTTTTCTCTTTACTTGGCTCTCAAGAAGATGCCCTATATGTACCCCCCCTGAAACTGCCTTTGTGGCTTGGCTAAGTTAATACAGAAAACTTCCCCCAAATCCCTTGATTTAGTTCCAACATACCCCTCATTTTTAAAGATTACATTACCCACAGGAACACATGACAATAAGTTTTCCTAGGAACAAGGACAGGTGCTCCGCCTTTTCATTATATGCAGGAAACAAAGTAGTAAGTACAGGAATTTCCTACAAAAGATGAGTAGTAGAAAAGGAAAAGAATAAGTTTCCCTTCCAGAATCCTAATCTAAGTGCAATCTACCGCTTCATCCTGGCTCCTCTATTGTTGAAAATGTACTGCTCCAATGAAGGTCTCATTGCCGTTTCAATGAACACTGACCAGTAGCTGAGAATTTCCATCAATGCATGTCCAGGACTTCCTCTTTCAGGTCCACAATTCCTATGAACTCGGCAAGAGCAGCGACACCAAGAGCACCCTAGATGTCATGAGTCCATTGATGCTCGTGCAACACTTCAGTAACTTTACGTCAATTCCGTCGCCTTTTTGGAACCAGGGGGGAATTTGAGGGGCTAGGACAGCAAGGATGAGCCGTGGAGCCAACTGCAAGTCTAGAACAGAGTGGTATATCCATCACCCACAATTGTGTTCATGGCTGCAGCAAAGAGAGCTTTCACTGGTTCCTGCACTTGAATAGGGAAGGCAGCTCATGGTTTGCCCAGCTGAGTTCTTTCAAACCATAACCATCTCATTCGAAGTTCCCAGCACAAAGATTTCAGACCATGATTCCTGAGCTATGATGTGAATCCTCAAATCACCACGCAGAGCAACCTGGATTGGAACACTGGCTTGAGAGAAGAACAGCAACCAGTAGTCAATTGCCCCAACCTCTGGACGTGCAGATCGACCAAGGAATTTTACGTGTGAACAAGTGCCCCACAACATGAGTTGAATGGCACGCCCTCAACAACGCCGCCGCAGCAAAATCCAAGCTCAAGTTCAGGAATTTTACACGCGAACAATTGCCGCACAACCCTCACCGTGAAAAACTGGAGTAGTTAGTAGCTCCCCTAGACCACCAAGTTCTAGTGGTCGAGTTACTTTCGTCCCAAGCCAGCAAGCAGTGTCCCCCTTTTGCAACCCTCTACGGATCTTATCCATGACCTTCAGCGCCCAAGGTGGCAGCCCTGTAGCTATGCCAAACACCGTAAAATTTGAATGACAAGATCAATATCCGTAGTCACCATCTGTTCTGTTGTTATCAGCTTGAGTCTTCAAAAGCCTGAAAGTAATCCTTCACAGTAGTCTTTTTGCTTCAGTTCCATAACTCTGCCATAGCCTCTCTATAGTCATAGACACAGATCTTAGTTTCCACTGCCTTTATAAACCGAGCTTGTAAACTTGAAGCCACTTTGCTGCATTGCCCTCCATATGTATCGATGCTGCTGCTACCCACATGTTCTCACTGATGTCAAAAATCTTGAAATCATTTGTCCCTCCAGATTCTTGGATTTGTGACATCAGAAGTTGGAAAAATGCATCTTAGGGAGAGTATGCCTGTTGTAATTTGCAGTGTTGGGCCTTCTGCAATTGGGACCAAAAGTAGAGTGAGTGGTATGCATCTCATCACCTTCAGTAAAGAACTCAGCCTGAGAGTTTGACTTGTGAGATTTTGGGCTTTCAGGTTCATCAAAAACAGGAGCTGTGGAACGATGCAGGGTCAACTGAGCCACCACACGACCAGTTTCTGCAATCTGTTTGGTCAATAGCACTTAATCTTCCTTTTTCAACCACATGAGAGTTTAACTACCTCTGAACCTGTTTTTATTGCTGGACAGTATCCATACTGGAGACCATGGTGAAGAGATCAACACTTTCTTCGAGACGGTCATACCACTCCTTTGTTGCTGCTTTCTTCCTCCATGATGGGCAGCTGGAATTGGATCTGCGTGAAGGTTTAGTTGGCGCTGTGATGAAGAGTATCTCGAAGAATCACAATCACAATCAGAGCATTCAGCAACGGCCTCCCTACAAGCTAACCCACGATTCAGTCTACTGACACCTGAAGATGCGGAACGAGCAAGGGATTTTACGTGCAGACAACGCCGCACAACCCAACTCGAGTGGCACCTTCCCACCAACAACACCGTGACTTAATCTGAGCTCTAGGTTCCCAGAATTTTATGCATGAACAGCGGCTAGCAACACTCACCACACTTAGCACTCAAAATCGTCACAATTGCATCAGAGAACGCTGCCCAAAACAGAGCAAGCAAGGAGAATTTGTCTCTGTATGCTTTATGTTGACACTTCAGTGCTATTGGTGGGCACAGCACCGACAGCACACTTCTTGAAACTACTTTTTATTCAATGAAACTAATTTATGGAAATTGCAAGCTAACAATTCTATGGCACATAATTTAGATTGCTATTGCAATTTTATTGTAACATTAAAAGATAGTGTTGATAAGTTGTCAGATCTCTTTGCAGGCAAGACACAGATGCAATCATTAATCTATCTACCATAAAACTAATAACTAATTAAACTAAAAAGTTCCAAATTTCTTCGCAAGCTAAATACACTGATGCAATTAGAAAAAAAGAAACAATTTTTGAGTCATCAATGTACTTAAACTAAAGAGTTCCAGAACTCAGCAATACCATACCGCTAAAATCCTAATACTAATAAATGTAAAGGACAAATTAAGGGCAAAGGCAAGAACATACCTGCTACCACGTGCCTGTGCAGACAAGCAAACACTTATGCAGCCCAAGAGAAGAACAAACATGCCGGTGTCCAGTAGCCGCAGCTGTAGAAGCTGTACCCCCGCATCAGTCCCGGCGTGGTGACTACTCATGCTTTGCTTGACACGCCACAGTAACAAAAGGGCACAGTCGCCATCCTGATCTGATGTTGAGGTGGCAGGCACTCTGGTGTGGGCACCAGCAAGTCAGTGATCCCAAGCGAGGTTCCCCGGCGCATGAGCTCTACAGCTGGAGTTAACAAAACAATGCCAGGCAGATTGAGTCCTTCAGAGATTCACATGATGTTTCAGACAGTTCAGAGTTGTGATCAGAGCTGATCTCATCTCAAATGTAAAGGACAGTAGGCCATGCCAAGTAACCATAGAAATAAATTCCATCAGGGATTACTGTGAAATTAAATGCTCCAGCTCCGTCGCGTAGCTGAGCATCTGGTTGATGAGCTGCAAGGATGGGTCTCCTTGCTGGGCTGTGACTCCTCCACCTTCTGGAAGAAGACAGCACTGTTCTTAATCTCCCATTCCAGGTCTTGTTAACGATGTTCACAAGATTAGACTTCAGTGACTATCATAAGATTTCATCATAGAAATAGTCAGTACAAGGAGGGGGGAAATTAAACGACTAAAGTTACCTGTGTGATGTGCTCGTGCAGATCTTGGCCAGAACTGAACATAAGTATTTGCTTAGCATCATTGACAGACTGAAGTTACTTCTGTTATGTACTCTGTATAGAAGATTGACAGTTAATTGTAAATCGATGTGGGTGAAATAAAATACCATTTGATCTGACAATTGACAGTTCATTTCAGCTAGTAAGACAATGAATCTGGTTGCTGGTTACATCATTACATGGAATGATACATGGAAACGAGTGATACTACACATACAACAGATTATGTAATTCTAAGAATTTTCTATCACCATGCTAAACTAACAGCTACAAGGAAACAAGTGATACTACAAATCAGTAAACGAGGAAATCCCCAGCTTTTATGAGATCGCAGCGATAGAGAAAAAAAGATGCAACCAAAATCTGATATCAGTAAACAAGTCTACATAGATGCAACAGATTATATATGAATCTAAGAATTTTCTATCACCACGCTAATTGCTGCGACTTTGAATACCATAAATATGAATAACAAATAAGAATCCAAATTCAATTAAATTGAATCTGAACTGATATGCCTCATATACCAACCAAAAAACATATAAGTCCAAATGATAGGTTGACAGCAACATTTCAGATTTTATCATTCTGTGAGCAATTAGAATCTGCTGTGTGATCTTCTATTAAGTGTGGGTAGCAACTAGCAAGCAACTGCAAACAGTACATATAACCAGGACTATTTAACCAAAACAGAATACATGAATGGGACAATATTATGTGCTAAGCACACATTTTGTTCCAGAAATCAAACCTTTGATGCGAGCGAGTCAATCTAATGCATCACAACAGACTGCAAAGAAACCTGCTCCTTCTATGCAGTGACAACTACGTCAGCAGTAACCTCTTCCCCTCTTAAAGGGAATGCCCCCAAAAAAATTATATAGCAACAACTGTTACTTCAGAAAAATATCCATTGCAGAATTCTTTTAGTGATAGTATAGAAACATACTGCCTTAGGATAAACTTGACCAGGAACAAGCAAGTGCTCAGTATATAACAAGCTATGACTGTATACAATGTAATATTCTTCATTAGTATCTGCAATCTGAAATGTATTACCAAGCAACAAAAGAACATTTCGTGATATATTGATATACAAATCTTCAAAATACCTTACGTATTATACCAAATATTCTAGGTAACACAATTCTACACAGCAGCCACATCCTTTTGTCAGATGCAGAGTTCGCTAAATAATTGCTTGGTCCTAAGATTCAGAGTTCAGTACACAGTGTTGGCTATAAGCCATACACGCACACGGTAGTGGCCGCTCGGGCCTACCTGACACCTAGACACCACCCACGTGAACACAGCACTGTGACTTTCTGCCTTCATCCTGACATAGTTGCAACTTTGGCATCTTCCTTGCTTCTAGAACTTGCTGCACTCCTAGACACCACCCACATGAGCAAATCACTGTGACTTCCTGCCTTCGCCCTCAGCTTGACTTAGTTGCAGCTTTGACATCTTCCTCACTTCCAGAACTTTGCTGAACTCCAAGAAAAAAGCTTGTGAAAGCCTTCTTGAGAAGGTAGCCTCCCAAGTGGTTGCATCAGTTGGTGAAGTTGTCCATCACACAACACTTATGGAATCGCACAATTTGCAGTCTTGAACAGCCGTCATTGAAGTATTTGAGCCAGTTCCATCTTAGAATTGTCTAGATTAACCTGCATACACAACTGAGCAAAAACTGGAGAATAGTTAGCAGTAAAAGGCTAGACGACACAGGGTAAACTTGTGAACCTCGCGGCAACTCCAGTTTATATGTAGCAGCACCAATACGTGATCTTGAAAGGACCAATACGAGCAAGGGATTTTACGTGCAGACAACGCCACACAACCTGACTCCAATGGAACCTTCCCACCAATCTGAGCTCTAGGTTCCAGGAATTTTACGCATGGACAGCTGCCACGCAACCCTCACGGCAATCGCAATCGCCACATCCTTTCCTCAAATGCAGAGTTCAGTAAATAATTGCTTGGTCCTAAGATTCTGAGTTCAGTGTTGGCTATAAGCCATACACGCACACGGTACTGGCCTCTAGGGCCTACCTAGAAAGTAGACACCTAGACACCACCCACTCAAGCACAGCAGTGTGACTTCCAGCCCTCGCCTTCAGTTTGATATAGCTACAGCTGTGACATCTCTTCCCCGCTTCCAGAAGTTGCTGGACTCCAATGCAAGTGCTTGTGAAAATGTCTTCTTGAAGATAGTAGCCTCCCATGTGGTTGCATCATTTGGTGAAGTTATCCATCACACGAAGACTTGGTAGACTCGTTGAATTTCCTTTCTTGACTAGCCGTTGTTGAAGTATTTGAGCCGGTTCCACCTTAGCACTGTCCTGACTGACCTGCATGGCAACTGAGCAAAAAACTAGAGAATAGTTTAGCAGTAAAAGGCCAGACATTGAACATAGGAGGAACATGTGAACCTGGCGATCTTGAAAGGACCAATACGAGCAAGGCATTTTACGTGCAGACAGCGCTACACAACCTGACTCGAGTGGAACCTTCCCACAAACATCACCATGATCTAATCTGAGCTCTAGGTTCCAGGAATTTTACCCATGGACAGCTGCCATGCAACCCTCACAACAATCACAATCGTCACAATTGAATTAGAGAGCGCTGCACAAAATTAACAGAGCAAGCAAGGAGAAATTGCCTTATTTCATGTTGACATTGTAAGTGCTATTGGTGGGCACAGCACCGACAACACACTTCTTGAAATTACTTTTTATTCAATGAAACTAGTTTATGGAAAAGTATCACAAGCTAATAATTCTATGGCACAAAATTTATTGCAATTTTATTGTAATATTAAAAGATAGTGTTGATAAGTTGTGATTACCAGCACTTTTATTGCAATCATCAATCTACCCTAAAACTAATAACTACATAAACTAAACAGTTCCAGAACTTAGCATTACCAGAAACCCTAAAACCATAATGAATGTAAAAGGGAAATTAAGTGC
The DNA here is from genome assembly GCA_015844335.1 of Chrysopogon serrulatus. Taxonomy (NCBI): domain Eukaryota; kingdom Viridiplantae; phylum Streptophyta; class Magnoliopsida; order Poales; family Poaceae; genus Chrysopogon; species Chrysopogon serrulatus. The sequence goes on along the minus strand of JADLZL010004973.1, from coordinate 39,504 downwards.
AAAAGCAAGAACATACCAAATACTAAGTACCTGTGCAGATGCGCATACTAAGTACCTGTGCAGATGCGCAGACACTTATGCAGCCCATGAGAAGAAGGGGCAGACTGGCGTCCAGTAGCCGCAGCTATAGAAGCTGTGCCCCTGCATCGGACCCGGCATGGTGGCTACACTTGCTTTGCTTGGTACACCACAATAGCAGTAGGGTACTGTCGCCATCGCGGTTCGAGGCTGAGGTGGCATGCACTCTGGTAAGGGCACCAATGAGCCCGTGATCGCAAGCGAGGTTCCCCGGCGCATGAGCTCTACAAGAAGATGAGCTGTGTTCAGAGCATCATCTAGGCCACAGTGGAGGCGGCCCTCCCACTGCAGCCCCGCCATCCGAACAGCATCCTGTAGGTTAAATCGAGCCTTGCCAAGAGCAAACTCGGACGTGAAGGGTACCCTCAGATTAATCCACTGATCAAAGTAGTACGGTTTCTCTATACCCTTAAAGATGCACTCACGCTCAAGCATTGTGCGGCAATCCCAATCGCCCCAGGTCACCACGGCGAGGTTGCCCATCTTAGCCCCCTGTGAATCGAGCCACTGGTCGTGCAGCTTCAGCGCCTCGGCTAGGCTGACTCCACCGTCGACGTTCGCCTGACTGATTCCCGTGAGATCACGGCAGAAATCAGTGAGCTGGGGGTGGTGCACCGGGCGGACGTAGGTACGGAAGGCCGAGAGGATACTGCCGGTGGCGCCGTCCACGAGGACGGACGGAAACTCGATGATTTCCTGCGGGTAGATGACCGAGCCTTCTTGGCACGTGGCCTCGAAGTCGATCACCACGAAACAATCAAACATGTTGCCGGCGTCGGCGGCGGACAGCTAGGGGATGGGGGTCGGGCGTACCAGCAAGTGAGCGGAGAAATCGTCGATGTCGAGGCGGTGGCAGCCGAAGTCGTCGATGTCGAAGGCCGGCGAATCGCGCGTAGATCACGGCGGAGATCAGTCGCGAGTCGAGGTCGGCGAAATGCAGAGGAGGCGAGAGCGCGGATCGAGCTGGCGAGAGTGAGGCGCGAGCGCGAGCGCGAGATCGAGATCGAGCTGTTGCGAGTCGAAGCCGGCGAGATGCAGAGGGAGGCGAGAGCGCGATTTTAGATCGAGATCGATTGCTTGATTTGGAAGGAGAGGCGCGGTTAGGGTTCTTCGTTTTGATTTTATTTCCTTTTTTTTTGGCAGAAGAGGCGGCGCGGCGGCGAGGTCGAAACCTACCCGGGTACGGTGTGCTGCCTAATCCTCGTTGGGCCAGAGGTAACGTCGGCCCAATAAACAAAATATTGGCCTGAGAAAAATCAGCAAGGGCTTGTTTTGGATATTTTTCTTTCTGACAAGATGGGAGCTTGTTTGGATTGAAAAATTGAAAAAGAATCAGAAATGGAGGAAACAAAACTGGTTCGAGCATACGAAGGATTCGCTCAATCCTTTACTCTGGAATGCTGTGTAGACGGCAAGCAATTTCACAGCAAAGAAAAAAATTCAATCCAGTCCAGTCCAGTCCGAGAAGAGGAGGAAGAAACGAGTTGCTAAGGCGAGAAGAACCTTTGCCTGTTTCGACCATCGCTGCTCACCGCCCTGGCTCTCTCGTCGAGCTCCCGCCATGGGTCCTCGTTGGTGCTTCTTCTCTGAGTCAGACGGAGGAATGCGCCACCATCCCCTGCGGCGTGCCCACAGCCCACTCACTCACCGTGGCACCATGCTCGATGCTCAGGGGGTGTTTAATTGATGGAGTGAAAATTTTTAAGTATCACATTGGATTGATCGAATGTTGAAAAGGATTTTCGGACACTAATTAAAAAACTAATTTCATAACTCCTCTGGAAACGGCGAGATGAATCATTTGGATACTGTAGCACTTATAGCTAATTATGGAGTAATTAGACTCAAAAAGATGCGTCTCAAAGTTTACAGCCTAAATTGTGTAATTAGTTTTTTTATTTCATCCACATGCATATACCATAAAAGACGGCGAAAAATTTTAGGCAAAAATCCTTGCGAGCATAACATGGAGATGAGGAGGACGAGCAGAAAGGAGAGATACTGCCGACTGGATAAGAACGAGAGAGTAGGATTGAGCTCAAGCATAAGAGAAGAACCCGATAACAACCAATCGAGATTATTGCAATAACTATAGGACCCACAGCTTGTGTGTCATGTTATTATTAGTACTAAAACTAGAATATACCAAAAACTATGTTTAAAATTATAATTCATTTGACTTTTTAATATTAAATTTGACCAGCCGTTTTATTTAAAAGATAATATAAAATATTATATATTTTTATTGTAGCTTATTTTATTAATAAAAGTTCTTCAAGAATAATTTAAATTTTATTATTTTTATACAATTTTTTTAAATAAAATGACCTGTCAAACGTTAGATGAAAAAAAGGGCAAATTATAATTTAAAATGTAGGGAGTTAATACACGCATGGGGAATGGATGAGAGGGGCCACCTTTAATTGTTGCTCATCTTAATTTGACATTACTAAAATATAGGATCTACTTGGTTGGCATCTAATTTTTGCCAAACTAAAACTATGACATGCTAAATTTATGGTCATCAATTGGTTTGTTACAAAAAAATTGGTGTCACCAATTTTTGTGCCAAATTTTATTAAATCTCTAGAATGTTTTTAAACTACATATAAAAGAGAAATTTGGTAAGCCTTCATTTGACAACCAACCAAGTGCTATATCAAAATTCTTGCCAAGGTTTTGGCAACCATGATTTGGCATATCCTAGTTTTGGCTAGACAAATTTTGAATCCTAACCAAGCAAACCCATAATCAATATGCATATTTGCTTAAATCTCATGATTTCTTTTTTTATGAATTCTTGTGTTCCAAACGGGCTAAACATTCTAATCATGTATAAGAACAGGAATATAATATTAAATTTGTAGATTATTTGTTGTCGTTTTTGCTTGTAAGGACCCCACCTTGGGCAGTTGACCTAACCTGCCTGAGCCCAAAGAGTGATTGGAGTTGCCACCCGCCAGCTCCACTAGCATAGCATCTAACGGTGTTTCGTAAGGCCATTACCACTAAATATTATGGAGGTTATGTTCTCGTAGTCCTGTTATTAAAATTTTTTGAAGCTTATACACTAGAACGCTCAGGCACCCTTTATGGAACTCAACCTAATATTTTCTTATACTGTATTCTTCCATCCCCAAAAAAAAAAAATATCGTTTTTTAACTTTTAGATATTGTATTTGATCATTCGTCTTTTTAAATTTTTTTATAAATATCATCTATCTTATTATGACTTATTTTATCATTAGAGATACTTTAATAGTATTTTATTTATTTTATAATATACAAAAAAATTTTAAATAAAATAAATGGTCAAATATAGTATCCGAAAGTAAAAATTAACATGAAAATAACATTCTTTTGGGCAGAGAAAGTATTTTTTTAGTATTATTGTATGCCTAAATTTGAAGGTGCATATTTATAGATTTGATTTTCCTCGTGTATATGAGCTAGGCATATGTCCTCCTCCAAGTAGAGTTGGTGAAGACATGCCAATGGTAACAAAATCGGCTGAATTGTATTTGCATCGTTCATTTACTTTGAAGCTTATACAGTAGAATGCTCAGGCACCCTTTATCAACCATGACGAGATATTCCCTTTGTGAAAACACGGGCATGAAACTTTTATCTTGTAAGACCAGTGTTAATGGGGTTTTATAGGGATTTATACACATTTAATATAATGCCACATCAATTTTTTTGAATAAAACTGGGAGGAGAGAAAAGGACTCGTTTCATGGCCATGAAACGAGTAGGGCGTCGTTTCCAACGCCGTGAAACCGGATGAAACCCGCGTTGAGGCATTCAGGCGTTTCTTCGGCGAGGAAGCAGGACGCCGGATGAGTCTCCGCCGCCGCACGAGCACGTCGCCGCACACACCGCTCGCCCGCACGCGCGCTCCAGCTTGGACGAGCGTGAGCGAACGCCAACCACAGCCCAGGCTCCACGCCCCGCGAGGCCGTGCGCCCACCATGCGCAAGTTCTGCCGCCAAGCACCCATTCGCTCGTGTGTGAGCTCCACTGCACACGGGCGCGAAGCGAACACCGGTCGCGGCCCCGGCTCCACCGCGCCATGAGGCCATTCGCTCGCGCACGAAGCTACATCGCCATGCGGTCCGCCCACCACGAAGCGCCGGCCATGGGCGCCATGGCTCCGCCACAAGACAAAGCGCCGGCAACGCCACCTTGACCAGGGGCTCCGCTGCGTGCTTCCCTGCTTGGCCTCCTTGCTCTGCATGCTCCGGGAGGAGGAGAATGTGAGGAAAGTATTAGGGTAGGTGGGCCCACAAAATGTAAAATAGTCTATGAAACAGTGTGATAAAACTTTACACTAAGAGAAGCTCCATTTCACATGAAATTTCGTGTGTTGAAAATTGAAAGTTGAAACTTCCCACTAATACTGGCCTAATGCTATTGCTCCCTCTAGTTATAAATAAGTGGAGGTGGAAGTGATACAAAAGTATATTTGTCTTGAGAAATATTTTTATGAAAATATATATTATAGTATAATTATAATACAAGTAATAATAGTTAAAATATTAAATAGATGACTTCATATAAAACCTTACATTGTCACTTATTTGAGATTGATAGAGTAGCTCGTCTAAAGTTCAAGGAGATGCTCGAGCGTTCCACGACGGAAAACATGCCTTTGCTAGCGACCGAAAAGAAAAAGGCAACATATTTTCAAATTTAGGGAATATAAAATTATCAATCGTACATGCTTAGCCTTCCAAGTATGCAAATAATTTACCATCTTATTTATGTTTGTGGTTGCGAGGAACACCAAGAATTTTTGAAGAAAACAGTGAGCAAAAATCTACCACTCCCAGTAACTCAGAAGAATATTCAGACAAGAGCCAATTCCAATTTACTGTCAGTGACACATGTAAAAGGTCTGATTTGATCCCGTTCAATAGTCTATTCTCAAGTAAACTTCCTCTTTACAGAACATATAAACAACTAAAATTGTGTTTTCTTCAACCACACCACCAAACCAAAATAAGACATCTTCCCTTCAGTTAAGGAGGCATGTATGTTCAGTATGGCCAATCTTGTCCCCTTTTTTTCTTTTGAAAAAACACAATCAGTGCAATTTCGATGTAGTAATTCAATCTTAAGCCCATCAAAAGTTCACAGTGAAAACAATGCAGTTAATTTGGTGAAATACAAATTGAGTTAACAAACCAATGCTAAGGAGATCGAGCCCTTCGGTGATCCGGCAATCAGAGCTGATTTCAAACGTAAAGAACAGTACAGGCCATGCCAAGTGACCCACAGGAATAAACATCCACCAGGTATTACTGTGAAATTTAAATCATACAATACACTCCAGCTCCCTCGCGTAGCTGAGCGTATGGTTGATGAGCTGCAAGGATGGGATCTCCTTGCAGGGCTGCAACTCCTTTGCCTTCTGGATGAAGACACCACCGTTCTTAATCTCCCATTCCGGGTGCTCCTGTTAATGATGTTCACAAGATTAAGCTTTACAGTGACTATCATATTGTTTCACATAGAAATACACTCAGAAAAAAGAGGGGGGAAATTTGAAGTCTAAAATTACCTCTGTGATGTACTCATGCAGATCTTGGTCAGAACTGAACATAAGCATTTGCGTTGCATCACTTACAGATAGGGAACCATACCCTTTTCGCTGCATCCAGCGATCTCAACTCTGTCAGAGCAGAAAAACACAATGGCATCTCCATTAAGATAAATCAAACAAACAGGAGTAACAGAAGCCCACTCATCTAATTGTTTTGGTGAGAAGGTCCAGGAAGTAAACATATATAGGTCTCGTGGCCCAGCCTGCTGAGCACTTAACACTCGGTTGTAGGCACCCCTCCATGAAGGATTGCTCAAGCTCTACAGCATGCTTTGTTGAAGATGTTTCAAATTCAGTTCACATCATTATTGGCCGACTTCTGCCGAAGCGAAGCGGAGGCCCGTCGCCGGAGGCGTGCGGGGCTGCCCCCCGGAACGGTACACATACCTGTGTTAGGGTTTCCACTTTGATTCATTCTCTTGTAAGCCGCCATACGGCGTTGTAACCCGACTCTTGATAATAGTGAGGAGTGTTTGCTGGCTGGCGCCCATGGTTTTTACCTTCCGCATTGGGAGGGTTTTCCACGTTAAATCTTGTGTCTCGCTGTGGTTTTATCTTGTGTTCTTCCTCATTTTGATCGTCGTCATTCACAACAAGTGGTACCAGAGCTGTGGTTGCAGATTAGGGTTCCATGGCGACGTCGATGAAGTTCGACATACCGCTGCTGGATTACAAGACGAGGTTCTCGCTATGGCAAGTCAAGATGCGGGCGATTCTGGCGCAGAAGGAAGACTATGATTTGGCGCTGAAAAGTTCGGGAAGAAACGTAAGGAGGATTGGACTCAAGAGGAAGTCCGAAAGGATCGTAAGGCTCTTTCCTTAATTCAGCTTCATCTGCATAATGATATTTTGCAAGAGGTGCTGCAGGAAAAGACTGCTGCAGAACTCTGGTTCAAACTGGAATCGATCTGTATGCCCAAGGATCTTACCAGTAAGATGCATATGAAGATGAAGTTGTTCACTCTCAAGATGAAGGAGGGTGATGACGTTATGAGCCACGTATCTGTGTTCAGGGAGATTGTTGCCGACCTAGTGTCGATGGAGGTGAAGTATGATGATGAGGATTTAGGTCTTTTACTGTTATGTTCATTGCCAAATTCATATGCTAATTTCTGTGACACCATACTTTTGAGCCGTGATGAACTAACCCTTGCGGAAGTTTATGAGGCGCTCCAATCCAGGGAGAAGATGAGAGGTATGGTGCAGTCTGACGGGTCGTCGTCCTCTAAGGGCGAGGCATTACATGTAAGAGGCAGATCTGAGCATAGATCCTCCAATGATGGCAACCATCGTGATAAGAGCCGTTCAAAGTCCAAATTGCCTAAAAAGTTCTGTAAGTATTACAAGAAGAACACCCATTTTATAGAGGATTGTATAAAGCTCAAGAAAAAAAAGCAAATGAAAAACAATCCCGATGGTAAGGCTTCTGTTGTTACGACTGCTGATAATTCTGATTCTGGAGATTGTCTGGTTATTTTTGCTGGTTGTGTTTCTGGTCATGATGAATGGGTACTTAATTTGGCATGTTCATTTCATATCCGCACTAACAGAGATTGGTTTAGTTCTTATAAGCCTGTGCAGAAAGGAGATGTTGTGCGTATGGGAGATGATAACCCATGTGACATTGTGGGCATCGGCTCTGTTAAGATCAAGACACATGATGGCATGACACGCACGCCGAAGAATGTGAGGTACATACCGTAGATGTCTAGAAATCTCATCTCGCCAAAGACGCTTGATGCGTATGGGTTCCATTACTCGGTTCAGGTGGAGTTCTAAAGGTATCAAAAGGTTCTCTCATTTGTTTGAAAGGTGATCTGAATTCTGCAAAGTTATATGTTCTTAGAGGAAGTACATTACATGGTTCTGTTTCTGCTGTTGTTGCTGTTACTAATGATGAACTTAGTAAGACTAACCTCTGGCATATACATTTGGGACATATGAGCAAACTTGGCATGGCAGAATTGATGAAGAGAAACCTGCTTGTTGGCTGCACTTCGAGTAACATGAAGTTCTATGAGCATTGTATTTTTGGGAAGCATAAAAGGGTAAAATTCAACACCTCTGTTCATACCACCAAAGGTACTCTTGATTATGTACATGCTGATTTATGGGGTCCCTCCCGTAAGCCTTCTCTTGGTGGTGCTCGTTACATGCTTACAATTATTGATGATTACTCTAGAAAAGTTTGGCCATATTTTCTAAAAAATAAAGATGGTACTTTTGATGCTTTTAAGACTTGGAAAGTGGTGATAGAAAGGCAAACTGAAAGGAAAGTAAAATTGCTTCGTACTGATAATGGTGGAGAGTTTTGTTTGGATGCTTTTAGTGATTATTGTAGGCAAGAAGGCATTGTTAGGCACCACACCATACCTCATACTCCACAGCAAAATGGTGTGGCTAAGCGTATGAACAGGACCATCATATCAAAGGCTCGTTGCATGCTGTCCAATGCAAGGATGAGCAAGCATTTTTGGGCTGAAGCTGCTAATACTGCTTGTTACTTGATAAACAGGTCGCCTTCTATTCCTCTTAATAAGAAAACTCCCATTGAGGTATGGTCCGGTTCACATGCTGATTATTCACAGTTGAGGGTTTTTGGATGCACTACTTATGCTCATGTTGATAATGGAAAATTAGAGCCTAGAGCTATTAAATTTCTTTTTCTTGGTTATGGTTCGTGAGTTAAAGAATATAAATTGTGGAATCCCGAAACAGGAAAGACTTTTATGAGCAGGAGTGTTGTTTTCAATGAATCTGTGATGTTTAATGATAGTTTATCCTCATATCATGTTCCAGATAATTCTGAAAAAGAGTTGCGGCATATGAGCGTGCAGGTGGAGCATGTGGATGATGAGGTAGCCATGCGGTGGGAGCCGCTTGATGATCATGACAATGCAGTTGCTGATGATGATGCTCATGATGATGTTCATCACTCACCTCCTGTTTTGCAGCTAGAGGAGGATCTGCCTATTGCTCATCGCAAGTCCAAGAGAGGCTGTTGTCGGTGTTTAGCCACCGATAGCCTGCCACGGGGTTCCCGTAGCAGTTGATTTGGATCTCGGCGAATACTAGAACTCGGCGGTTGCGCAAGAGACACTCGGTTTATCTTGGTTCGAGCCCTCGTCGTCGAGTAAAAGCTCTACTCCAATCGGCCTTGGCCTTTTGCGTTGGATTGACGTATGATTGTGTGTTGTTGTCGCTTGTTCCAAAGAGGGTGCTCTGGCTCCTTTTTATGAGAGAAAAGAGCCAGAGCTTTGGTTCTAATCCTAGTCGAACTTAGTAGAGAGAGTTCTGTTCCTATTACAAAAGTTACTTTCTATCTATCTAACTAGGACAGGACGTCTTCTACTCGGAATCGGTCCTTCTATCTTTGTCTTGTGGGTCTGTCCTGGCGGGAGTCATACTTGATGGGAAACGTCTTGGTCCCGCATCGACAAGCCCCCGAGCATTTCTAAGTAGAACTCGGGAAACGACTTGTTTGTTGAGTGATGCTTTGAAGTGGTCTTTCTTGAATTTTCTCCTCCTTTTCGTTGTGCACCGTAGGTGCACTCATTGAGTGTAGCCCTCGAGCCTCTTGCTATTTATTTATAAGTAGCTGGAGGGTCTTAGAAAATTTAGAAAAAAGTTGAGGGTGTAGCCACCGAGCCTTTGTCTAAGTTCTTTTTCTTAAAAGTAGTCGGATGATGGCTGCTGGTTAACGTGCGCCCGTAGGCGCACTCAATGAGTGTAGCCCCCGAGCCTCTTGCTTTTTGGAACAAAGAGCTGGAAGGTCTTTAGTATGATGGCTTTGAAATTGTAGCCCCGAGCCTGAATTCTTTTCCTCAAAAGTAGTCGGGTGGTGGCTTCTGGTTAACGTGCGCCCATAGGCGCACTCATTGAGTGTAGCCCCCGAGCCTCTTACTTTTTGGAACAAAGAGCCGGAGGGTCTTGAGTAGCATGATGGCTTTGAAATTGTAGCCCCCCAAGCCTTTATCCGGGTTCTTGGTGGTTTGCTCTTTTATTGTGGCTTTTATGTCTTCCTCTTTATGGCTGGGCGTTGGCAGCTGGTGCAGTAAAGGCTATATGCTTTTACTGCAATGGGATATTCTCCGGATATGTTCCTTTACTGCACTATTTACTGTCCTCTTTTAAGCCTTGTCAGTGTCTTTCTGTCTTGGTGAACTTGGTCCATGTACGCCGATCTTGTCCTATAAATAGGTCTTCTTTCTTCTTAGTATTTCAGGGTCTTGAAGTTTGTTGCCTTCTGTGAGGATGATTGTCTGTGAGATGGATCAGCCCTCAGGCTTCTTTCTTTTCTTTCTAGTAAGGTCTTTTTAGTGGGTAGAAGAATTCTTGAGATAGGGGTTAGATGCAGACTAATCCCGGAGTAGCATTGTGATTGGAGGCTCGTTCTGGTAGGTAGAAGAAGTCTTGAGATGTGCCTTGTCTTTGGGCCATTTTGCGCCTCAGTTCTTCTTTTTCCACTCGCCGGACATATGCTCTGCGTGGGAGGGTTACCGAGCCGCACTGTCCTCTAGCTGTGCGGTGCAAAGCTGCAATCGGCCAACGCAGAGCTGGAGCCCTCTTGTTCACATGGGGTCCGATTCAACTTGTGGCTGGAGAGGCCCGATGTGATGCTTGAGAAGTCAGTGCTACTTTTAGCGATCTTGGATGCACTGTGTTGGTGTATCTAGGTTGCTTTGGATCTGCTCGGCCCGGACCGCCTTAGAGGTAGTCTGGGTCGGCAAACGGCTATCACCTTGGTTGTCCGGGGTTCTCTGTGTGGTTGTTTTCTATGGCAGAATTCCACTGGGTTCCTTGTAGCTGTTGCTTTGGTTTTCTTCTAAATTCGATGGGTCTTGTAAGACTTGTATCCTTGTATCTTGATGATAATATGAATTATTATATGGATCTGAAGTTCTTTGAAATCAGATTCGTTGATAGTCCGCCTTCGAGCCGACTTGTTTCTTGATAACGGCTAGTTGTCTATCTCCAAGCTAACTTGTTTTTTGATAGGCCTGGTTGTCAGCTTTCGAGCCGACTTGTTTTTTGATACCGCAGGCTTCAGTGGTGCTGCGTTTTTTTGCTGTTGTAACGGTTGGGAATGTTACCGTTGGTCAGTGATGGGATAGAAACCGTTATCCTGAATTTTACTGGGCCTTTCCGTTATTACGCCATGTATCCGTTGGCCTTTTACCGTTGTTTTGTTGAATGGGCCTTAAGCTAGGCCCTTCTTCCATCATATAAATTGGTGGTTTTGGAGTAACTATTCCTCTCCTTCGCTTTGTCTTCCGTATCTTGAAACCCTAGAAAAAAATCCCCAATTTTGGTTGTTTGCCCTTGCTTCCTCCACCTTCCATTGCTCCTGTGGTTTTAGCCATTGCATGGGGAGGAAGAAGATTGCGAGCAAGAAACCTGTTGCTGACAAGCCTGTTCTTGAGGAGGAGGTTGACGAGCAGCTGAATCCAGAGTACGCCGCGATGAAGATGACGGCGAAGTTGTTCCCTGCTCCGACTACCCAGGAGAGGCACTTGGTTGAGTTGGAGGAGCTGGGGATGATTCAGTCCAAGGAGCTGGCTGGGTGGTCTGTTCCTGGTGAGCATCGAGTCCCTGTTCCTCGGCCAGGCGAGATTGTTCTTTTTCTTTCCTTCGTCCGCGTCGGTCTTTGCCTTCCGGCGTGTACTTTCCTTCACAATTTCCTTCATTTTTCTGTGTCTCTTCATGATCTCACTCCCAATGGGATCCTTCATCTTTCTGTTTTTGTTCATTTTTGTGAAACTTTTCTTGGCATCCCTCCTTCCTTGAATCTGTTTCGCTTCCTTTTCTATCTTAAACCGCAGCCCCGCTCGGATTGCATCCATGCTCTTGGTGGATGTGGGATCCAATTTCGGCAGGGGCGTAAGTCGAGTCATTTCTTCGAGTATGATCTTGTTGAGTCCGTGAAGGACTGGCGTTCCGAGTGGTTTTATGCTGGCAATCTTGTCGGCGTTGCTGCCCCAGCACTTACAACCTTCTCTAGAGTTCCGCCTGTTTCTAATGATCGGTGGGAGAAAGAACAGCTTAGTGCTGCCGAGTTGTCTCTGCTTCAACCACTTTTAGATAGGATTAGCTACTTGAAGCAGAACGGCTTGTCAGGCTTTGCAATAGTAGCTAGTTATCTTCGTCGCCGAGTACAGCCGTTGAAGGCTCGGGAGCATTTTGGCTTCGAGTACTCTGGTGCCGAAGATCCCTCTCGGATGGTGGCTACCACCGAGTTGTCCGAGGATGAGGTGTTTCTGCGCCTTAAGAGAATTTTGAAGGGTGCAGTGGTGGTCCCGACGACCAGGTTCGAGTACTCTGCTGGGAATCCTCCCCCTGCTGTAAGTCTTCTTGCTATATTTGTTCTTGTGTTTCCGAGTACTTTTCGACTCTGACTTGTGCTTGTGTTTTTGTAGCGTTTTGGCAGAGATTTTAACGCTGATGCTTCTCTCTTTGTTGACGGAGAGATAGCTCCTCTTCCGGCTCTTCCCACAGCTGGTCATGCAGTGGTTGAGGGTCGAGTTGTTTTGCCAGGGGTTTCTGAAAAGGAACATGCTCTTCAGTATGCTCCTTATCAGCCTGTGCGGCTTCCCCGAGCTACCCGTTCAAGTGGAAAGAGAGCTGCGCCTGGGGATTCTTCTTCTGCGCAGTCGAAACGAGCTCGTACTTCTTCTACCCCTCAACCTTCAGGTAACATTCTGATAGGTGAGAAGCTGCTTTGTTTTTATCCTGCTTCTTTTATTTGGTGTTTGGTCTTGATTCTTCTTTTCTGGTAGATGGTGATGCCGTCCTCTTGTATGAGGATGAGACTGAGGATGTTGATGATTCCCCTCTTCTTCGTGGGTGAGTTTGTTGACTACTTATGATTCTGGCATAGACTTTCCTTCTTTCACTTGACTTTTAGTATTGTTTTCTGTAGCCCCCGGGGAACTTCTACTTCTTCCCCTGACTTGGAGTCCTTGCCAGGCCTGACTCTTTCTTCTGCCGAGTTGTTGGCAGGCCTGGATGAGGTTATGCCGCCTCCTCCTTCCCGGCCTCTTCTTGCTCTTCGGCGAGTTCCCCGGTATGGATTTGTTCTGTCCGAGTTTTTTTTCTTCTTCCATTTTTCGTTATCTTAATAATTTCTGTTTCTGTAGGCCGTCTTCTATAATTTCTTCTGCTCCGGCTTCTGATTCAGAGAAGACCGCGAGTGTGGATGTTGCGGGTCAGGTGCCTTCTACGTCTAATCCCCATCCAGCTGTAGAGTCGGCCCTGGTGGTGGCAGACGTGGTGCCGTCTACCTCTGCGGCTGCGACTTCTTCTCTTCCTGTTGCAGAAGTTGTCGTCACTTTAGGGGGAGAGCGGCTACCCCTTGCTCAGCCCTTGTCTTCTTCACCCCCTCTGGTTGGATGCTCTTCTCCTTTGTCTCCTTCCCTCGCTCCTTGGGATATGATTCGTGATATGAAGTTGGTGCAGGAGTTAGAGGCGGAGTTTGATCTGAGTTCTCGCTTGCGAGGACTTGAGTCTGACTGGGGATCGTTCAGGCCTTAATTCAGTCTTTTGCTCAGCGATTCCAGGTGAGTTTTATTTACTCTTTCTTTGGATATTCTCCTTTTCTGATTGCTTGGTTCTTTTTACTTTATAGAGTTTTGTCAGCGATTCCGATCTCTTTTTTGGCTCGACTGAGTCACAAAAGAAGTTGTTGGAAGAGTTGGCTTCTTTGAAGTCTGAGCTTGACACCGAGCGCAAAGGGCGCCAAGACCTCGGAGAGTGCCTTGCGGGGCACAGATTGTTGAAGTTGAGCAGCCAGGTCGGCCGTTGTGGAAGCCGAGAAGAATACTTCGAGGAAGCTTAAAATTCTGAATAATGATTTCCGTGGTAACTTTCTCGACGCCTTTATGCCCTGTTTTCTTGGTATTGTCCCGTGCTGACTTCTTTTGTCCTGCTTTTTTGAAGCTTTGAAGAAGAAGTACTCTGAGGAGACTGAGGCATTGAAGCTTGAGGTAAAGACCTTCCGTAACGAGTTAGAGAAGGTAAAAGAAGATGCCGAAGAAGTCCTTGCCAGAGCCCGGTTGATTAGGAGTGGCGCTGATCGAGATCTTTTGTAGGCCAAGTCGTCAGTGGAGGACTTGTCAGCCCGGCTGAAGGCTTCGGAGGAGAGGTGGGAAGTTCTCTGGAGCTCTGTCCGGAAACTTGCTGGCACGCTGAGGAAGCCTGAAGATGCCGGCTTGACCTGGGTTCAGTTTCTTCCTCGGCTGACCACCCGGGTTGTTGGCTTAGTGAAGGATGGAGTCCTGGTTGGCGTCTAAGGCGTCTTGGTGCGTATTCGGTTGATTAATCCGGATATGCCCCTAGATAGGATCTTGGAAGGTGTGGCGACTCTCGGCCGAATGTGCTCTTACCCAGCCGAGGCTGCCGCCTTAGATTTGGCTCATCAATTTGTTGATCTTGTAGAGGTTGATTCTGTAGTTGTAGGTGATAATCCTTCGCAGTAATACTTTGTGCCTTGATTGAGGCGCTTTTGTATAAACTTTTTTGTTTTTCGACTTGTTTTCACGAATGGTGTCGAAAAGTAATGTTCTTGCTTTCTTCCGAAAGTTCTTCAAGTTCTTGTTTGATATATCGAGCTTGTTTCTTGCTCTCATCTGGCCTCGTGGAGACGTTAAAATATTTCGGACCGTAGGCCCTCATCCGAGTTCTGTATCTTAGAAGTCGGGATAGGTTGAGCTATCTTTGCTCTCATCTAGTTCTGAAAAGAAGCTAGGATATTTCGGACCGTAGGCCCTCATCCGAGTTCTATGTTTCTAGAAGTCAGGATAGGTCGAGCTACCTTTGCTCTCATCTAGTTCTGAAAAGAAGCTAGGATATTTTGGACCGTAGGCCCTCATCCGAGTTCTGTCATCTAGAAGTCGGGATAGGTCGAGCTATCTTTGCTCTCATCTAGTTCTGAAAAGAAGCTAGGATATTTCGGACCGTAGGCCCTCATCCGAGTTCTGTCATCTAGAAGTCGGGATAGGTCGAGCTATCTTTGCTCTCATCTAGTTCTGAAAAGAAGCTAGGATATTTCGGACCGTAGGCCCTCATTCGAGTTCTGTTTTTCTAAAAGTCGGGATAGGTCGAGCTATCTTTGCTCCCATCTAGTTTTGAAAAGAAGCTAAGATATTTCGGACCGTAGGCCCTCATCCGAGTTCTGTCAACTAGAAGTCGGGATAGGTCGAGCTATCTTTGCTCTCATCTAGTTCTGAAAAGAAGCTAAGATATTTCGGACCGTAGGCCCTCATCCGAGTTCTGTCAACTAGAAGTCGGGATAGGTCGAGCTATCTTTGCTCTCATCTAGTTCTGAAAAGAAGCTAGGATAAGTCTATTCTAAATAGAGATTTTATTGATAATTTGGGGTACATTGCCCTTGAATTTTATGCATAGAATCATCGCAGCTGGGATATGTGCCATGAATTCTTTACTGGTGCTCCATCCTCGGTCATAAGCTCGTAAGAACCTAGTCCCGTTACTTTTGCTATTATGAAGGGTCCCTCCCAAGGACTGAGTAGTTTATGCCCTCTATCTGGTTTCTGGATTCTTCGAAGGACTAGGTCTCCGACTTGTAAGCTTCTCGGTTGTATGCTTTTGTCATAATGTCTTCTTAATCTTTGCATATATCTTACTGATTGTAATGTTGCATTGATTCTGACTTCTTCTAGACTGTCGATTTCTAGTCTTCTTGTTTCTTCTGCCTCTCCTTCATTATATTGTTCAATCTTTGGAGATGTCCAGATTAAATCTGCTGGTAGTACGGCTTCTGATCCGTAGACCAAAAAGAAAGGTGAGTAACCGGTGGCTCTGCTTATTTGAGTTCTTAGTCCCCAGACTACTTTTGGTAGCTCGTCTATCCACTTTGATCCATAATCTTTTAGATCTTCATATAATCTTGGTTTTAAACCGGCTAGTATGAGGCCGTTGGCCCTTTCGACTTGTCTGTTTGCATGAGGATGAGCGACTGATGCATAGTCTATGCTGAAACCGCAGTCTTGTGCCTAGCTTTTGAATTCATTGGCTGTGAAAGGTGATCCTAGATCTGTGATTATCCTGTTTGGCATTTTGAATCTGTGCATGATTTCTTGGATGAATTCTTATGCTTTGGCTGAACTGTACTTTACCAAAGGTTTGTACACTATCTATTTGGTGAATTTATCAATGGCTACGAAGATGTATTCGAATCCTCCTTTAGATTTCTTGAGTGGTCCGACTTGGTCAAGGCCCCAAGATGAAAAAATGGCCACGTAGGTGGTATGCGAGATCAGATTGTGGGTCGGAACATGTGCTTGTCTTGCAAACATCCGCGCAGTTTTGTAGTGTCGACCAATTCTTCAAGATCTTTTAGCGTTGGCCAATAGAATCCTGATCGGAATGTTTTCCGACTAGTGTTCTTGAAGATGCGTGATTTCCGCAGCATCCTGAGTGCATTTTCAATAATATTTCTTTTCCTTCTGCTGTTGGAACACATTTTAACAGTACCCCTGATGATGCTGCTCTTTTGTAGAGATTATCCCCTACTAGGGCGTAGTTTTTGCTTCTTCTGATAATCCGAGTTGCTTCTGTTTTGTTTTCTGGTAGTTTCTTTTCTTTGATGTAATCTATGAATACTTGCATCCAAGTTGTGTTGTTTGAGTTGATTGTCAAGACTTGTTCTTGTTCTGTCTTGTTTTCTGGTGTTGCTTCGCTGTTCTTTTTGATTGATGGCTTTGTTAGCTCCTTGACAAAAATCCCAGCTGGCACTTTTGCTCTGTCTGAGCCTAGTTTGGCTAGTACATCTGCTGCGACGTTTGAGTCTCGTAGTATGTGATGAATTTCTAGGCCTTGAAAAATTTTTCTTGAGTTTCCGTATTTCTGCGCAGTAAGCATCCATGTTCTATTTGGTCCAGTCCCAGTCTTTATTTACTTGATTAACAACTACGGCTGAGTCTCCATAGACGAGTAGTCTTTTGATTCCTAGTGATGTTGCGACTTGTAGACCGTGAATGAGAGCTTCATACTCTGCTTCATTGTTGGTGGCTTGCCATAAAATTTGTAAAACGTATTTGAGTTGCTTTCCATCTGGTGCGATGAGTAGTACTCCAGCTCCCGCCCCTCCTAGTTTTAGAGATCCATCGAAATACATTTTTCAATGGTCTAGGATGGTTTCTGGAGTGGGTTGTTGTATCTCAGTCCATTCCGCGATGAAGTCGGTCAGTGCCTAAGACTTGATTGCCTTTCTTGGAGTGAATTCTATTTTGAGTGCTCCGAGTTCTACTGCCCATTTTGAGATTCTTCCTGTTGAGTCCCGATTTCTTAGGATATCGCTGAGCGGAAAGTCTGTTACGACAATGATTTTGTGTGCTTCAAAGTAGTGCCCGAGCTTCCTTGATGTTATCGGGATTGCGTAGAGTAGTTTTTGTACGTGAGGATATCTGATTTTTGATACTGTGAGTACTTCGCTGATGTAGTAGACAGGCCTTTGGACTTTGTAGATGTGTCCTTGTTCTTCTCTTTCTACTACGATGGTAGTGCTTACTACTGAATTAGTTGATGTGATGTAAAGCATGAGGTCTTCACCTTTCTTTGGTGGCACCAATACTGGAGATGTGGTGATGTATGCTTTTAGTTTGTCGAAAGCTTCTTGTGCTTCCTCATTCCAGGTGAATTTGTCCGTCTTCTTTAGTAGTTTAAAGAAAGGTAAACCTTTTTCTCCGAGTCTTGAAATAAATCTGTTGAGAGCGGCCATGCAACCTGTCAATTTTTGTAGATCTTTTATATCTGCAGGTGGGCCCATATCAGTTATTGCTTTGATCTGTTTTGTGCTTGCTTCGATTCCTCTCTGGCTGACCAGAAATCCAAGTAGTTGTCCTGATGATACGCCAAATACGCACTTGTTTGGGTTGAGTTTCCACTTCCATTGTTGAGATTGTCAAAAGTTTGTTGTAGATCTTCTATTAGTGAATCCGGGTTATTTGTTTTGACTACTACGTCATCCACATATGCTTCCGCGTTCTTTCCGATTTGGTCTCCCAAACAAATCTAGATTGCCCTTTGATAGATTGCTCCTGCATTCTTTAGTCCGAAGGACATTGTCTTGTAACAATAGGCCCCGAATGGGGTAATAAAAGAAGTCTTGCTTTGGTCTTCTTCTTTTAGTGCAATTTGGTGATATCCTGAGTAGCAATCCAGAAAAGATAACAAGGCTGCTCCAGCTGTTGAATCCACTATTTGATCGATCCTTGGTAATCCAAACGGATCTTTTGGACAATGTTTGTTGAGGTCAGTATAGTCGATGCACATACGTCATTTATCTATGTTCTTTTTGTGTACTAGGACCGGGTTGGCTACCCAGTGCGGATGTAAGATCTCTTATGAAGCCCATTTGCCGATTTGGCTATTTCTTTCTTTATTGCTTCTTTCTTATCGGGTGAAAAACGTCGTAATCTTTATTTGATTGGTCTTGCTCCTTTGTTGACTTCTATTTTATGCTCAGCCAACTCCCTTGAGACTCTTGGCATATCAGCTGGTTTCCAGGCAAATATGTCTTTGTTGTCCCTTAAGAAGTTGGTGAGCGCGAGTTCCTATTTGATAGGTAGATGAGCACTGATAGTGGTTGTCTTGGATGGATCACCAGTCCCTAGATCAATCTTTTTGGTTCCTTCTCCTTCTGCTGTGGTAAGGATGACTTGTTTTTTGGTGGGAATTTTCATTTCTTCTATTCTTACTTCAGCTGTTGCTGAGTTGATTTCTCCTTGTACTTTTGAAGATATCTGTATAGCTTGTACATCGTACTCGTAGGCACGTTTCAGGTCTCCTTTAAGAGAGAGTACTCCGTGTGGTCCAGGCATCTTGAGTAGTAAGTAAGGGTAATGTGGGATAGCCAGGAATTTTGCCAACGCTGGTCTTCCCAATATTGCATGATAAGATGATTCAAAATCTGCAACTTCGAATTTGATGAGTTCTGTGCGATAATTTGTCGGAGTTCCAAATGTTACTGGCAGAGTTATTTGTCCGAAGGACATTGCTGGCCTTCCGGGTACTATTCCGTAGAAAGGTACACTTGTTGGTGTAATCATTTTTGAAAATTCTGGCCTCATTTTTCTTAAGGTATCTGCAAAAATGATGTTGAGCCCTGCTCCTCCATTGACGAGTACTTTGGTTACTGTTATAGCTGTAATTGTTGGTCCGAGTACCAGTGGGTATAGCCCTGCGTTTCCGACGCTTGTCCATTGGTCCTCACGTAAAAACTGGATTGGATATTGAGACCAGTTTAAATATCGTGGAACGGCCGGTTCTGGCCGCCATGATTGTTTTCCATGCCGCCTTGTCTTCTTGCTTGCTTCGAGACCCCGGACTCCCCGAGAATATTACTGCTACTGTGGCTCTTGGATTTTGAAACCCATTATCTGCTGGATTGTTATCTTCTTCTTTCTTTTCTCTATTTTCTTCTTTTTCTTGTCTGTCTATCTCCATATATTTTTCTTGGAAAATTTGACATTCTCCCATTGGGTGAATTCCTGTTGGATGATAGATGCATTTCATCTTCTCGAGTTCTCCAAATTTTCTGGCTGGGTAGAATTTCTTTCTTTCGGTAGCGGCTACTGTATTATCCGAATATCTTTTCTTATTGTGAAATTCTTGTCTGTTGTTCGAGTTGTTCCATCTTCCGAGTTGTCTTGTTTCTTCGAGTTGTTTCTTCCGACCGAGTTGTTTCTTCTATCTTGGTTGTTTTACGTTATCCGGGAATCTTTCCCCGTGTCTTTTCTTCTCGCTTTGTAATCATCTTTTTTTGATCTTTTTTGAACTCTTCATTTGTTCGTGGATTTTCCTTGCAAAAATTGTGGAACATCCATCTTACTTTCAGACCCATATGAGGATGCTTCAATTACTTCTCTTTCGGTAATATCATGAACTTGTGCCCTCAGTTCTCCAAATCTTCTATAGAAATCCCTGATACTTTCTTCTTGATTTTGTTTTAAACCTTTCAACTCGGCTTGTGTTATTGGGTGTATGAGTATTCCTGTGAAATTTTCGCAGAAGACTTTCTGAAGGTCTCCCCATATTTTGATTGACCCTGGACGTAATTTGTCGAACCACTGTAGTGGTAGAGTTTCAAGTGCCATTGGAAAGAATAACGCTTTGACGTCATCATCTCCTCCGGCTAATTCTATTGATTCAGAGTAGATTCTGAGCCACTGCATTGGTTCTGTCTTGCCGTCGTATTTTGAATGATTTGATGGCTTAAATTTGTGAGGCAGCCTGATAGTGAGTAACCTTCCCGCGAAGCAGGGAAATCTGTCGGGTACTTTTTCTGGTTTGTAGTCGGAATCTGCCTAGCTGTTATATCTTGTAATAGATCTGGGAGGGCTTCGGAGAGGGGGTGTGTCGCGATTTTCTCCCGTTCTCTCGGCCCAATCGTGATGCGGTTGAGTTCTTCTGCTTTGATTTGGGACTGATAACCTCTCGAATGCAGAGACTCTCTGACTTCTTTGACTTGTTTGCTCGGATGGAACTCGACGAGGAGGTACTCGGTCGTTTTGTATCCTTCGCGTAGTTGTTCTGAGTAGGCTCCTGAGCCTGGCTTGTTCTTCACTTGGTCGTTGTATAGCGTCGATTTCGTCGATTAGTTCTTGTATCTTGTCGATGGGATCAAGTCCGGCCCTTGCTGTGGCTTGTCTTTCTTCGGCTTCTTTTTCAGCTCTTCTTTCATTGTACTCGGCTAGTTCTTCTTCATATTTACGCCATGCTTCCCTGCGTTCCTGTACTCGATTCCTTCTTCCCCCTTTCTTCTTGTTTCTTCTTTCCCTTGCTGCTCTTTGACTATCAATTTCTCCATCCCTGGTTACTGAATTAGGCGAAATATCGGCTTCTGATTCTTCTAAAGACCGGTAGTCGGGTTGAACTGGTGGTACCAGGGGTTGCCTGATCATGTAGACTTCTTTGTGTATACCGAGCGAGTAGTCAGATCCTTCCTCATTTAATGACCTTCCATATTGAAAAGGGAGAGGAACTGGATACTTATCTTGTCCTGAAGTTATGACGTTAGATTCCATCGTGCTCTGGATGATGTTCTGATACGTCCGTGCAGTATTGTTGAGGCCGAAGTAGAAAGAACTCGACGTGTTTTGAGTACTTGGTTCTGGAACTTCCTCTTTCGTCAGCTTGAGTTTTGAAAAAATTCCAGATATCTCCGGCTCTGGTTCTGGAAGAAGTCGACCTTGGAGAGCTCCGTGATCGTCTGCCTCGCAGATCCAGCTCCCGAAGACGAAGGACGATCCTCTCGGAAAAAACATCATGTGTAGGTCCGCTGAGCTCCTGACGTTGAATTCACCGAAAGCCCCTACCTGGCGCGCGCCACCGGTGTTTAGCCACCGATAGCCTGCCACGGGGTTCCCGTAGCAGTTGATTCGAATCTCGGCGAATACTAGAACTCGGCGGTTGCGCAAAAGACACTCGGTTTATCCTGGTTCGAGCCCTCATCGTCGAGTAAAAGCTCTACTCCAGTCGGCCTTGGCCTTTTGCGTTGGATTGACGTATGATTGTGTGTTGTTGTCGCTTGTTCCAAAGAGGGTGCTCTGACTCCTTTTTATGAGAGAAAAGAGCCAGAACTTTGGTTCTAATCCTAGTCGGACTTAGTAGAGAGAGTTCTGTTCCTATTATAAAAGTTACTTTCTATTTGTCTAACTAGGACAGGACGTCTTCTACTCGGAATCGGTCCTTCTATCTTTGTCTTGTGGGTCTGTCCTGACGGGAGTCATACTTGATGGGGAACCGTCTTGGTCCCGCATCGACAGCTGTGGACCTCCAAAACGTCTAATTGAAGAATGTAATTTGACTTATTATGCTTTGAGTTGTGCTGAACAGGTGGAGAATGGTCATGAGCCAGCAACTTATAATGAAACCATTGCCTGTGCTAATCGTGAGAAGTGGATCTCAGCTATGCATGATGAGATGCAATCTCTTGAGAAGAATAGCACATAGGAGGTTGTTCCCTTGCCCAAGAAAAAGAAGACCGTCCGCTGCAAATGGATCTTCAAGAGAAAGGAGGGTTTTATCTCCAAGCGAGCCTCCAAAGTTTAAGGCAAGGTTAGTAGCAAAAGGCTATAGTCAAATTCCGGGTATTGACTATAATGATGTTTTCTCTCCAGTGGTAAAGCACAGTTCTGTTCGTACTTTCTTTAGTATTGTTGCTTCACAAGATCTTGAGCTTGAGAAGTTAGATGTGAAGACTGCGTTTTTGTATGGAGAGCTTGAGGAGGATATATATATGGACCAGGAAGGAAGGGTTCATAGTGCCCGGCAAGGAGAAATTTGTTTGCAAATTGAAGAGGTCCTTGTATGGTTTGAAGTAGTCCCCTCGTCGATGGAATAAAAGGTTTGATTCATTTATCTTTGTCGCATGGTTTTAAGAGGTCAAAATTTGATAGTTGTGTTTATATTAAGCATGTTAATGGATCACCTATATATTTGCTTGTTATATATTGATGATATGCTGATTGCTGCCAAGAGCAAAGTTGAAATCACTAAATTGAAGAAATTCTTGAGTAGTGAATTTGATATGAAGGATCTTGGTGCTGCTAAGAAAATACTTGGTATGGAAATTACTAGAGATAGAAAATCTGGTTTGTTGTTTCTTAGTCAAGAAAATTATATTAAGAAAGTTCTTCGTTGTTTCAACATGCATAATGCAAAGTCGGTTAGTACTCCTATTGCACCTCACTTTAAATTGTCACCGCTTTCGGTGTCCTAGTTCGGATCAAGATATTGAATACATGTCAAAAGTTCCTTATTCTAGTGTTGTTGGGTCTTTGATGTATACCATGGTTTACTCTCGCCTAGATTTAGCTTATGCTATGAGTTTGGTTAGTAGATACATGTCTAATCCTGGTAAAGAATATTGGAGGGCAGTTCAATGGATTTTCAGGTACCTTAGAGGCATAGTAGATTCTTGTTTGAAGTTTGAAAGGACTGATAAGGGACTTATGGGTTATGTGGTTTCAGATTATGCTGCTGATCTGGACAGGAGGAGATCTCTCACCGTTATGTGTTCACTATTGGCGCTTGTCTTTGTGAGTTTGAGGGCTACTTCTGATGCATTTGTTGCTTTGTCTACTATTGAAGCAGTACATGGTCTGTTTGTGAAGCAAGCAAGGAATTGATCTAGCTGAAAGGTTTATATCTTTGAGCTGTGCGGAGTTGATTCTTGCATTAATTTATACTTTGTGTGATCAAAGTGCCATTTACCTTACCAAAGATCAGATGTTTCATGAGAGAACAAAACATATTGACATCAAGTATCATTTTATTCGTGATGTGATCGAGAAAGGTAAATTAAAGGTATGCAAGATCAGTACTCATGATTATCCTGCTGATATGATGATAAAGCCAGTTCTTGTTGCTAAGTTTGAGCTTTGCATAAGCTTAGTTGGCTTGGTGGATTAGCCCAAGAGGCTATTTGGCGCCAGCGGTTTTGTTTTTTTGTTATATTCAGGATAAAGGTGTTGATTTATACTATAAGATGAATTTGTCGCAAGGTGGAGTTTGTTGAAGATGTTCCAAATTCAGTTCACATCATTATTGGCCGACTTCTGCCGAAGCGAAGCAGAGGCCCGTCACCGGAGGCATGCGGGGGGCTGGCCCCCCGCGGAACGGTACACATACCTGTGTTAGGGTTTCCACTTTGATTCATTCTCTTGGAAGCCGCCATACGACGTTGTAACCCGACTCTTGATAATAGTGAGGAGTGTTTGCTGGCTGGCGCCCGTGGTTTTTACCTTCCGCATTGGGAGGGTTTTCCACGTTAAATCTTATGTCTCGCTGTGGTTTGATCTTGTGTTCTTCCTCGTTTTGATCGTCGTCATTCACAACATGCTTGATGCAAGGATAGCTCTACAGCATGCTTGATGCAAGGATGCTCAAGTGCCTTGACAGGTAGAGCTCCAGCTCAGTGTAGAACTCAGCAATTCTTTTCATCAAGGATGCTCAAGTGCCTTGACAGGTAGAGCTCCAGCTCAGTGTAGAACTCAGCAATTCTATTCTGAACCAATAGCCTCAGAGTGCAAAAATTGAGTACACCTTACAGGTCGGTCATGGGTATGGGTATACGCCATACCCCTCATTCACATTTTAAAGATTACATTACCCACAGGAACACAGGAACTTAGAGCATCTCCAACAGTTTCCCATCTTAGGTTGCCATTCTTAGTTTTTTGGCAAAAACAGAAAAAAACCTCCTCCAACAGTTTCCCATCTCAGGTTGCCATTTATACCAAGTTGGGAAAAAGTGCCTCCGCACACGCATATATGCGCGCTCGACTCCACGCGCGCATCCGACCGTATTAGAAGAGGTGGAAGGGTAGAAAAATAATTTTGTTTCTACTTCAGGGTTCCTGATGTAAGTTTTCAAGAGGTGGAAGGCTATAAACATAATTTTGTTTCTGTCTGAGGGTTCTTGATGTAAGTTTGATCTGTGTTTGGCAAGTAAATTGTGCCAAACTGTTGCAGAGAGCCTCTTTTTTTCACTTGTTATATATTTTAGAGAGTTACCAAATCACAAGATTTGCCAAATGAATTTTAGCAAACTCTTGGAGATGCTCTTAATAAGTTTTCCTAGGAACAAGGACAGGAATTTCCTATAAAAGACGAGTAGTAGAAAAGGAAAAGAATAAGTTTCCCTTCCAGAATCCTAATCTAAGTGCAATCTGCTGCTTCATCCTGGCTCCTCTATTGTTGAAAATGTACCGCTCCAATGAAGGTCTCGTTGCCGATTTCAATGAACACTAACCAGTAGCTGAGAATTTCCATCAATGCATGTCCAGGACAACCTGACATTAGCTGCACTTCCTCTTTCAGGTCCACGATTCCTATGAACTCGGCAAGAGCAAATGACATCAAGAGCACCCGGATGTCGTGAGTCCATTGATGCTCGTGCAACACTTCAGTAACTTTACGTCAATTCCGTCGCCTTTTTGGAACCAGGGGGAATTTGAGGGGCTAGGACAGCAAGGATGAGCCGTGGAGCCAACTGCAAGTCTAGAAAAGAGTGGTATATCCATCACCCACAATTGTGTTCATGATCGCAAAGAAAGAGAGCTTTCACTTTCCCGCACTTGAATAGGGAAGGCAGCTCATGGTTTGTCCAAATGAGTTCTTTCAAACCATAACCATCTCATTCAAAGTTCCCAAAGACAAAGATTTCAGACCATGATTCCTGAGCTATGATGTGAATCCTCAAATCACCACGCAGAAGTGTTGACGGCTATTAATGACCAAATTTACCCGTCAACTAACTCCTGAAAGAGGCACATTGGCGATCACCAACATAGACTTAGGGTTTACACTAACAGAATTCCACGAGTTTTGGTGAATCCTTGTCTCTGTAGGTACACATCGGAAAAGCTATCAAAAGGACCAACATGACAGACTACAAGCACCTCAAATGATGAATTAGAATATACCATTGCGAAGAGCTCGTCGAGACGATCGAAACGGACATATCATTTGCCTTTTTTTTGGAGTTTCGGATGAAAAGATATGAATTCCACACCGGGGGCTGCACTAGAAGACTCCGGAAGGCGCGAGATGACACCACGGCGGCGAAGCGACGGACCGAAACAGGCCCGAGTGGGACCGGCCGGTCCCACCCCTGCACGGCCGGTGCGCTCTAGGGGCAATCAGGCCCAGCTTCGGCCCACATGCTCCACCGCCTTAGGGTTTCAATCTCAGCCGTCCGCCAAAGTCGGTTTGATCCAAGGGCTCACGTTCATCCCACCGGGCTATAAAAGAAGGGCAGGACCCCCCCAGGGCATCACACATTCATTTGTAATTCTCTCAAACCCTAATTGAGAGGTGTCCCTCGAATGGATAACCTCTCTAGGGCCAGCCATCAAGAGAAGATTAGTCCTCTCTAGGATCTAGTCTTTAGATAATAGTGAGATGGAGAGTGAGGGAAGAGTTAGGAGGAGGTGCCGGCCTATCGGTGCCCTCTCTACGGCTTGTACCTTGGCGGGATCAAGCTCTACTTGAGCTTGCTCCTGGGATGTCTCTGGTGATCAACTTCTAATCAAGTAAGTTCTATGCCTATATTGTTTATCTGGATCACGACTCTCTTTGAGTGCTTTATTCTCTTCCTAGGGGGATTAGAGTATTATCGTAGGTGTAAGCATGGTGCTTAGGCTTAGGATAATCGTGGATGCACCCTACATTCCGGATTTGGTGGTAGCTCGCGGAGGTGACTTATAGCTCTGTTGAATCCTATGTATACCACTATCCCGTTTGTAGGCCAAGTAGGACGCGGTTGCTAAGGAGATCTACATCCTATGTCGGTGTCTCTCCTTATGTAATGTCCCCAGTTAGCAATATAAGACATAGACTTGCTCAAGTTAGAAGAAGTGAACCATAGTTATCCTCTCTACTCTCCTATTATCATCAACCTTGATTGCTGCTCTCAACCCTATTAATTGCCGCCCTAGTTCTACCCTAGTTCTACTTTAGTTCTATCTTAGACTAGTCTCTATCTTCATCTTACTGCTACCCCTAGTTAAGTTAGACCGTAGTTGAACTCAGACCTTTCTCAGTGGAACGAAACCTGGAATACTCTGGGATAAAGTTACAACGGTATCCGTGCGCTTGATCATTCATTAAGCGTTAACGGATATCAACACGCTTTTTAGCATCGTTCTTTGGGGATAGGGATTTATCTCTATTTTTGGTAGCGACGTTAAGAAGTGTCAACACAGAGCAACCTGGATTGGAGCACTGGCTTGAGAGAAGAACAGCAACCAGAAGTCAATTGCCCCAACGCCTTTGGACGTGCGGATCGACCAAGGAATTTTACGTGTGAACAAGTGCCCCACAACCTTGAGTTGAATGGCACGCCCCTCAACAACGCCGCCGCAAAGCAAAATCCAAGCTCAAGTTCAGAAATTTTACACGCGAACAATTGCCGCACAACCCTCACCGTGAAAAACCGTAGTAGTTAGTAGCCCCTAGACCACCAAGTTCTAGTGGTCAAGTTACTTTCGTCCAAGCCGCCAGCGTGTCCCCCTTTTTGCAACCCTCTACGGATCTTATCCATTACCTTCAGCGCCCAAGGTGGTAGCCCTGTAGCTATGCCAAACACCGTAAAATTTGAATGACAAGATCAATATCCGTAGCAACCGGAGAGAGGAACAGGAACACGTCATCTGCATAGAGGGAAACCCAACCTTTAGCATGAAATTCACCATCTGTTCTGTTGTTATCAGCTTGAGTCACAATTGAATCAGAGAACGCTGCCCAAAACAGAGCAAGCAAGGAGAATTTGTATCTGTATGCTTTATGTTGTCACTTCAGTGCTATTGGTGGGCACAAAGACCGATAGCACACTTCTTGAAACTACTTTTTATTCAATGAAACTAATTTATGGAAATTGCAAGCTAACACTTCTATGGCACATAATTTAGATTTCTATTGCAATTTTATTGTAACATTAAAAGATAGTGTTGATAAGTTGTGTGATCTCTTTGCTGGCAGACACAGATGCAATCATCAATGTATCTACCATAAAACTAATAACTAATTAAACTAAAAAGTTCCAAATTTCTTGGCAAGCTGAATACACCGATGCAACTAGAAAAAAGAAACAATTTTTGAGTCACCAATGTACTTAAACTAATGAGTTCCAGAACTCAGCATTACCATACCGCTAAAATCCTAATACTAATAAATGTAAAGGACAAATTAAGGGCAAAGGAAAGAACATACCTGCTACCACGTGCACATCGCACAAAAAGCGCACACACTTATGTAGCCCAAGAGAAGAACATACATGCCGGTGTCCAAAGAGTCGCAAATTGTAGAAGCCGTACCTACTGAATTGAGTGAAAACTAGATTATGGGCTAACCCAGAGGGTAGCTATATCAAGTCATACATGGGCCCAGAGGGTAGCGACGTTAAGAAGTGTCAACAAGCTTTTTGGCGCCGTTGCCAGGGAAACGGTTTGCTGAGTTGACTACGAACCTAGCTTAACTTTTCTTTTCCTTTTTATCCTTCTTTCTTTTATCCTTTACTCCTCTCTTCTTCTTTCTTTCATTCTTCTCTTTTCTTTTCAACTTCTGGTTTAGCATGGATCACATTCCTATCAATCAATATGCTAAACCCACGAGCGCAAGCTTTAGGCCATTAGAATCTTCAGAGCCTATCTTGGCATCTGGTTATGAGCTGCGCCCGTGTTGGGTAGAATTTGTCCAAAAACAATCCTTCTCAGGAGAAGGCGATGAAAACCCATACTCACACCTACGAGAGTTTTTATTAAGATGTGCATGCTTTCACATTGCTGGCATGTCTGATAAGACTCTACGATGGAAGCTTTTTCCATTCTCTTTGACCGAAAAGCTAAACATTGGTACAACAAAAACGTAGGGAGTATGCAAGGAGATTGGGAATTGCTATGCTCTGAATTTCAATCCAAATTCTTTCCCATCTCTAAGGTTATTGATCTTCGGGAAGAGGTTCTACGCTTTAAACAGCTAGATGAGGAATCTCTAGAAACATCATGGGATCGAATTATTGATCTCCTCACTACAGGCCCAAACCTTTCCATTCCAGACTCAGTGTTGTTTCAACACTTTTACCAAGGCCTTAGTAAGGATTCTAAGCAGACCCTTGATATAGTTTCTAGAGGATCTTTTCTTCATGTGACTGCTAGTGAAGCGAGGTCTTTGCTTGAGAAAATTTGTGGAAGGACACCCCGCCCTAGCATTCACTATGACCTCCCCGAGAAAGAGAAGGAATTGTTTCCTAGACAAGAGGAAGTTTCGATAGCTAAATCGTACTTATTCCAATCCCAATATTTAGCTATCAGTCCCGAACCATCTATGCCCCAAAATCCACCAAGGGAAGAAGAAATTCAACCTTTGGAGTATAATCTTTTTGGTGTTGATATCGGGAGAGCCTAAACTTCCAAATCCTATAAGAGACCTTCGAGTGAACATAATTCAAATCCTCTTGAGAAGGAATCTCTTAGAAAGCATCTTCTTTGGGAAGAATTCAAGGATGGCATGTCTAATAATACCATAGAAGGAGAGCCAAGTCAATTTGATTCTAACCCTATCTTCTCTTCTTCTATGCCCACATTAGATGTCTTATCTGAACCCATCTTAAAACCCATCCTTGACCCCAAAGAATTCTCTGACTCTTGTTCTCCTAAGTCTCATGATAACTTAGAGATCTACTAAGACACTTAGAGCATAGGAATCATGATAGACTTGAGGATGACCAAGAAGCGCAACAACAATGGCTGGAATGTGTAGAATGGATGGACCATAAAGAATCCTTAATAGAATCTAGCCTCGACCTAGATCTCAATGATGAGCTTATAACTCACCCACTTTTAGAAGAGGCCTTTGACGAGACCAACTTGAGAGCCATCAATCCCAAGGAAATCCTATACAATAATATGATCGATGAATTTCATAGGCATGAAATGAAGGAGACAATATTTTTGCCTATAGACATTCATGTAGAATCACCCTTGGAGATTGGTAAGGGAGATGACATCAATGAGCATAGAAGCTACTACAAAAATATGTCATCAAAACCATGCTTATATGACACATCTCCTGAATCTCTTGGTCTCTCTACCTTGACCACACTCAAGATCTTCAATCTCCTCATACATCCTATCCATAAAAACTTTAAAAGGGAGGTTGTAGATGCATATGTATATCATAAACATTGTAAGTCTCGATGTGCGGATCTTGAGGTAGGTAGATAAGGATTGGTGTTGGAGGGGAAAACACTTCACCATCTTGAAGCACGATTCTAAGGTTTCCCAACAATGAGCTATTGACCAAGAACTAGCGCTTTCGATAGACAACATGAACTTTCTGAACTGCCCTTGATTTGAGTATAGAGATATAATCATGAAAATATTCCTTTGGGTATTCTTGTCACTAATCGCATAGGTTTGAAAAAAAAGGATGATGGTGCAAGGTATGTCCAACCAATTATTAAGCAACATTAGATCACATCCATCCAAACTTGATCTTGCCTTGCAAGAATTCAAGTGTGGGGAACATGCTTCTTTGAAAAATCATATACCATGTTGCTAATCTTGGTTGTCTCTATCTTTAAGCCATGCTCAACTTGTTATATAACAATCATGCCCTTTCATCTCTACTTGAATAATGAATCTCTACAATGCTTCCATGCTACCTGTGCTTGCTATAATATGCTTAAGGTTTGGAGTATGATCACACATCTTTTAAATTAAGCATGGTGCTTAGTTTAGAGGTGCTAATCCTACTTCCAAAGGCTTTTAAATTAAGTGTGGTGCTTAGGTTAAAATGCCTTCCTGAATCAAATTAGACGTGGTGTCTAGGTTGGTTCTTTAACTGAAAGTATGCTATAGTAGACATTGGATATTTTATTGGACTAACCCCTACAGGAAACTCTAAATCCAATCTGGGTAAGTCAAGAGATGAATTCAAATGAGAGATCAAACAGCGCACATGATAACTTGCACACTGAAGAGATAGCTCATTCATCATTGATGGAAGGACTAGACAACAATCCCCCCATTCGAATTGGTATACTCCTTCGGGTATGTATTGTCCACTAATCCTATGCAGGCATAAAAATCCAAAATGGCAAAGAGAAAAAAAAGATGGTACGACAAAAAGAGCACCATCTAAGAACAAGAGGAACTATGAACCGAGATGTGAGGTTGACCAAACATGGAAAGCAACGAGCAAAACAAAAGGACCATCAAGAGTCATCTACTCTTCATCACATGGTGTCATTGTGCCCCAATGATGAAGGTAACACCCAAAGGTAAATGGTCACTACTTAAAATGCTTCTTCTTGGTTTTGGTATGAACATGAATAAAGAACTTAACATGTTTGAGTAATAATTATCCATGATCAATCCTGATTAACTCTCAACATGTCTAGTTCTTGAAAGTTGTTCATAGCATCACTATCTTGATTTGTAGTCTTAACCAAATGAGGTAAAAAAAAGAGAGTTGCACATCTTATGCTTGGAAGATGATAGTTATGATCATGTAAAAATTGACACATCATGTATAGATAGACAATCCTTCCTTGGGTTAAGCACCTCAACTCTTGTAGCCTAATGAACTTAAATGTTACATCCTTGCTCAACCTTCTGATCTTACCTCTCATGATGACATTGAACAAAGCACATAATAGCAACTCAATGTTGTTCAACGTCACTAAGGACTAGAGATATTGAATAGAAGTTTTGGTTCTGCTGGTGTTTTCCCACCAGTAGAGCCCATGCACTTGATCTCTACCTTGTCTTCATGAGCAGGACACACTTTAAGCGAAGTGTGGGGGAGTCAATTCCCTACTTTGTACAAGTGGAGGTCCTAGACCTGTCAAAGCAAAATCAAATCTCAAAATCAAGACGGGGTAGGTAGAAGAAGGTGACACATCATAAAGGGCATCATCATAGAATCTTAATCTTCACCGAAAGAGCTAGCTTGGAGAAGAAGCACTCCCATGCACCCAACCAAAGAAACTCCAATTGTGTCGACACTGGAGGAATCAACAAGAAGGGAGAAGTCTTGTCCGGAGGACTTAAAAATCCGAACCCTTGCCGTGAGGTAACATCGGTAGTTATCCATATTTATTTTCTTGCAATGCATGGATTATTTTCCCTTTAGCATGTTTACTTTTCCGCATTAGCATTGCATTAAAAAAAATAATACTAAATAAATAGGTATTCATCTTATTAGATAATTCATGCATTAACTTGAAGCCCCATGTGAATAGTTCTATGGTGTGTAAAAGCTATAGGAGTCTTCACCGTGGTGGCATAAAAATAACAAAAATAATCATGCATACATGTTTTCTTTTCTGCATAACAAAACTAGAAAATCCAAAAATAATCATTGAGCATCTTGCTGCACTGTATATACTAAACAACCTTTGAAAACCTCTCACAATAACGAGTCTGTGAAACGGCTAACCACTAACTGCTTACCCTAATTCGTTCCATGAGTTTTGGTGTTTTATGAGATGTTTGCTGCAGGATGACTCCAAGAGCTAGTCCACCTAGGAATCTTCATTGACATCGCTTGAAGTACACCTTCCCAACACACGCCTAATCACCGTGTGGGAGGAAGCAACTTCTTGGTGGATGAGATCGAAATTCCTGGCTACACTTGCTCTTATAAGCATGAGCTCCACCGTGAGGAATGCTCAGCTTCAATGCTCAACCACGACAACAATCAGCTTGGGGAAGGCATCCCCTAGGTACCCGTAAGTGTACCTATGCGATTATCGAGTCGATCATAAAACTGAAAAATACCAAAAATATGTGAGCACATGAAGGTTCACCATAGTATCATAAGAAAAACTTAAAAATACCAAAAATATGTGGACACATGAAGGTCCATGCTTTTAGAGTCTTAAGAGTCTTATATAGTATTAGTATTAAAAATGTAAAACTAAATAAAAATGTTTGTTTAGATAGAGTCAATAAATAGGCAAGCCCTGAAGATGATCACTAAAGATGAAAATGATGAAATGCTGCTCTGTCATAACACCTTTGAAGTGCCTAGTTTTTAGACATAAGTTTTCCCAAGTTTTGGCTTTAACTGTTTGGACATGAAGATTTGCTCTGAGCCTGAAACTTGTGGGTTGCATATGCTTGAACTAAGTCTAGGTACTTGATTGATCTGATTGAGAAAGTCTGAGCTGCTATCTATCTTGTTCTGAGTGACACTAGAGTTCTGGAGATTTATCTTTTGAAAAATGCAAAACCTTACATGATGAGTTCCTATATGACAAAGCTTACATTCCCACCAAAGCCAAAAATGATGAGATAGGCTAGATAAACTTTCACATATATGCTGCTTGTCTTGCATTGAGTTTTGTCAACCTTTGTGACCCTTGTGAGAGATTTGTCATGCTCTTGAATCAAGATCCACTTACACTCCACCTTCATATGCACTACTCTACACTGGAGTAGGCACAACAACATGCCATTCCACCTACACCCATCCAAAAATGTTTTGCTCCTACACTAGGAGAGAACACCAAAAACATTTCCATTAGATAGCCACCCAATAAATGCTCCATGTTCTTGTTGCTATCTCTCAAAAATCTTGTGTGCCAAAAGGAGTGTTATGAGCTATGCAAAAGTTATAAAAAAAAGAGACAAACTAAGGGAGTTGAAAAAAAAAGTGGACAAGTGTCCGAGCAATGATACTTAGATGCCTGCCTCCCTGATGAAAAAAAGAAAAAAAAGAGAAAAAGATAGCTCATACTCTCTGGCCAAGTTTCATATTCCAAAAGAGAGATATGTCTTTCAGGAGCATTGTAGAATTAGGTTCCACCAAATATCCACCATATCCATACACTTGCACATCTTGATTCGATTGTATGACTTGTTTCTCCATGGATCCATTGTTTGACTTGACAACATATGCATTGCAAGTTTGCTCTTTTAAGTTTTCTCCTCACCTATGAGCTCCACATAAGCTTTAGTTACAGGATGAAAAGAAAGGCAACCATCACTACTGCCTTGGTGAGAATCCACAAATACCACATACACTGAGAGATTTGAGAGTGTCATACATGGAAACTCTGAGTTTTATTTGAAAACTTCTAAAAAATCTAGAATGATAGTTGAACAAAGAACTTGAGACATAGTGCTTGGCTTGATCTTTCTGTCTTTCGATTGCTCAAGACTCAAGTAAGAGCTGATAAGCCCCATAGTCAAAGGTGACATGAGTAAGTTTGAAGGTCAGCTCAGTTATTGCTTAAGCTTGGAGGAGAATTTTTGTCTGAATGCAGGTACACTTCTGAGGAGTTACATCAAGATGGCTACAATGCTTAAACTTATACATATCTTTTGATAAGCTTTTTGAGCTTAACTTTGCTATGGGACTAGCAAAGGTTAAGTGTGGGGGTGTTGTTGACGGCTATTAATGACCAAATTTACCCGTCAACTAACTCCTGAAAGAGGCACATTGGTGATCACCAACATAGACTTAGGGTTTACACTAACAGAATTCCACGAGTTTTGGTGAATCCTTGTCTCTGTAGGTACACATCGGAAAAGCTATCAAAAAGGACCAACATGACAGACTACAAGCACCTCAAATGATGAATTAGAATATACCATTGCGAAGAGCTCGTCGAGACGATCGAAACGGACATATCATTTGCCTTTTTCGGAGTTTCGGATGAAAAGATATGAATTCCACCGCGGGGGCTGCACTAGAAGACTCCAGAAGGCACGAGATGACACCACGGCGAAGCGGACCGCGAACGGGCCCGGAGTGGGACCGGGCGGTCCCACCCCGCACCGGCCGGGCGCCGCTACAGGCCAATCAGGGCCCGGCTTCGCCCACATGCTCCACCGCCTTAGGGTTTCAATCTCGGCCGTCCGCCAAAAGTCGGTTTGATCCAAGGGCTCACGTTCATCCCACCGGGCTATAAAAGAAGGGCGGGACCCCCCCGGGCATCACACATTCATTTGTAATTCTCTCAAACCCTAATTGAGAGGTGTCCCTCGAATGGATAACCTCTCTGGGGCCAGCCATCAAGAGAAGATTAGTCCTCTCTAGGATCTAGTCTTTAGATAATAGTGAGATGGAGAGTGAGGGAAGAGTTAGGAGGAGGTGCCGGACTATCGGTGCCCTCTCTACGGCTTGTACCTTGGCGGGATCAAGCTCTACTTGAGCTTGCTCCTGGGATGTCTCTGGTGTTCAACTTCTAATCAAGTAAGTTCTAAGCCTATATTGTTTATCTGGATCACGACTCTCTTTGAGTGCTTTATTCTCTTCCTAGGGGGATTAGAGTATTATCGTAGGTGTAAGCATGGTGCTTAGGCTTAGGATAATCATGGATGCTCGCGGAGGTGACTTATAGCTCTATTGAATCCTATGTATCCCACTATCCCGTTTGTAGGCCAAGTAGGACGCGGTTGCTAAGGAGATCTACATCCTATGTCGGTGTCTCTCCTTATGTAATGTCCCTAGTTAGCAATATAAGACATAGACTTGCCCAAGTTAGAAGAAGTGAACCATAGTTATCCTCTCTACTCTCCTATTATCATCAACCTTGATTGCTGCTCTCAACCCTATTAATGGCCGCCCTAGTTCTACCCTAGTTCTACTTTAGTTCTATCTTAGACTAGTCTTTATCTTCACCTTACTGCTACCCCTAGTTAAGTTAGACCGTACTTGATCTCACACCTTTCTCAGTGGAACAAAACCTGGAATACTCTGGGATAAAGTTACAACGGTATCCGTGCGCTTGCGGATCATTCAGTGGGCGTTAACAGATATCAACACACTTTTTAGCATCGTTGCTGGGGATAGGGATTTATCTCTATTTTTGGTAGCGACGTTAAGAAGTGTCAACACAGAGCAACCTGGATTGGAGCACCGGGCTTGAGAGAAGAACAAAAACCGTAAGTCAATTGCCCCAACGCCGGGCGTGCGGATCGACCAAGGAATTTTACGTGTGAACAAGTGCCCCACAACCTGAGTTGAATGGCACGTCCTCAACAACGCCGCCGCAGCAAAATCCAAGCTCAAGTTCAGAAATTTTACACGCGAACAATTGCCGCACAACCCTCACCGTGAAAACTGTAGTAGTTAGTAGCCCCCTAGACCACCAAGTTCTAGTGGTCAAGTTACTTTCGTCCCAAGCCGACAAAGCGGTGTCCCCCTTTTGCAACCCTCTACGGATCTTATCCATTACCTTCACGCCCAAGGTGGTAGCCCTGTAGCTATGCCAAACACCGTAAAATTTGAATGACAAGATCAATATCCGTAGCAACCGGAGAGAGGAACAGAACACGCCATCATGCATAGAGGGAAACCCAACCTTTAGCATGAAATTCACCATCTGTTACATTGTTATCAGCTTGAGTCACAATTGAATCAGAGAACGCTGCCCAAAACAGAGCAAGCAAGGAGAATTTGTATCTGTATGCTTTATATTGTCACTTCAGTGCTATTGGTGGGCACAGCACCGACAGCACACTTCTTGAAACTACTTTTTATTCAATGAAACTAATTTATGGAAATTGCAAGCTAACACTTCTATGGCACATAATTTAGATTTCTATTGCAATTTTATTGTAACATTAAAAGATAGTGTTGATAAGTTGTGTGATCTCTTTGCTGGCAGACACAGATGCAATCATCAATGTATCTACCATAAAACTAATAACTAATTAAACTAAAAAGTTCCAAATTTCTTGGCAAGCTGAATACACTGATGCAACTAGAAAAAAGAAACAATTTTTGAGTCACCAATGTACTTAAACTAA
The DNA here is from genome assembly GCA_015844335.1 of Chrysopogon serrulatus. Classification (NCBI taxonomy): domain Eukaryota; kingdom Viridiplantae; phylum Streptophyta; class Magnoliopsida; order Poales; family Poaceae; genus Chrysopogon; species Chrysopogon serrulatus. The sequence goes on along the minus strand of JADLZL010004973.1, from coordinate 3,534 downwards.
TGAGTTCCAGAACTCAGCATTACCATACCGCTAAAATCCTAATACTAATAAATGTAAAGGACAAATTAAGGGCAAAGGCAAGAACATACCTGCTACCACGTGCCTGTCACAGGCAGACACTTATGCAGCCCAAGAGAAGAACATACATGCCGGTGTCCAGTAGCCGCAGCTGTAGAAGCTGTACCTACTGAATTGAGTGAAAACTAGATTATGGGCTAACCCAGAGGGTAGCTATATCAAGTCATACATGGGCCTCAAGGGCCCAATACACATATACTCCAACACCACCACCCCCCCCCCCCAGTCTGAAGTACCGGCGCAGCGGAGTTCCAGACTGGACATGAAAAGAAGTACACACACGCAGGGGCGGAGCTACAGGGTATGCCGGGTATGCCCCGGCATACCCTGCAATTCTGGCGAGCATACATGTATATATACGTATTTATATAAAAAAAAAGAAAAACACTTACCTGTGTACGCACCTGAGCCTAGAGTGCAAGCGAGAGGCAGCCAGGCAGCCCGCGAGCATGACATCAAGCCCACGCGGACACGCGGCCCATGTGGCTAGCTGTTGGAGATGGGGGTTCAGTTCAGGTTGCAGGCATCGACGCCAATTACGGATCAAGGCAGCGCCGCCATATCTGTTCGACTTCGAGTCTTGGACGGTTCATCTTATTGCATCGTGCCGCTGTCGCCAATACGGACACTGCGTTCACAAATCACGGCGACGCCGTCGTCGCCGCCGGCGCGCCCGGCATCCTAGCCCCGTTCGGCCTTCACGCTGCCCTACGTAATCGTATGTGAGTGTTTCATAATCGTATGTGAAAAATTCAATTGTGCAAGCATAATTTATTTAATTATTGAGCACGCTATTTTTGTAATATTTATGCAGTTATGAAGAGAACTGGAGACATTGTATCTCTTTTTCAAAAGCAAGCAGCAAAGAAGAAGGCAGCGTTCGATGCTGCTACTTCTAATCCCCCTGATCCGGTTGAACCTGTGGTGGAAGAGGAGACTCATGAGAGAGTAATTGAGGAAATTGTAAATCCTATGCCACCGCCACCATCACCGCCGCCACCACAACCGTCTTCGTTGCCACCGGTTTATGACATCAATCGCCTTCCACATGATCCAGGTGAAAGACATCCCATTCTAAGTTATCCTGTTAATGATCAAGATGCAATTCGAAGGGCATATATTATTAAAGGTCCATCCAAACCTTTTGCACATGATTTTCCAAAAAGAAAGATTTCCGGTAAAGATCGCCAATTCAATTATTGTTGGATGTACAATCATGATTGGGTTGAGTATAGTATTAAGAAGGATGCTGCATTTTGCTTTATATGCTACTTGTTCAAGAAGGGTACTGGGTCAGATGCATTTACTGTTGATGGCTGGAAAAATTGGAATATAGGAGAGAGAGCACTCATGAAACATTTGGGTTCTAAGGCACATATTGCAGCTCAAGAGAGATTCATTAGCTTTAAAAATCCTAGAGTAGCAATTGATTATAATATTCAGAAGTGGAGTGACGAGGAACTTCATCTTTATAAGAAAAGATTGACTTATTCACTTAAGTGTATCAAGTTTCTTTTGCATCAAGGGTTGGCATTTCGTGGACATGATGAAAGTGAAGGATCTAGCAAGGGAACTTCATCGAACTTTTGAAGTTTCTTGCTGATAATAGTGAAGAAGTGCATAAGTATGTTTTGGAAAATGCTCCAGGTAACTGTACCTTAACTAGCCCAGATATACAAAAGCAAATTATTCACTGTTGTGCCATAGAAACTAGAAAGAAAATAATTGAAGAACTTGGTGATGAGCCCTATGCAATTTTAGCTGATGAGTCTAGTGATATATCTCATAAAGAACAACTAGCTCTTTGCTTGCGTTATGTTGATAAATTGGGAAGGCCATGTGAGCATTTTATTGGAGTTGTTCATGTAGATGATACTACCTCTGCATCACTTAAGGATGCAATTGAAGCTTTACTTGTTAATCATGGCTTGATATGACTCAAATCCGTGGTCAAGGATATGATGGGGCTAGCAACATGAAAGGAGATATTAAAGGGTTGAAAACATTGATCATGCGAGAATCACCTTCTGCTTATTATATTCATTGTTTTGCTCATCAACTCCAATTGGTTCTTGTTGCTGTTGCTAAGGGAAATACTGATTGCAAGAGTTTTTTTGATCAAATATCTATATTGTTGAATATTGTTGGAGTTTCTTGTAAGCGTCATGACATGCTTAGAAATGCTAGGCTTGAGAATATCAAAAAAGCACTTGATTGTGGTGAGATTGAATCTGGAAGTGGATTACATCAAGAGATGAGTTTGCCTAGGCCCGGGATACTCGATGGGGATCTCATTACAAAACCGTGTGCAGCATCATTACTATGTATGAAGCAATCCATGATGTACTAGGTAGAACTTGGGGATGATCCTTCATATAAGGATGATTGGACCAAAATAGATTTTGTGCTTGGAGCATTTGAGACCTTTGAATTTGTTTTCTTTGCACACTTGATGTATATTATTCTTGGATACACAAATGAGTTATCTGAGTGTTTGCAAAGAAGGGAGCAAGATATTCTTAATGCAATATCACTTGTTAATGTGGTAAAGAAAAGAATGCAAGAATTGAGGTCTGATGGTTGGGATAATTTTCTTGAGAGGGTCACTTCATTTTGTGACAAACATGGTGTTGATGTTCCTACTATGGATGGTTTCTATGTTCCTTATGGCAAATCAGCAAGGAAAGCTCGTGCTCGAAAGCAAACCAATGATGACCACTTCAGAAGAGAAGTATATATTGGTGTCATTGATCAAATAAGTCAAGAGCTTGATAATCGGTTTGATGAGATTAATATGGAGTTGTTGTCTTGTATGTCAGCCTTCAATCCTTCTAATTCATTTGAATCTTTTGATGCACAGAAGCTACGCAGACTAGCTGAGTTCTATCCAAAGGAATTCTCAAATAAAAATTTGCTCATGCTTGAACTGCAGCTAAGTAATTATATTGATGATGTGAGACAGGATGATAGATTCCAAGGTCTAAACAATATTGTTGATCTCTCAGTTAAGATTGTTCAAACAAAGAGGCACAAAGTGTATGATTTGGTTTATGAGCTCCTCAAATTGGTATTGCTTCTACCAGTAGCAACAGCAAGTGTTGAAAGGGTATTTTCTGCGATGGTTTTAGTGAAAACAAAGTTACGAAATAAGATGGGAGATAGTCTTTTGGATGATTGTCTAGTCACTTTCATTGAGCGGGATATTTTCTTTCAAGTTGATGAAGATGATATTATCAAGACATTTATGTCCCTTCGAAAGCGTCGAATAAAATAGTCACAAAAATAGCATTGTAAGTCTCTAGTACACCTTACACCTATATTTTTAATTATCAGTATGGTTTTTAAACTATTTATATTGTATTTAGTGGATGATTTAACTTAATCCATGAACATGAGCCTTATTGTGTGTGAAATTTTTTTTGGCCGATATGAATATGAGCCTTATTGTGTGTGAAA
>JADLZL010004972.1:0-66233 GCA_015844335.1 Chrysopogon serrulatus | reverse complement strand
ATTAAGATAGAACTAAAAAAGTATAACTAGGGCGACAATTAATGTGGTTGAGAGCAGCAATCAAGGTTGATGATAATAGGAGAGTAGAGACGATAACTATGGTTCTCTTCTTCTGACTTGGGCAAGCCTATGTCTTCTATTGCTAACTGGGGACATTACATAAGGAGAGACACCGACATAGGATGTTGATCTCCTTAGCAACCGCGTCCTACTTGGCCTACAAACGGGATAGTGGGATACATAGGATTCAACGGAGCTATAAAGTCACCTCCACGAGCTACCACCAAATCCAGAATATAGGGTGCATCCACGATTATTCTAAGCCTAAGCACCATGCTTACGCCTACGATAATAATCTACTCCCCCTAGGAAGAGAATAAAGCACTCAAAGAGAGTCGTGATCCAGATAAACAATATAGACATAGAACTTACTTGCATCAGAAGTTGATCACCAGAGACATCCCAAGAGCAAGCTCAAGTCGAGATTGATCCCACCAAGGTACAAGCCGTAGAGAGCGCACCGACAGGCCGGCACCTCCTCCTAACTCTTCCCTCACTCTCCATCTCACTATTATCTAAAGACTAGATCCTAGAGAGGACTAATCTTCTTCTGATGGCTGGCCCTCCCCGAGAGGTTATCCATTCAAGGGACACCTCCCGGTTAGGGTTTGAGAGAATAGCAAATGAATGTGTGATTCCCTAGGGGGTCCTGCCCTCCTTTTATAGCCCGGTGGGATGAACGTGAGCCCTTAGATCAAACCGACTTTGGTGGATGGCTGAGATTGAAACCCTAAGACGGTGGAGCACGTGGGCCAAAACTGGGCCTGATTGGAGCCTAGGCCAGACTGGCCGGTCTAGGGTGGGACCGGCCGGTCCCACTCCGGGCCCGTTCACGGTCCGCTTCGTCGTGGTGTCTTCTTGCGTCTCTTGGAGTCCTCTAGTGCAGCCTTCATCGCCGATTTGATATCTTTTCATCCGAAACTCTAAAAAAGGCAAATGATATGTCCGTTTCGATCGTGTCGATGAGATCTTCGCAATGGTGTATTCCAATTCATCATTTGAGGTGCTTGTAATCTGTCTTATTGATCCTTTTTGATAGCTTTTCCGATATGTACCTATAGAAACAAGGATTCACCAAAACTCATGGAATTCCGTTAGTGTAAACCCTAAGTCTATGTTGGTGATCGCCAATGTGCCTTTTTCAGGAGTTAGTTGATGGGTAAATTTGGTCATTAACAGCCATCAACAACACCCCCACACTTAACCTTTGCTAGTCCCTTAGCAAAGCTAAGCTCAGAAAAGCTATTGAAAGATTTGTATAAGTTTAAGCATTGTAACCATCTCGATGTAACTCCTTAGAAGTATACCTGCATTTAGACAAAAATTCTCCTCCAAGCTTAAGCAATAACTGATCTGACTTTCAAACTTACTCATGTTACCTTTGACTATGGGGCTTATCAGCTCTTACTTGGGTCTTGAGCAATCAAAAGATAGAAAGATCTAGCTAAGCACTATGTATCAAGCTCTTTGTTCAACTATCATTCTAGAGTTTTTAGAGATTTCCAAATAAAACTCAGAGTTTCCCATGTATGACACTCTTAAATCTCTCAATGTATGTGGTATTTGTGGATTCTCACCAAGGCAGTAGTGATGGTTGCCTTTCTTTTCATCCTATAACTAAGGCTTATATGGAGCTCATAGGTAAGGAGAAAACTTGAAAGAGCAAACTTGCAATGCATATGTTGTGAAGTCAAACAATGGATCCATGGAGAAACAAGTCATACAATCGAATCAAGATGTGCAAGTGTATGGATATGATGGATATGTGGTGGCACCTAATTCTACTATGCTCCTTGAAGACATATCTTTCTTTTGGAATTTGAAACTTGGCCAGAGAGTATGAGCTATCTTTTTATTTTTTTTTTTTTTTTTATCAAGGAGGCAGGCATCTAAGTACCCATTGCTCTTGGACACTTGTCCATTTTTTTCAACTCCCTTAGTTTATCTTTTTTCTATGATAACTTTTATATAGCTCATAACACTCCTTTTGGCATAAAAGATTTTTAAGAGATAGCAATCAAGAACTTAGAGCATTTATTGGGTGTCTATCTAATGGAAATGTTTTTTTTGTGTTCTCTCCCAGTGTAGGAGTAAAATATTTTTGGATGGATGTAGATGGAATGGCATGTTGTTGCGCCTACTCCAGTGTAGAGTAGTGCTTATGAAGGTGGAGTGTATGTGGATCTTGATTCAAGAGCATGACAAATCTCTCACAAGGGTCACAAAGGTTGACAAAACTCAATGCAAGACAAGCAGCATATATGTGAAAGTTTATCTAGCCTATCTCATCATGTTTGGCTCTGGTGGGAATGTAAGCTTTGTCATATAGGAACTCATCATGTAAGATTTTGTATTTTTTAAAAGATAAATCTCCAAAACTCTAGTGTCACTCAAAACAAGATAAATAGCAGCTCAAACTTTCACAATTAGATCAATCAAGTACCTAGACTTAGTTCAAGCATATGTAACCCACAAGTTTTAGGCTCAGAGCAAATCTTCATGTCAAAACAGTTAAAGCCAAAACTCGGGAAAAACCTATGTCTAGACACTAGGCACTTCAAAGGTGTTATGACAGAGCAGCTTTTCATCACTTTCATCTCTAAGGATCATCTTCAGGGCTTGCCTATTTATTGACTCATATCTAGACAAATATTTTATTTGGTTTTATATTTTTAAAACTCATACTATATAAGACTCTAAAAAGCATGGACCTTCATGTGTCCACATATTTTTGGTATTTTTAAGTTTTTATGACTGACTCGATAATCGCATAGGTACACTTACCTGGGTACCTAGGGGATGCCTTCCCCCAAGCTGGTTGTTATCGTAGTTGAGCATTGAAGCTGAGCAGTCCTCACGGTGGAGCTCATGCTTATAAGAGCAAGTGTAGCCGGGAATCTCGATCTCATCCAACAAGAAGTTGCTTCCTCCACTTAGTGATTAGTGGTGTACTTCGAGTGATGTCGATGAAGATTCCTAGGTGGCATCTCACAAAACACCAAAACTTGTGGAACGGATTAGGGTAAGCAGTTAGTGGTTAGCCGTTTCACGGACTGGTTGTTGTGAGATATTTTCAAAGGTTGTTATAATGTATACAGTGCAGCAAGATGCTCAATAATTATTTTTAGATTTTCTATTTTTATTATGTAGGAAAGAAAATATGTATGCATTATTATTTTTGTTATTTTTATGCTACCACGAGGAAGACTCCTACGGGCTTTTACACACTATAGAACTATTCACATGGGGCTTTAGGTTTTATAATGCATGAATTATCTAACAAGATGAATACATATTTATTTTTGTTATTTTCAATGCAATGCTAATGCAGAAAAGTAAACATGCTAAAGAGAAAATAATACATGCAATGCAAGAAAGTAAATATGGATAACTACCGATGTTACCTCACGGCAAAGGTTTGGATTTTAGAGTCCCGCGGACAGGACTTCTCCATTCTTATTGATTCCTCCAGTGTTGATGACATGGACTTTCTTTGGTGGGTACATGGGAGTGCTCTTTCTTCAAGCTAGCTCTTTCGGTGGAGACAAAGATTTCTATGATGATGCCCTTTATGATGTATCACCTTCTTCTACCTAACCCGTCTTGATTTTGAGATTTGATTTTGCTTTGATAGGTCCAGGACCTTCACTTGTGCAAAGTAGGGAATTAACTCCCCCACACTTGGATTGAAGTGTGTCCTGCTCATGGAGACAAGGCAGAGATCAAGTGCATGGGCTCTACTGGTGGGAAAACACCAGCAGAACCAAAACTTCTATTCCACATCTCTAGTCCTTAGTCACATTGAATAACATGGAGTTGATGTTATGTGCTTTGTTCAACATTATCATGGGAGGTAGGATCAGAAGGTTGAGCAAGGATGTAACATTTAAGTTCATTAGGCTACAAGAGTTGAAGTGCTTAACCCAAGGAAGGATTGTCTATCTATACATGATGTGTTGATTTTTACATGATCATGACTATCATCTTCCAAGCATAAGATGTGCAACTTTTTAGCTCATTTGGTTAAGACTATGGATCAAGATAGTGATGTTATAAACAACTTTTAAGAACTAGACATGTTGAGTTAATCAGGATTGATCATGGATAATTATTACTCAAACATGTTAAGTTCTTTATTCATGTTCATACCAAAACCAAGGAGAAGCATTTTAAGTAGTGACCATTTACCTTTGGATGTTACCTTCATCATTGGAGCACGATGACACCATGTGATGAAGAGTAGATGACTCTTGATGGTCCTTTTGTTTTGTTCGGTGCTTTCCTTGTTTGGTCAACCTCACATCTCGGTTCATAGTTCCTCTTGTTCCTAGATGGTGCTTTTTTTGTCATACCATCTTTTTCCTCTTTGCCATTTTGGATTTCTATCTCAATCTTTGTTTTATGCCTGTATAGGATTAGTGGACAACACATACCCGAAGGAATATACCAGTTTGAATAGGGGGATTGTTGTCTCTAAATCATGTGCATTAATTAGAAAGATGGGTTCACATATTTTATGCAAGCATGGTTCAAGGCAAAGGTAACTTGCAGCTGAAGACAAAGTGAATGATCGTTGATACTTACAGTTCTTCCATTAATGGTGAATGAGTTGCATCTTCAGTGTGCAAAGTTATTGGAGTTTGTCATGTGTCTTGCTTCATCTCTGATTTAAATTCATCTCTTGACTTACCTAGATTGGATTTGAGAATTGCCTGCAGGGGTTAGTCCAATAGAATATCCAGTGTCTACTAAAGCATACTTTTAGTTCAAGAACCAACCTAGACACCACGTCTAATTTGATTCAGGAAGGCATTTTAACCTAAGCACCACGCTTAATTTAAAAGCCTTTAGAAGCAATATCAGCACACCTCTTGGTTCAAGATCAAACTAGACACCATGTCTAATTTAATTCAAGGAAATAGTTTAAACTAAGCACCATGCCTAATTTAAAAGGTGTGTGAGAATACTTCAAAACCTTATGCATACTATAGTAAACATATGTAGCATGAAAGCATTGTAGAGATTCATTGTTCAAGTAGAGATGAAAGAGCATGATTGTTATATAGCAAGTTGAACATGGCTTAAAGGTAGAGACAACCAAGATTAGCAACATGGCATAAGATTTTTCAGAGAAGCATATCCCCCGCACTTGAGTTCTTGCAAGACAAGATCAAGTTTGGATGAATGTGATCTAATGTTGCATGATAATTGGTTGGACATACCTTGCACCATCATCCTTCATTCTCCTTGCTTTAGACCTGTAAAGGTTAGTGACAAGAATACCCGAAGGAATATTTTCACAATTATATCTCTATACTCAATTCACAAGGGCAGTTTAGCAAAAGGTGAATGTTTATGATGTCTACTGAAAGTGTTAGTTCTTGGTCAAAAGCTCATTGTTGGGAAACCTTAAAATCACGCTTCAAGATGGTGAAGTGGTTTCTCCTCCAACACCAATCCTTATCTACCTACCTCAAGATCCGCACATCGAGACTTGCAATGTTTATGATAAACATATGCATCTACAACCTCCCTTTTAAAGTTTTTATGGACAGAATGTATGAGGGGGTTGAAGATCTCGAGTGTGGCCATGGTAGAGAGACCAAGAGATTCAGGAGATGTGTCATATGAGCATGGTTTTGATGAGGTCTTTTTGTAGTAGCTTCTATGCTCATTGATGTCATCTCTCTTACCAATCTCCAAGGGTGATTCTACATGAATGTCTATAGGTGAAAATATTGTCTCCTTTATTTTATGCCCATGACTTTTACCAATCATATTATTGTCCAAGATTTCCATGGAATTGGTGGCTCTCAAACTGGTCTTATTAATGGCCTCCTCTAAACTTAGAGTCGGGAGTTTATCAGTTGGATCTAGGCCTAGGCTGGATTCTATTAAGGCTTCTTCATGGTCCATCCATTCAATGCATTCCAGCCATTGTTGTAGCACTTCTTGGTCATCCTTAAGTCTATCATGATACCTATGCTCTAAGTGTCTTAGTGGATCTCTAAGGTCATCATGAGACTTAGGAGAACAAGTGTCAAGGGATTCTTTGGGGTCAAGGATGGGTTCTAAGATAGGTTCAGGTAAGACATCTAATGTGGGCAAAGAAGGAGAGAAGATAGGGTTAGAATCAAATTGCCTTGGCTCTCCTTCTTATTTCTATGGCATTATTAGACATGCCATCCTTGAATTCTTCCCAAATAGGATGCTTTCTAAGAGATTCCTTCTTGAGAGGATTTGAGTTATATTCACTTGAAGGTCTCTTATAGGACTAGAAGTTTAGGCTCGTCCCAACATCAACATCAAAAGAGTTTTCCAAGGGTTGAATTTCTTCTTTTCTTGGTGAATTTTGGAATATGGATGGTTCGGGACTGATAGCTTAATGTTGGGATTGGAATAGGTGTGATTTAGCTATCAAAACTTCCTCTTGTCTAGGAAATAATTCCTTCTCTTTCTCAGGGGGCTCATATTGAATGCTAGGGCAGGAAGTCCTTCCACAAAGTTTATCAAGCAAAGACCTTGCTTCACTAGCAGATGAATGAAGAAAAGATCCTCTAGAAGCTAAATCAAGGAACTGCTTAAAATCCTTACTAAGGCCTAGGTAAAAGTGTTGAAACAACACTGAGTCTGGAATAGAAAGGTCTGGACCTATAGTAAGGAGATCATTAATGCGATCTCATGATGTTTCTAGAGATTCCTCCTCTAGCTGTTTAAAGCTTAGAACCTCTTCCCGAAGATCAATCACCTTAGAGATGGAAAAGAATTTTGATTGAAATTTAGAGCATAGCAATTTCCAATCTCCTTGCATACTTCCTACGGTTTTGTTATACCAATGTTTAGCTTTTCTAGTCAAAGAGAATGGAAAAAGCTTCCATTGTAGAGTCTTATCAGACATGCAGCAATGCGAAAGCATGCACATCTCAGTAAGAACTCCCGTAGGTGTGAGTATGGGTTTTCATCGCCTTCTCCTGAGAAGGATTGTTTTTGGATAAAGTCTACCCAACACGGGCGTAGCTCATAACCAGATGCCAAGATAGGCTCTAAAGATTCTAGTGGCCTAAAGCTTACGCTCGTGGGTTTAGTATATTGATTGATAGGAATGTGATCCATGCTAAACCACAAGTTGAAAAGAAATGAAAAGAATGAAAGACAGAAGAAAGGAGTAAAGGATAAAAGAAAGAAGGATAAAAAAAGTAAAGAAAAGTTAAGCTAGGTTCATAGTCAACTCAGCAAATCGTTTCCCCGGCAATGGCTCCAAAAAAGCTTGTTGATATCTGTTAACGCCCACTGAATGATCCGCAAGCGCACGGATACCGTTGTAGCTTTATCCTAGAAGTATTCTAGGTTTCGTTCCACTGAGAAACGTGTGAGATCAACTACGGTCTAACTTAACTAGGGGTAGCAATAAGGTGAAGATAGATACTAGATTAAGATAGAACTAAAGTATAACTAGGGCGACAATTAATGCGGTTGAGAGCAGCAATCAAGGTTGATGATAATAGGAGAGTAGAGAGGATAATTATGGTTCTCTTCTTCTAACTTGGGCAAGCCTATGTCTTCTATTGCTAACTGGGGACATTACATAAGGAGAGACACCGACATAGGATGTTGATCTCCTTAGCAACCGCGTCCTACTTGGCCTACAAATGGGATAGTGGGATACATAGGATTCAATGGAGCTATAAAGTCACCTCCGCGAGCTACCACCAAATCCGGAATATAGGGTGCATCCATGATTATCCTAAGCCTAAGCACCATGCTTACACCTACGATAATACTCTACTCCCCCTAGGAAGAGAATAAAGCACTCAAAGAGAGTCGTGATCCAGATAAACAATATAGACAAAGAACTTACTTGCATCAGAAGTTGATCACCAGAGACATCCCAGGAGCAAGCTCAAGTAGAGCTTGATCCCCGCCAAGCCACAAGTCGTAGAGAGGGCACCGACAGGCCGGCACCTCCTCCTAACTCTTCCCTCACTCTCCATCTCACTATTATCTAAAGACTAGATCCTAGAGAGGACTAATCTTCTTCTGATGGCTGGCCCTCCCCGAGAGGTTATCCATTCAAGGGACACCTCCCGGTTAGGGTTTGAGAGAATAGCAAATGAATGTGTGATTCCTGGGGGGGTCCTGCCCTCCTTTTATAGCCCGATGGGATGAACGCGAGCCCTTGGATCAAACCGACTTTGGCGGATGGCTGAGATTGAAACCCAAAGGCGGTGGAGCATGTGGGCCAAAGCTGGGCCTGATTGGAGCCTGGGCCAGACCGCCCGGTCTAGGGTGGGACCGGCCGGTCCCACTCCGGGCCCGTTCGCGGTCTGCTTCGTCGTGGTGTCTTCTTGCATCTCTTGGAGTCCTCTAGTGTAGCCTTCATCGCCGATTTGATATGTTTTCATCCGGAACTCCAAAAAAGGCAAATGATATGTCCGTTTTGATTGTCTCGATGAAATCTTCACAATGGTGTATTCCAATTTATCATTTGAGGTGCTTGTAATCTATCTTATTGATCCTTTTTGATAGCTTTTCCGATATGTACCTGTAGAAACAAGGATTCATCAAAACTTGTGGAATTCTGTTAGTGTAAACCCTAAGTCTATGTTGGTGATCGCCAATGTGCCTCTTTCAGGAGTTAGTTGATGGGTAAATTTGGTCATTAACAGCCGTCAACACACATCTATGTCATGATCTCGATCACACCTCTAGTGAAGATGGTCTCACTCGGTAGATCGAGTCGACTCTCATGATCCGAAGCATGACATCGACCATAGCCTTGCTAACTAAAAAGAGGTACTCTATTCTTTGATCCATTTGCCATAAACAAGACAAGATCAAACAGAGTGGGATATTAGAGAGAGATAATGCAAGATCAATCAAAAAGCGATGATCTACTTGCAATGCTTACACCACAGTACCAGACGGGACATCGGAAGAGAGCAACATAATAAAGATCATAAGTGTGCAAACCACCCGTAGGGTACCTGACCTAGGTGCACTGGCACTAAGGCATTCTCGGATTCGTAGCGGTGCGGTTGTCACCATGAGAATCAAATAAACACAATGGTCATATAGGGTACAAGCATACAAGGGTTTGTGCACGAAGAGCAAGTAAAAGGCAAACAAAGAAGTATAGCTCCATAGTCATGGCGAGGCGAGCCCGTGACCGCAAGCTATACTAGCGAGGGCTCAAGTTACACTCGACATTACGACCAGGGCGAGACAAATCCCGCGATCACAATATCCGAGAACGAGATATGATCCCTCAGCCGGCTCGAAGGCACGGTCCATAGATAAACACACAGACGTCCAACAATAAGATCCAACGACACGACAAAAGACAAGACAACCCAATAAGACTGGAGTAGCACAATTCCATAGCATTAGATGAAGGGTCCTGTATTACAAGTATACATATACAGAGGGGTCATTAGGAGTGGGTACAACAGTATAGATGTGTAAAGTAAAAGAAGGACTGAGGGGGTCTAGGGGGTCATGGCTTGCAATGGACATGGTCACAGGAACTCATGATGGCTTGTCCTTGTGATTCAAGGTGGTCGGAGCGATGACAGATCGGGGTGATAGGACTAGGGTTCTACAAATTTTGCTAAAGCAATCGAAAGGCCATTCTATAGTCCAAGATGAGTCAAGCTATAGCATGGTGTCCAGAGTTCTGGGGCTCACATCGGAGGCCATGGGCGGCATGTCCTCCTCGGCGTCTAAGACGCCGTGGATCCATTTGGCTATGGTTGGTCACGTGTGTGTGCGTGTTTGTTTTCCATGTGGGCAATGGCACAAAGACTAGTCATGGTGTTTTGGATGCTCACCGACAATGGAGTCGTTTGGCGAGACGTGGCATCGATGACGACTGGACGACGAGGCGGTGTTCGGCCGGTTGACGACGGGCGTTCGGCTTGGACGACGATGTGCGTTCGGCTGGGAGTTGGCAGGGGACAATGTGGTTTGGCAAGGCTTCAACGAAGGTGCATCGGGGTTCTAGGGTGGTTGTAGCTTGCTGCGGCTTGCAGCCACCCATAGCCAACTCCGATCGGGGTCCAGCCACCCCCGGCTAGTCAGAAGCCGGGTCGTGGGTCGGTCGCTAGCGGCCATGGTTGGTTAGAGCAGGGCCAGGGTGCCGCGGCATGTGGTGGAAATCCGGCAGGGGTGCTGCAGTGTGGTCGTCTTCCTGCAACAGTGAAATACATGGCACAAAGGCCAGTTTCAGGAGGGGTTCATGGCTGTGCAAAGGTGGGGGCTCGGGCTTTCAGGAAGGCTCTCCGGCGAGGTGCTGCTACTGTCCAGCACGGCGAGGTGGTGTGGTGCTGCTATCCAGCATGGCGAGGACAACGGCGTGTGCTGTGCGTCGGGCTTCGACGGCATGCAGGTGCTCCTAGGTCCCATCCCTGGTGGCGTTGTCGGCCATGGTGCCAGCGAGGATGACGCGGCAACGCCATGGCACGGACAAGGCAGTAGGGCACGGCTGCAGTGTTCGACGAGGCAGGGACCGAGGTGGAATGGTGCGATGTTGCGGCCGCTGGAGCTCCGGCGCGGCGTCGTCGTGGGCGGCCCGGCCGGGGTGGAGGTGCTGCAGCCTGCGGTGTGGCGGTGGCTCCAGCGTCGTTACGGGCGGGGCGTGTGCAGTCCGGTCCAGCGCGACGTCGACGAGCAGCGGGGGAAACGGCATTGAGGTTCCTCAGCGGCGTCGCGGTGCTCCAGTGGCGTGGCGGCCGGAAGGCGCCCAGGGGCGGCTCGGCGTGGTGGCTTCGGTTGAGGTAGAGCGCGGCACGGGCGCGGTGAGTTCCGCTTAGTGCGATGAGCTGCAGTGCAGTGGTGGCGCGTGTGCGCGGTGGTGGCGTGATGCAGAAGCAAAGGGGAAGGAAGAATGGTGGCGGCGGCTCCAGGAAGAAGGAAGGCGTCGGCTGCTACTCGGCTTCTTATATGCGGCGTTCTAGGGTTCCGTAGGGGCAGCGACTATCTCCGGCGTCCGTGCCCATGTTGGGACATGCGTCGTCCATCGGCTTCCGTGCCCGGGTGGGGAGGTCAGGGTGCAGGCGTGGCGTTTTCCCATGCGGTGGCAGGGGCTCAAGGGCGAGCGCCCCCTGTCTAGGGTTTGGGGCAGAGCAGGGGTGCCGCTGGGAGACCAGGCGGGCCAGCTGGGCTGTGCGCAGTATGGGGCGGTGTTGGGCCTGGCCTGATCGGCATGAAGGGAAGGAGGCCATGTGGGCTGCAGGAAAGAACGGAGGGAGGGAGGAGTTCCTGATGGGCTGGCTGGGGTTTTGAGCCCAAGGGAAAAATAGAAATCATTTCTCATTCTGTCCATTTTCTATTTCTACTGATAAGCTTACATATATTTGCCAAGGCATAATGTATGTATATAGTAGCTCTCCAAGGAGGAGGTTCAAGATGAGAATAAAAAGGGTAAGAGAATTGGATTATGGTCACAGAGAGAGATTAAGATAGGGCTTGGTTAATGGCAAAAAGGATTCCTCTTTTTTGTGGTGCAAGAGGGTTGCTATGGACTCGTTGTTGACATTTGTAACTTCACTTCATCTTAAGTTGTTATCCCTAACATGATACCAAAAATGCTGGAAAAGAATCTATATCCGCAAGCGCACAGATAATTCTCCTGTTGTAGCATTTCACTGGTAAGATTTCCAAGTATCGTTGATTTGTTTTAGCCAAAAGAAAAACTTATTTATTGTGTTGGATTATCTCTAAAGGGGTAGAAAATGAATTATGACTATAACTTTAAATGTGCAAACCTATGATAATCAACCACTCTAATGCTTTAGCAGGGGTGAGTCAAGATAAACAATAAAGATAAAGATAAATATGATAACAGAGTACTTTGCAGAGACAGAGATTAAAGACTCAACTAAAATAATTTTGGTTAGACAGGAGATTCGGCTAGAGTAAAGAACTTCTAAGTTATCCCTAAATAATAAGTCTACAGCTCACACCAATATACACACTTTCATCTATAGTATAACCAACTCAGAAAACAGCATAACAAGCATCAACTAGGGAGGATATTGAGACATAAGTCACCTCCTTCATGACCGCGCTCTACTAGCCTACATGCGAGGGGTGGAATACAGAGGACTCAATAGACCTGTACGTCTATGATCTACCACACTACCCAGCACATCAGGATGCAATCATAGGTATATATGATATCTAAGCACCACGCTTACATAATACATACCACCTAACCCACTCGAGTATTGAATTAGACGCTTTACGAACATATGACTATAGTCATCACCAATCATAACTATATCAAGAATGCAACTAGAGCAAACCAAGAATATAATAAGGACCAATATAGTAATTAAGAACAAAGTCATAAATAAGATACAAGATATAATTACAATCTCCTGACTGCAGATCGGAAGCTCCGAGCGAAGCGCCCAACTCTACTTGAACCTTGCTAGCTAAACCTAATCTAGAACTTAAAGAACTAGAGCTCTAATTCTAATCTTTGAAAACCCTAGCTCTAGTCTAATCTTGATAAATGAATTGAGGCAAAACCCTAATTGCTCCTGGGGGTGCAGGCCCATATTTATAGCCCGGTGGAAGAAACGATGGCCGTTGGATCATACCGACTTCACGTAGGGCCAAGATTGATCCTCAAAGACGGAGGAAGAATACTCTAGAAGCTCGTTGAAGATGGTGGAAGGGGGGTGCCGCCTGGCCCCTAGCTCTAGGCCTGCCGGCCCCACATGGTGGGCCCCGCGCCTCCGCTTCGTTCTGGTGTCTTTTGGATCCTTCCTGAGTCCGTTGATAATATTTTCCGTCGTGATTAAGTTTCATGCTAATCTTGCAATTAAATCCTCCAATTTCTTTTTTCTGGAATAATCCTGCAAAAAATATGAAATCACCAAAACTCACGGAAATTGTCAGTTAAAACCCCTATATTTTCTATTGGTGATCCCTTTATGCATTTAGTTGATGATTAAAAATGATCATTATCTACCATCAACAAGCTCCCCCAAGCTAAACCACTGCTAGTCCCTAGCAAAGCTAACTCTGAAATGATAGGAAAAATTAATACTTAGAGTTTCTTATATTTATTTAATAACTTCCAACAAATACTCGAGCATTCAAACCAAAATTCTTCTCTAGGTTGAAATCCATTGGCCTTGTCCTCAAACTTACTCTTATTCTTTTCAACCATGGAGCTTATCATCTTTCACCTTGGGTCATGAGCAATTAAAAAACAAATAGATCAAGTCAAGCACCTTGTCTCAAACTCTTTTGTTCAACCAATTTTCTGGAGTTTTTATGGATTTTAGGTTCCTTACCAAGGCAATAAAGCTTGTACCTTTATTCCAACCTATATCTAAAGGTTTATATGTGGAGCTCATAGGTATGGAAATAACATGGATGACTTCCTTGCAAAATATATATTGTAAAATCAAACAATAGATCCAGAGAGAAACAAGTCATACAATTAAATCAAGATGTGCATATGTGTGAAATATGGTGGATATTTCATGGAAACTAATAATCCTAATTCTACTATGCTCAACCATATCTCTCTTTTGGGAATTTAGAAACACTGCCAGGAGTTATGAGCTATCTTTTTCTTTCTCTCTCTTTTTTAGGGAGGCAAATATTATTTTATTTTGAACACTTGTCCAATTTTATACTCCCATTTTCTCTTTTTTTTTTTGATTTTTGCATAGCTCATAAGACTTCCTTTTTAGCAAATAAGATTGAGAGATAATAACAACAAGATATTTGAGCATTTATTTGGTGGCTATCCTAATGGAATATTTTTGGTGTTTCCTCCCAGTGTAGGAGTAAAACATTTTCGTGTAGGAGTAAAACATTTTCTAGGAAGACAAAATGGCATGTTGTTGCGTCTACTCTAGTGTAGGGTAGTGAAATATAAGTGGAGTGCAAGTGAATCTTAATTTTAAAAGTATGACAAGTCTCTCATTAGGGTCATAAAGGTTGATCAATCTCAATGTAATGACAAGCAGTAGTATGTAGAAAGCTTCCTAGCCTAAATATTAAATATGGCTCTAGTAAGAATTTCAGCATTATCATACAAGATCTCATCATGTAACAGTTTGCATTTTTCAAAAAGTAAATCTCCAAAATTTTAGCATCACTTTAGAGTAAGATAAATAGCAGCTTAGGCCTTCTCTAGTCATGTTCAACAATTACCTAGACTTAGGATCAAGAATATGCTACCCACAGATATCAAGCCTAGAATAAATTTTTATATAAGGTCAACTTCATGTAGTCCTGTCGGTGTCAAGAATGAACACCAACGAGTGATTGAATGAGAGCGCACTTATCCTCTGGATGGTTTCCCAAGTGGACACGGCGATGTATACTGGTTCGGGCAAATCGCCCTACGTCCAGTGCGAGCGGGGTTGTGTTACTCAGTAGCTTGTATGGGGCAGTACAAGAGGGGTCGAGAGAGGGAGAGTCTCCCATGTCTCTGTGAGAATTTAGGTTCAAGGTGAGTTTGTTTCGTATGTGGAGTAAGAATGGGGCGATAGTCGCACACGTGCTCAATTGCCCGAGTCCTTCCTTTTACAGTCCGAAGGGAGGCTCACAAGGGAGGGCAAGCCCGTGTGTAGATTGAGGAAGCTTGAAGAGTAAGGACTTAATGATTCGAATAGGTGTCGTGGACACTGTAGTCGACGTCATCTTTCTCCTCCGTGGGTCTTCTCCTTGGAACCGTAGTCTTTTAGGTATACAGGGCTATACCTGAAGGCGCCGGGGTAGTGTTGTCGACGACGGACGCCATGGGTCAAAGCTCTGGTCATAGGAGCATAGGCTACAACGAGACCAGACGGGCAGGGCTGATTCCCGATGTGCTCGGTCCCTCTTGCAGAAAGTGGATGGCATGGCCGCCGCCAGGGTACGTCGGCCATGGTGTTGGTACGAGCAACGTTTCCCTCCCCGTGCTCCCTGTTCCGTCAGGACGCCCGCCTGTGGGGAGGTACGAAGCCCGGTGCCTCCGGTGGAGATGTGTACACGGGGATGCTACCCGTACCCTCAAGGTACAGGGAAGCCAGTGCCGTATATACCAGGGTAGAAGCGTGGGGGCAACGCAAGACCCATGGGTTACTTGAGGGTCCCGTTTCTATTGTTCAGGTGCGGGGGTGACGGTGTGTCCCCGTGCCTGCTACGGAATCATACAGATTCCATCGTACGCTTTGCACGTACGGTAGTTCTGTGTGATGCGCCCTGGCTTTTGTTCACAGGACGGGGTCGATCTCCGACCCCCCTCAGCGGGTGGGGGTCGGACGAATCGGAGTTTTCCCGGAGGGTCGAGCTCGGGGCGGCGGCCTCGTCCAATGGGCCCTGGGAGGCCTGGATCGCATGGCTAGCCAGTCGTTGCTGGGTCAGGAAGGCCCCTTCACCTTAGGCCCTCGTGGGCGGGGCCGCAGGTATGCTGATCCTGGCCTAGCAATTTTGTTTTTAAGAGCTGTTTTAGCCATGCCTTTAGGGGACCGTGGTTTTGACCCTCGACAGTGGCCCCCGAGCATGGAGGGGAGCCTGTGGGTTCCCTTCGTGCTAAGCCGTTTGTCACTGGAACAGTGGAGGGTCGACTTGAGAGTCACTCCGAGGGGTGCGCGCGAGCGCACCCGCCGGGTGTAGCCCCCGAGCCTTCTACAGGAGTGGTATACTCCTATAGAGGCTCAAATTTCGTCAGGGGAACGTCTTTAAAGAGATTATGTGGGCCAGTCTAGGGTCATCACGGCGTCTGTCTCTGAGCATGAGTGCCAGCCATAGTCCCTGAGCCCTCCTCCGATGAATAGCGTGCACCCTTGGGCGTTGGTAACGCGTCGGAGCAGGATCGTGCCCGTAAATGATTTTGACTTACGCCTTTTAATTTCCCGTTTTAGCACAGGGGCACTTTAGTCTTTGCACGTCCCATTTTGGCGCTCGAGGCAGCGGAGCCTAGAAGCTTCATGGCCATTGGCGAGGGCCATCTCGGGGCACGCGGCATGATGGTACTTCTTCCGTCGCAGCGCTAATAACGCCACGATCAAGGTAGTGGGTGACGTGGAACGCCGAGGGGCATTTTTTTAGATCCACTCAGGGCATCGGCCGCCTATAAAAGGGTGAGCCGCGGGGCGAGTGGAGTCACTCATCCCGCTCCTCACCCATTCTGAGTTTCAGCCGCTAGCCTCCTCTCCTGTTCCTCCCTCTTCCACCGTCAGCAGTAGAGAGAAAGGAAGGAATGGATCGCGGGAAGCGCCCGGCGGAGAGCTCATCGGAGGAGCCGCCCCGGGGCCGCCGCCACATTCCGAGGTGAGCTTCAGCGGGACTGGCCAAGAAGAGGGTTTTCTTCTTCAACCGGCGCCTTGATCAGAGAAGGTTTTCTTGGCTGATCTTGAATCTTTATTCCCACAGGGTGCTCTCCAACGTGCCCATTCCCCCACCACCTCCTTTCGGCCGGAGGCGCCGGCCGCGGAGCGCCACGGGGCCGTGAAGGCACCGGAGAGGGGCCGGAGCTGGGTCCGCGGCCGAGCTCCAGGCCCGCCTCAATGCGGTTCTCGTCGCCACGCCACGCGGAGGAGGGAGGCGGACGATGCCCGGCCAACCTGGAGGAGGCCGACGGGCGTGGCGGAACTGGAAGCCGAGCTCCTGGCCATGCGCCCAGCGGTCGAGGCCATCGTGGCCTACGTCCAGGCTCCCGGGGGCTCCCTGACGGAGCAGCTAAGCCGCATGCTTGGTCATATCTGCGACCTGGTGTCCCATGGCGTTCGCCGTGGGGCAGCGTCCACGCTGGCGGTGGCGTACCGCCGTTCCCAGGGTCGATCTCCGGGGCCACATCGAGCTCCTCGAGGGCGAGCGCGTCGGGGACCTGGAGCACCTAGTGCGCCAGTACCTAGACGCCGCCGACGCCATCGTGGAGGAGGTGCCGGTAGAGGAGGTGATCCATGATGCTCCCTGAGGTGCCATACCTGTCGGCGTGGCTTCATCCTGCGCCAGGCTTTCACCCATGGGTTGATCTCCATGGTCTTCTTGTTCCCGGGGCGTCGCCACCTCAGGAACAAAGTCCATGAGGCGCTCGCGCTCCGTCGGCCACCGGTGGAAGTCTTACGGTAGGAGAGCCACACCGAGGGCTTTTGTATAGCGCCGCTAGGGCGGTTATTTTGTGCTCTGGGACGCTAGTTTGGCGTTCCTTAGCTTTAGTTTGTAATCCAAAATATGAACATGCCTACTCCAGCTCATCTGTCATGAACATCTGAGTCTGTTGCTTACATTTCCATTGTTGTTGATTTCGGCGGCATTCGTGCCGTTTAGACGAGTAGGTAGCGTTCGTGCTTCCCTTAGGGTTTCCTTGCTCACCGGAGAGTCATGGGGCCGGATCCGGTTAGGGTTTTTTCGCAGAAGGTCCAGAAACGGACAAAGCGCCTCTGGATTCCCTTCCGACCCTGGCGACCATGATTATGGCTACTCACCGTAGCCTGCTCCATAGGCGCGCCGCCCCGCCTCCCGCGTAGTCAACGCAAAGCCCGAAGCCGTCCAGGGGATCAAACGGTGACGGGCTGCATAGGGTTTCGATGGGACGGGACGGAACTATCAGCACGCATGGGCTGACAGTCGTACACTGCTGAGCGGAGTTAAGGTGCTCAGATAGCATGCGCTTGCCTATCCGTTCCCTGGTGGGCCCAGGTGTGATAGAACCGACCAATCCATTCGAGATTAAGCGTAACTATTCCCGTTAATAACGTTAACACGCATACACTGCTTCTCGAATGAACCCGGTAGTCCGCCGAATGTCTCGAAGAACCTTGGTAAATCAACTTACATCCAGGATCATGATTAAGGTATATCATGCATCAGCATATAGAGTATAGCGGAAAATAGTTATACATTGGTTCATATCTTATTACAACACTGGTTTCAAATATGTTACACAAAAGTAGCCTTCATTTCAAACTACAATAACATAAGTGTTTTTACATCACCAGTTTTATTCAAACCTCATGTACAAGCAAGGCAATGGAGTTATAGATATGGCCAAGCCCGATGGCCTTTAATCATCCACGTCATCCACAAGATTATAACACGTAATGCAATAACCCTCATATAGCATGTCACCTGCAACGATGGGTAAAACCCTGAGTACTCAATTGTACTCTGCAAAACTTACCCGACAGGGAAAGAATAAAGGTTTCAAGGTGTATGACAATTATGAAAGGGAGTTTGGGGGCTAGCAAGCTTTGTGGAAAAATGCTTACTAACTTGATCCTTATTTCAATTGTTAAAGCCAAGTTATTTTAGCTATTTAGAGCTACCTTTGCATTGGCTACATTATCTTTTAAATTATAACAAACAATTCTACTAAACGAGGTACCACAATATAGTCCCTCCAATCTCAACATTAGTTATCATTTCTTAACTACGTCTCTGCGGTCAGGTATGGGTTTCTCACTATCCGGAAGAGACGGCGATTCAAATCGATTACACCAGCTGGGTAAAGCTCGTATCACACACTCTCGCAAGCCGGACCAAAGCCTGCTCGAGTCATTGCTCACTCTACTCGAAAGATAGGCTTGGTCACGCTATGCAAAGCTCATGGTACTACATCCTCACAAGTCATGCCCGTTCAGCCCGTAGCCCGTAGTCATGCAGGGTCTTAGACCAGTACCCTTCCACCTTCCGATCATCCCAGCAATGCATGAGCGGTTCAAGAACTACCTCGAATAAGCTAACCAGTTTCACCGTCAAAACGAGTTATTCGGTGATTATGTGAAGGTACGTTCAATCTCACACCTAGATTCAGAATACGGTTCGGTCCTTAATCAACACAGACGGAAAACTATAAACATACAAGACCTCCATGTCCTGTAGTTTCACCAACACCAATTCCTTCTAGTATCCAATTATTAACCTTCATATGATTAAGGACATTAGAAGTACCAACTTAGGGTTGCGGATGATAGGAATCACCCATCTTCTAATCATCTAAGCATGGCTAAGCATTAAATCTATCTACTCAATCTAATGGAATGAAAAGGTTATATTTGAGTGGACAAGGTATTCATGCAACAACGTATCACGCAATTCCTATAACGTAATGTATAAAGTAAAGCAAATGAAAGTGAGTAATTGCATTTCAAAATAGAATGGGTCCATAGAATGCTCCAGGGCTTGCCTCGGCGAAAAGTGGAGGGACCGTGATTCGGGCACTCCGCAGTGGATCAGTGGTTTATCCTTCTCCTCCGGGTGGCGACTCCTATGGGTCCTCCTCGATCATGGGGTACTCGATTGTAGTTTCTCCCTCGGATCCTACATGAATGTATGCAGTGCATAAATACCAAGAATGCATATAGAATGCACAAGGTAAAATACTATAATATGAAATGATGTATGATGAGATGATCATGATAATGGTAATGATGGAAAGCTATATAAGGTTCCATGTGTGCAGTTCTCTTTCTCTGATAACAACACTGTATTATCAAGTTTGTTTAAAGAAAGATAAATGTCACTTGCTATCAACTTCTATACAGAGTAGGTGTATATCTCCTTTCTAGAAAAGTTTCTATTATAAATTGCAAACAATCTTCAACTAATCACAACAAGCTTATCATGATCATTTCTACTATGTAAAGGAATTGCCGAGGATCATTAGGGTTTTGTGATCCAGGGTTTGCAATTAATCCAAAAGATCATATGAGTGCATTACGGAGGTAAACAACTAAAGAAAGTTAAGTACAACTTTCCTTCACAATGCAATCACAAGTAATTATTATAGAGCACTTTTATTTACTTCTTCAACAATCCATTCATTGGCTTAATAAAGAGCAATGCATATCACGTCATGCAAACCAAGCAAGACAAGGGATCATTTGTCAAATACTATTAAATACAGATGGATTACGAGATTGAAGCAATCAACTAAGAGTGACAAACGAAGATAGGACAGCAGCATAGCATCCTACTCTTTTAACTATAACTAAAGATCTAGACATCCCATAGAAGTGTTCTTATACTTTTTGGAAAGCTTATAAAGTTGTCTACAACTTTGTTATTATCATCTCAGATTGATTTAGTCATTAACCAAATCAAATAAATCAGAGAATCAAATCTGTCCAGGGTTTGGACAGAATCTGTCCCTGAGTTAAACACACTCATAACCAGGGCTATAGACTACCAAAAGTAGTGATCCAAGACATTCTGAAAAGCTCATGAAAAACACTACAACTCTCTAATTATCATCAACAGTTGATTCCTAAGTTAAACAAGCTAAACCAACAAACCTTTCAGAGTTGTTCAGGAAGCAAGTGGAATTCTAACAGCATTATGATTAAATATATAACTCCCAAATCTATTGTCCTAAAATCATAAAATTTTGGGACAAACTAGATATGGAAATTCTCTACAACTTTTGTATTCAAACCATCTTTAGAAAATATCATTTTAAACATGCAAACACTTATTAAACAAAATCTGCACAGGCTGCCATTTTCAGCAAACATGTATGGTCTACTTTATCACTTGATCATAAGCAAAGGCAAGCATGGGCAAACATAAATATTGATTCTGAACTACTAGTAACTTAGTTATTTATATCATGCACTTAGTTACAAGCCATGACACACCAGATAGCAAGCACAACCACATACATACAGAGGCTTACATGCATATATGATTTAATAAAATACTTAAGTTCTCCTTAGCTATTAAATCTATGTATAAGTTATGGCATATCAACAAGTAGAGTAACCAATCAAGACACTCAAATTGCCTAGGAGCAGCAAAGGTGTATGCCCTTAGGTCTCCATTCATACCAAAAATGCCACACAAGTGATCACAGGCTTAGTCTCTTTTAAAATGGAAAACCAATATACATGCATACATGTCTCTTATGCTTTAACAGGTAGGTAACATAATAAATAGAGCTATTCACTATCTACTTGAAGTATTTCAAAGACAAACAGTTGCTCATAAATTAAAACAGTAAAGCATGCATTTGAAATACTCAAAAGTATACATACATTATAATTAAAGTGCTTCTTTTCTATTTATTAGTAAATATAGAAATAAAGATTTTATGGAACATCATCCAATTCATCTCAAACTTTTTGTAAAGATTACATTTGTCATGAAATGGCTGTAAAACAAATTTTATAACTTTTGGATATTTAATTTGGCCTACAAAAAATCATGGAACAAGCATTTATTAATTACAAGGCCTAATTATTAAACATCCTGAAACTACTTATTTTCAGGGTTTCATATTTTTCATAGTTAGACACCATCATATCTTATTCTAAAACATTCTAAGCCATTTTTAGGATTATTTATCAAACATGTACATTGCACACATAGACCTTACGTTATTACATGCTCATAAATGAATACATAATGATGCATCATGCTTAATGCAATGCAAAGAAAAAATGCTTAACAACTGGGGTGTTACAGCTCATCTCGCGGGATATATATGTGCTATCTTGAATCATAAGAATGGAAATAACTGTAAAACCGATTAGCTCGTTCGAGGTAGGTATTGAACCGTTAGCATTACTGGGAGGAGAGCAAATGGTGTGAGGGGACTGATCCAAGATGCAGCAGCAACTATAGGCCACGGGTCGTTGGGGTATTGACTGGTGAGGCTCGAGGACCATGAGTTTTGCGAAATGGTTCAATTCTATCTTTCGAATAGAGTGAACGGTGATTCGCGCGGGTGATGTACAAACCCATGCGGGTGTGTGATACGGGCTTTACCCAGCTAGTGAAATCGATTCGAATCGCCGTCTCTCCCGGATAGTGAGAAACTCATGCCTGACCGCAGAGATGTAGTAAGAAATGGAACATTGGATAATGATGGAAGGATCATGATTGGTATCCAATGTATAAGCAATTGTTTATTAAATGACATAATACAGAAAGATGCTAATATAGTCCTAAGTAGCTTAACATTAATACTGCAACTAAAACTTAAAGTAAGGATTACATTAGTAAGCTTTTTCGCAAATGATGCTAGCCATCAAACTCCACACATATAGCCTATCATTATCCTTGGTGTCTTTTATTTCTTCTCCCTGGTGGGTAAGTCTTGCGGAGTACAATTGAGTACTCAGGGTTTTATCCCACCCTGTTGCAGGTGAATTACTTGTTTGTAGATGATGTGAACTAAAAGCCGGTGGGCACGGCTACTCCGTATTTGCTTCTTATCTTCACTTCACCGGAGGATGTTATTTAAGCTAACAATACAATTCAAACTTCTGATTTGGTAATCTCCTCTAAACTATGTTTTATTATGAAATTAAACTTTTATTCATTATTCTTTATCCTATTGTAATAACTTTTCTGCTGCAAACTCTGAGTATGTGATATGTATTTGCTTAATCGAGTACGATCCTGGTTGTAAAGTTGATTTACCGA
Organism: Chrysopogon serrulatus; assembly: GCA_015844335.1. NCBI lineage: Eukaryota > Viridiplantae > Streptophyta > Magnoliopsida > Poales > Poaceae > Chrysopogon > Chrysopogon serrulatus. The sequence continues at coordinate 43,796 of JADLZL010004972.1, read as the reverse complement.
GGTCATTCATGACTCTCGGCAGACTACCGGGTTTATATGCGTGATGACATGTGCGTGTCAACGTGATTAACGGAGACAGTCATGCTTGATCATATATAAATTGGGTGGTTCTGTCACAGCAGGCCACGCCGCCCACGATCTGGAGTGCGGCCGAATGGGCGGTTTCCTCCTTTAAAGACGTTGGGAGGAATGGAGGGGGTTTCGTGCTATATTTGCGCCTCCAACCCCAAAGCGAAAAGAGAAGCCCCCGAGCTTTTCCCTGCTTCCTGCGCCCCTTCAGCCGCCGCCGCCATCGGCTAGCTTTTCCTTCTCCCCCAACGACCCACTGCAACTCGTGATGGCAGGTGGGGGTGCGCTCCCTTGGCCGCGCAGCACCGTGACGGCGCAAGAGATGGAGCGCCTCGTGGCGGAGGGCGTTTTGCCCCCGCTGACAGAGGCGGGGGAATGGATCATGCCGCTCGAGGACGATACCCCGAGACCACCAATGGGGTACATCGTCTCATTCCTGGCCTTCCATGAGCGAGGATTGGGCTTCCCCGTTCATGACTTCGTGCGCGGGGTGCTCCAGCATTTCCACGTTGAGCTCCACCATCTGAATCCGAACGGGATTCTACACATGGCGGCGTTCATCGCACTGTGTATCGGGATACTTGGGAATCTCCCCCCACTACGGCCTCTGGAAGTACTTCTTCACCGCGCAGCTGCAGAAGCGGTGGGAGAAGGAGAAGGAGGGGCTGCCGGAGCATGCGCTTCCCGCGGGATGCATCGGCATCGCCCTCCGCTGGGAGCGCATGAAGTGGTACGTGGACATGAAGATGTCCACGTCGAATCGAGGATGGCACTTGGGGTGGTTTTACCTCAAGAACTCCAAGGTGGCGCCGCTCCCGGACTTCTCCGGTGTGACGTTCGAAGAACGTCCACGGGAGTGGGGTCACGGGGTGAACCGCAAGGAGATCAAGAAGCTCAAGCACCATTTGGCGGCCATCAGGATCTTGCAGGACCGCGGTCTTAATGGAGCGGGCATAGTGGATGCCTGGCTCCGACGAGGGGTGGTGCCGCTGATGTCGCGCCGCCTCCGCCAGTGGGAGATGACCCCGGCGCGGACCTCGCTGGCACCGCGCCCGGCGCGGCCGTTCTCGGCGCCCCAGCTACAAGGCGCCTCCGGACCCTCTTTGGTGGCCCCGAAGGACGCTTCAGGGGCGCCGATTCCTCTAGAATCGCTAGTGCCAGGCCAGCCCCCGATGAAGCCGGACGACGGCTCCGTGAACTTCGTAAGCGTGCAACTGTTTAAATTCCTTCTTCCCCTTTTTTCTTCTCTGAATTCCTCATGATTTTGCCTTTGCTATGCAGCCCCCAAATCTTCCCCTGAAGGAGGACCCAGTGCCTCTCCCTCTCACGGCGGCGTAGCGGGCGGCAAACGTGGCCAGCTGCGAGGCCTGCCATGCAGAGAAGGTGAGGAGCAAAGAGAAGAGGGCAGAGAACAGCCTGAGGGAGGAATGGGACCAGCCCCCTCACGGACTCAGACGAGGGGGAATTTAGCATCCGGTCCGATGGGTCAGCTCAGGGCTTCACCGATCCTTCCCTAGAGGGCGAGAGCGGCGCGGCAGGCTGCTCGAGGGCCCCATCCCCGGCAATGGGGAGGAGGAGAAGGAGAAGGAGGAACAAGCTGGGGACAACCCTATGGACCTCGATGAGCTGGACCGCACCGTGGGAGCCGTACTCGTGATGGGGTCCTAGGGTCCATCCCTGGAGCCACTGAGCCAGGTGGTGGCTCCTGAAGGGGAGGGATCGGCTCGCTCCGACCCCACCATTGTTGTGCCCGTGGCCTCCGAGGAGGAGGGGTCAGTTCGCCCTGACCCAGCCGTTGTCGCGCCCACGGCTTCCGGGGGTGCGGTCGGTGAAGATGCACAACCCGCAACGAGCGGGATGGGTTCAGCCTCGATGGCTGGACAGGAAGTCAGGGGAAAGGGGAAGCGCCCTGCCCTGACACCGCGGAGTCGGCATCGATGGGGCCGGTCCCCAGGATGCCACACTCCGCGCCCAGGAGGTGAGTTTCCAACTGGGCCTCCTGCCTTCCCTTATGCGTGCGCAAACTTGATTTTAACCGTGATCTCTTCTCTTGTCGTAGTCATGTGCGGACTCCAGGGCGGCTCTCATTCGCATCCAAGAAGGCGCTAAAGAAGCGGCAGGAGGCCAGCGGGCTCACGTCCCAGCCCTTGTCCACCGGAGAGGGGTCCGCGATGGTGCCCTACGTGGCTCCATGCTCGACGGAGCCTATGGAGGTGGAGCTGCTGGTGGAGAAGACGGCGGGGGTCCTGCCTCTGACGCAAGGCACGCAGGACGAGAAGCCTCGGAGGTCCGAGCCCCCGAGCGCTTTAACTCAGGCAGCTCCTGCAACGACTTAGGCACCCTATACCAGGGGAGACAAGGCGGGCGACGGGACGCCGCTTCCCTCCCAATACCTCGGAAGCCAACGGGAGATGCGCCATCGACCTCCGCTACCGGTGGCGCTGTTGGGGCGGCTGTCAGAGATGCCGAGATTCCCCCTATCTTTTGGGGAGAGTCACGCCTGCAGTTCTCTGACCTCTTTAACCCAGAGGCGGAGCCTCTGGTGATCGACGATCGCGCCGAGAGTGAGGTTGTCGTCTCCTTCAAGTCCATGATGGCGGCCGTGGGCCGCGATGCTGTCGTTGTGACGGCAAGGCTCAGGCAAGCTGAGGCGTTCTACCAGGTATTTCAGCTTGCGCCTTTCCTTTACGAACATCGGAGCCCCCTCAACTTGCCCGTGAATCACTTCTTGTTTAGGCGTCGATGCGGAACAGCCGGAGAAGTCTCGGCTCCTGCACCGGCAATATCCCCGGTGGGAGGAGGCCGCAGAGCTGATCCAAGACCTCCGTATTCGGCCGAGGGACGCTATTCGGACGCCGAGTTGATGGAGGAGAGGTACCGCTCTCCTACGTAGGCAAGAGCTGGACGATGCTGAGGCAAGGCGCGCCCAGAAGAGCATGAGCGGCATGCCAGCCACATCCGTGAGCTGCTCCGGGAGGCGTAGCAGCTTTTGCGCCCACCGCCGCGGGCGGAGCAGATCTCGACACGACCGCTGCCAAAGCGCAGCCGGCTTCGCCGTGAGCGTGACGACAGCCATAAGTCCGAGACCCGCCTCCCCGAGAAGCGGAATGCACTCCGACGAGGTTACCACTCTCCATGGTGAGCCGGAGCGGAGCGCCACCAAAAAAGAAGGAAGCCGAGAACGCGGCTCGCCTAATGTCCGAGGAGGTGGCAACCCTTCGTGGGTTCGTCTTCTCGCAGCGCAGCAGCAAAACACCGGTTTACGTGCTGCAGTTGAGGGCGCCCTCGACGGTCTTGGCATTGCTCCAGCCCGGACGGCTCCCTCGTCGCGTGAGGGTCCCCGCTGCCGCCTAGGCACATCGGGCATCCGGAGCGTGATGCCTTCGTGACCGGGATCTAGGAGTCGCTCGCCATTGCGCACTCACATTATAGGAGGAGCTTCGACCTCGAAGGCCTCAGCGAGGGATATTTCAGAGAAACCTCTGAGGTGGAGATCGTAGCTCTTCGCGCGCTGGTGGCGGACAGCGCCGAAGTCCTAGCTGAGCGATCCCCAGGTGAACTGGTGCTCCCCCTGGGGAGTAAAAAATATTTGCTTGTTTTTGACAATGGGCTTGACGTGCCCCAAGATCAAGTTATTTATCATTTGTAATGACAATTGTTTTGTTTTGAACTAATTCCTTTGCATAAAAAATTTTGAAATTGGGTTGCTTTGGTCTTGAACACCTGCCGGGTGGTACCTTAGAATTCGCTTCATGGTAGCTTTCGAGGCTTTTTCTTAGCTTAGGAAGGTAGTAATTCAGCTATTTTCTTTCATAACCATCACAGCTCTTTGGGACTATACTGGTGCTCGAGACGGCTAGCTGGACCCTCACCCGGTTGTGTCGTTTGCCGCTGAGGCGTTGACAGGACAACCAGGACGGTTTTTAGGTGCTAGGACCGTTTCTTACCTCAATGTAATCCCTAGAATAAGAAAGTTATGGTAGAATCTAAGCCAGACATGTTGCTTTTTCTTTATTTAATAAAGGAACACGAGTCAACCTCAGGGGTCAAGATTTCTTTTAGAGAAAACCTCCAAATTAAGCATCTAGTTATTGAAAGCGGAAAAGGCACTAATACGTAACAAAATACATGACATGAAATGAAAAAGAAAAATCTTCAGGGGTAAAAATGACATAACTGCTCGATGTTCTAGGCATTTTTGATGAGCTACCCCTTGTCGTCCTTCAGCTTATAAGCCCCTGGTCGGAGGACTTCAGCAATGGTGAAGGGACCCTCCCATGGTGGGGTAAGCTTGTGGCACCCCTTGTTATCTTGCCGGAGCCGTAGGACAAGGTCACCGCGCACCCCCGCACTCATCGACCGTGATGCCGACACAGGGATTGTAGATATTTGGCAGCGTAGTAACAACGCGACTTCACGCGAAGCTTCGCCGAGTTGGTCCATGGCGTCCTCCAAGTAAGTCCGGTTCACGTGCTCGGCCAGAGGCCCCGACACGCGGGGACCCGCACTCGAGGTCTCAGGGTAGAACGGCTTCCGCCCCATAGACCAAATAGAATGGAGTATGTCCCGTTGCTCTGCTCGGAGTCGTTCTCAAGCTCCACAGTACCGCTGGGAGTTCAGCGAGCCATCGTCGGCCAAACTGACTGAGACGATGAAAAATCCGTGGCTTGAGACCTTGGAGGATCATGCCATTGGCTCGTTCCACTTGCCCATTAGTGCGAGGATGCGCAATGAATGCCCAATCGACACGTATGTTAAATTCATCGCAAAAACTCCAGGAACCTCTTCCTAGTGAACTACGTCCCATTGTCCGTGATGATCGAATTGGGCACACCGAAGCGGTATATGATATCTGTGAAAAAGAGCACACTTTGGTCGGACTTGATAGTGGCGAGGGGTCGAGCCTCGATCCACTTAGTGAACTTGTCAATCGCGACCAAAACGTGGGTGAAGCCCCCGGGCGCCTTCTGGAGGGGCCCGACTAGATCCAAACCCCAGACCACAAATGGCCATGTGAGGGGGATCGTCTGTAAGGCTTGCACAGGTAGGTGCATCTGCTTGGCATAGTACTGACATCCTTCACAAGAGCGGATGATTTTTGATGCGTCCGCTACCACTGTAGGCCAGTAGAAGCCCTGGCGGTAGGCCTTGGCCATGATAGTGCGTGGTGCGACGTGGTGCCCGCAGACGCCTACGTGTATGTCCTCCAGGAGGGCATACCCGTGGGCAGCAGGGATGCATCAGTGTAGGACACTCGAGTGTCCCTTCTTGTATAGCTCGCCGTCGATAATGGCGAATGACTTGGTGCGACGAGCCAACCGTCGTGCCTCAGTCCTGTCAGTAGGCAAGACTTCATGAATGAGGCAGTCGAGATACGGCTTTGTCCAATCATTCTCGGCCCCGGATCGAGATCGCCTCCTTATCCACCCTCCGTGTCACCACAAAGATAGCCGGTTTAGAGGAGGGGTCATCTCCAGGGGTCGGACAAATCGCTCCTGGGTCGGAGGAGAAAGGGTCGTCCCTAGGGGTCGGCTGAACTGCCCCAGGGTTGGAGAAAGAGGGGTCGATTCCTCCCCTGCCATAATTCACCGACGGCTGGGTGAGGTCCCTGGCGAATATCCCGCTAGGGATGGGGTCTCAATTTGAGGCCATTTTAGCCAAGGCATCCGTTGCCTCATTGTCCCGACGGAGGACGTGACAGAGCTCGAGGCCATCGAAGCATTTCTCAAGCTTGCGTACCTCTTGGCAGTACGCAGCCATTTTTGGGTCATGATAACTCAACTCCTTCATGACTTGGTCAACGACAAGCTACGAATCACCTCGACCTCAAGGCGTTTTATGCCGAGCTCCTTGGCTATGCGCAAGCCATTTACCAGGGCCTCATACTCTGCAACATTGTTGGAGGCTTTAAAATGGAGTCAGAGGGCGTACTTCATCCTGACCCCGAGAGGGGAGATGAAGACCAGCCTGGCCCCAGCCCTGCTTTTCATTAACGAGCCGTCGAAGAAAAGCTTCCAACATTCATGTCGGATGGGAGCCGGAGGTAGTTGGACTTCGGTCCACTCCGTAATGAAATCAGTCAGGCCTGTGACTTGATCGCAGTGCGAGCCGCATATGTTATGTTGTAGCCCATCAGCTCAAGCGCCCATTTGGCTATTCGACCCGTGGCCTCAGGGTTTTGAATTACTTCCCCCAGCGGGAAAGAAGAGACCACGGTGATGGGGTGTGCCTCGAAATAGTGCTTAAGCTTCCTCTTCATAATGAGGGGGGCGTATGCTAACTTCTGGATTTGTGGATAGCGTGTCTTGGTATCAGACAAGATTTCGCTAATAAAATAGACAGGGCGTTGCACTTTCAGAGTGCGTCCCTCCTCGCTCTGTTCTACGACGAATGCCGTACTTACCACCTGAGTGGTTGCGGCGACGTAGAGGAGCAAGGGTTCCTCCTTCATGGGCGGAGTAAGAATTGGGGGACTGGTTAACAGTTCCTTGAGCTTATCTAATGCCTCTTGAGCCTCATCAGTCCACATGAACTGATCAGCTTTCTTGAGGAGCCGGTACAGGGGCAGACCCCGTTGACGTGATATAAATCGACTGAGCGCGGCGAGGCACCCCATGATATGCTGCAACCCCTTGAGGTCCCGAATAGGCTTCATCTCAGTGATAGCCTTGATTTTGTCGGGGTTGGCTTTGATGCTGTGTTGTTAAACGATGAACCCCAGCAACATCCCTCTAGGAACCCCGAAAACACATTTTTCAGGGTTGAGTTTGATGTGCTTTGCTTTGAGCCGGGCGAAGGCCAGCTGCAGATCGACTACAAGGTCGCCAGTCTGTTTGGACTTGACAACGATGTCGCCCACATAAACTTCAATAATCTCTCCGATGAGCTCACCGAGGACCTTTACCATGCAGCGTTGGAAGGTGGCACCCGCGTTCTTAAGCCCGAAGGGCATGGTTACGTACCAGTACGAACTAAACGGGGTGATAAACGAGGTAGCGTGTTGATCAGATTCACGCATTTTGATCTGGTGATAACCAGAATAGGTATCGAGGAAGCATAGGGTTTCGCACCCAGAAGTGGAATCCACAACTTGATCTATGCGTGGTAAAGGAAACGGATGCTTGGGACACGCTTTATTGAGACCAGTGTAGTCAACACACATTCTCCATTTCCCACCCTTCTTTTGTACAATGACAGGATTGGCTAACCACTCGGGGTGACACACTTCCTTGATAAACCCGGTCGCTAAGAGCTTCTTTACCTCCTCGCCGATGACACTGTGTTTTACCTCGTCAAAACATCGAAGACACTACTTCACCGGCTTGGAGTTGGACCTGATCCACAAGGCGTGCTCGGCAACATCCCTTGGTATGCCAGGCATATCCAAAGGCCTCGACGCGAAAATGTCATGATTCGTGCGAAGGAAGTTGATGAGCGCGTCTTCCTATTTGGGGTCGTGGGCGGTGCCAATGCACACCGTCATGCTGTTGGAGCAACCGGGGTCGAGGGACACGAGCTTGGTGTCTCTGTTGGGCGTGAAGGACGCGGTGGCCTTTGGGACATCGGGCATGTCTTGGTCAGTGTTGGTGAGGGCGTTGATGACGTACAACTCGTGGGAGTTCAGCACCGACTCGGCGACATTGCACTGCTCGATGTCGCATAAGTACGCGTGCTGAACGGATGAATGCACGGTGATGACTCCGCGAGGGCCCCAGATCTTGAGCTTGTGGTAAGTGTAGTTCGGGACGGCCATGAACTTGGCGTAACGGCCGCCCAACATTGCATGGTAAGAGCCGGGGAAGTTCACCACCGAAGGTCAATGTCTCCTTTCGAAATTAGTGTGAGTCCCGGCGGTGACCAGTAGATCAATCTGTCCAACGGGTACGGCGTGTTGGCCGGGGACAACACCGTGGAACGGCGTCCCTCCGGGCCGAATCCTCACCCTGCTGACCCCCATGGCATCGAGGGTGTCCTGGTAGATGATGTTGAGGCTACTTCCTCCGTCCATCAAAACCTTGGTGAGCCGCTTGGTGCCGATGTTGGGGTCGACGACGAGGGGGTATCGTCCCGGATTCAGCACGTACTCCAGGTGGTCGGACTGGTCGAAGGTGATGCGGTGCTTGGCCCACTTGGAGGGAGCCGGGACGATTGGCTCGACCTGGCAGACCATGCGTTACTTGAGCTTGCGCTGCCGCCGTGTGGCGTAGTAGTCTGGGCCTTCGAAGATCATGAGGCAATCAGTGACGTGAGGGAATCCCGTCCCGTCTTCCCCTTGGCCATCACCTTGGGGAGGTGAGTTGGTCTTTCGCTTAGCCTCCACCTTGCCTTTCTCTATCCCGAAGAACTTGGGGATGAGACGGCAATCTCGGAGGGTGTGGTTGACCGAACCCTCGTGATGTGGGCATGGTTCGTCAAGCTTCTTCTCGAAGTAGTCGGTAGGCGGCTTGACAGGAGCCTTCTTCTTGCCCTTTGCGTCGACAGCGGTGACCAACTCGCCATCACCCTGTCGACGTCCCTTGTGGCCCTTCTTCTTTTTCTGGCCTTTGCGGTCAGAGGGGTCGGCATCGACGTCCTCCCCTCACTTGGCCTTGCCGCGGGAATTGAAGATGGCACCCACCGCGTCTTCTCCTGACGCAAAGCTCGTGGCTACATCGAGGAGTTCCTTGGTGGTACGAGGGGGTCGTCGTCCCAGCTCGTGCACCAAGGTCTTACAAGATGTGCCGAAGATGAAGGCTCTGATCACGTCTGCGTCAGTGACATGAGAGAGGATTGTGCACTGCTTGGAGAAGCGCTTGATGTAGTCACGCAGAGACTCATTCGGCTTCTGTTGGCAGCTCCGAAGGTCCCATGGGTTTCCAGGTGCGAATATGTGCCCTAAAAATTGCTGACAAAGATGTCGACGAGGTCTCCCTAACTGTTAACACCCCTCGGGGAGGTGTTCTAGCCAAGTCCACGTGGAGTCGGCTAGGTACAGAGGGAGGTTGCAGATGATGAAGTACTCATGGTCGGCCCCACCCGCTTCGCATGCGAGGCGGTAGTCCTCTAACCAAGTGCCGGGGTTTGTCTCCCTGGAGTACTTGACGATGGTGGTCGGCGCACGGAAGCGCCGTGGGAAGGGTGAGCGGAGAATATGCCATCCGAATGCCGGTGGGCCCGGAGGGGGAGGGCTTCGCCCTCTATCCTCCTCCGGGTCGAAGCGTCCTCCTCGACAGGGGCTGTACTCCCTAGCCCGGGTATTGAGGATAATGCTAGCATCCTGAATGGGCTCGACACATTCCTGCATGGGTGGCAGGCTCTCAGCGGGCACATGGACGTGTTGGTGCACCGACGGCTCCCGGTCTCTGCGACCGTCGACTGTGTGGCGGCTAGAGGACGCACCGCGATGCCGCGACCGCGAGCTTTCGGCCTGCAGGGCGGCCGCTCGATCCAGCAGCTACCGTATCTCCTACTGAGTCCGCCATTCAGTAGGGGTCGTTGGTGGAGGGAGCTGTTGAAGTAGAGCCGCCGCAGCCGCGACGTTCTGGCTCGCGCGCGTGAAGTGTGGGGGATCGTTGTCGCCCTCCAGGATCCACCGATGAACGTCACGAGCCATGCCGCGTGCTTACCCGACGCAGTGGTAGGGTGAAGGGTCTTCCCTTCTGAGGTGCTCTCAATCCCATTCGGCCTTGCGTCGCCTGGGCGCCGAGCTCAACGCGGGTGAAGCCCGCCCCGCCGCTCCTCCGAGCTATCGGAGCGCGAGGTTGCAGGAGTGAGTGATCGTCGTGGTGAAGGTGTTCGCTCGAGTGCGGGGTTGAGCATGCCCTCGTCCTCCACCGCGATGTCGTTAACCCGACCCTCAGGAGTTTCCGCCATGAAACATTCCCAAAATGGGTCGAAGTCGCCGTCGTCATCGCTGTCGGTGCCGGTGTAGCCATCGGAGTCCCAAGCATGATGATGGGCTCAACGAGAGGCCCAGCCGCAGCCACGAGCTCGATGTCCTCGGGGGTGGGCACGATCCCCCTCATGATGAGGTGTGCCATGGTCGCCACGACGTTGTGGTACCCAAACGGGGCTGGCTTAGATGCCTCCTGTATGAGGATCGTCCGGGGAATGGGATCGCCCCCGGTGAGGCTAACCATGATGATCTCATACCAATACGAGAGTGTGAAGATCTCATCGATGGAGGGATACGGCCCTAGGTGAGGTAAGAGCCATCGATCTAGCTCGTCTCCGCTCACGTATGTCCGGGATCCGATGGCTCGCCTCCGGTGCTAGCGACACCGCGCTTAGCGGTCCGTGGCGACGCTGGGAGTCGGTGCCCGCCGCCGGGCGGGCCCCGGTCGCGCGGAGATGCAGGAGACCGAAGACTCACATTGTCCATGGTTGTGACAAGGTCGTTGATAGAACCGTGGGTGAGACCACGGCTCGTGCCGTTCACCCGCGGCTCTGCCGTGGGAGCAGGGGCAATGTCGTCGGGGTCAGGGTGGTCGACCAGCAGCTCAGGGGCGAGCCAAGTCACGCCGTCCTCCCTGAGGATGAAGTCCAAGTCCCCAAAGTGGATTTGGGTGCCCGGAGCAAGGCTGAAACGATGCATGGCCATCTAGAAGTTTGTTGGAGTCGTAGAAGTACGCTTACCCCCATACCTGGCGCGCCAACTGTCTGTGTCAAGAATGAACACCAACGAGTAATCGAATAAGAGCGCACGTATCCTCTGGATGGTTTCCCAAGTGGACACGGCGATGTATACTAGTTCGGGCAAATCGCCCTACCTCCAGTGCGAGCGGGGTCATGTTACTCAGGAGCTTATATGGGGCAGTACAAGAGGGGTCGAGAGAGGGAGAGTCTCCCAAGTTTCTGTGAGAATTTAGGTTCGAGGTGAGTTTGTCTCGTATGTGGACTAAGAATGGGGCGATAGTCACACATGTGCTCAGTCGCCCGAGTCCTTCCTTTTATAGGCCGAAGGGAGGCTCACAAGGGAGGGCAAGCCCGTGTGTTGGGGGCCAAACTACCGGCCTGTTAAGCCTTCGGCTAAATAAAGATTAAGCAAGCCTTAAGCAGCCTAGGACCGGCCCACGAAAGCTGGACCAAGCGGGCCAACACTCCAAGAGCCCACTAGAAGGCCATGGCGAAGCCCCCAGGCGAACCGCGCCCGTCGCAGGCGCGACCCCAGACGCACGGCCCCCCGCGACCCCCCGGGGCGCTCGACTCGCCACGACCCCCGCGAGGTCTAGGGGACTCCGGGGTCGCGACCCGGAGGCCGCGGCCTCGAATGACCCTCGCGCTAGCGTCTTCACGGCCGAAGCCGCTCGGGGCTTGCACCTCACGGCTAGGCCACGACCTCGTGACCCGCACGACCGGTCAAGGCTGCGATCGCTCTGTCTGCGCCCCGCGCAGGGCATGGGCGAGGGGCGCCTTGACTACACTGTGCCTCGGCGCAGGGTATGGACATAGGAATCAGCGGCACTGTTAGCCAGAGCAGGGCGTGGCCTGGCCCTTGACCGCACTGTTAGTCAAGGGCAGGGCATGGCTCGGCGTGTATTCACCTTGCAAAGCTGACAGTTCGGATGATCTGACCGTCGCGACCCATCCCTGAACTGTACGACATCATTAACTCCGGATAATACTCCAAACACTCTAATCAACTGTTCAACCTCTCCTTCCACTGTTAAGGCATGGGTGAACGTTCCGGTGATGCGACCTCACCGACGACCAAGCCTGATCAACGCGTGCAGCGCAAGGAAGAAGGACGTCCCGACCCCAGGAAGGCAGACGCGCCACTCCACCACTGTCCTTTTTTCTTTTTCCACATGACACGCGCATATCTTCTTCATGTAAGGCTGCTCCCTCCCTTCATCTATAAAAGGGAGGGCGAGCCATTTCCTAAGACAAGTTCGAATCATACAGCAAAAAACCACCATTCGCACACCACTCAAGGTTGTAACCCCTACTACAAACCGCCGCTAAGTAACACGATCCTTTTGAACTGGACGTAGGGCCTCACCCCTGAACTAGTATACTTCCCGTGTCCTCTTAGCGAACCATCCGGGCATAAACGTGCATCTATAAATTTACTAGTTGGTGCTTTCATGAAACACCGACAGTTGGCGCGCCAGGCACCCACCTTCGATTGGGAGTCTGGACTTCCTCTGTCCGGGGGTGGAATGCTTCTCCTTCTCCTGCCGTCGACATTGAGGCCGTCGTCGAAGTCCTTGTGGCCACCAAGATGGCCTTCACCGTCAGCTCCGACAAAGACGCCAAAAGTTGGGGCGGCGCCGACATCTCCGGGCTCGACGACCCGGGGGCTTGACGTCACTTCCTCGACATCTGCGACTACCTCCTCGGCAGCGACGACCCCGACGACAACGCACCAACGCTTGGAACATTGAAAAGCTAAGTCGCTTCTACCCTTAGTCCTTTCAAGTTATATGTACCTTTGCAAAAACGAATCATGTTTCTGAAGAAAAACGTACTTGCGCCCTTTCTATTTCAATAGGAGTACAATCTTTTAGAAATAAGTCATATTTTAACTGTTGACACTCCTTAGTGTCAACTTTTACTAGGGCTTTTTACCTAAAGGAAAACAAGAAAACACACTAGTCTAGGGCTTTATCTGACAAATTCCACGAGTTTTGCATATTCTGTATTTTTCGGTGATTTTCTAAAAAAGCATAAAAAAAGGGGATTATAGAGCTCAATTATCACGAAATTGATCCACGTCGGAGCTATATCATCATCGGACTCAGGAAGGGTCTAGAAGACACCCGAAGCAGCGGGGCCCGCAGAGGAGCCCAGGTGGGGCCGGTCGGCGCCCTAGGTCAACGTCTGGCCGCCGCCTTCTGGAGTCTTCCTCCCACGGTTCCTTGGAAGCCAATCAAAGCATCCCTACGTTGATTTTAGGTCGGTTTGATCCAACGGTGCACACAAGATGCGGATCGCTGACGTGGCGGTTCCTTGCCCCCTACTCCACCTCGGCCTATATAATGACGCCCCAAGGCCCCTCCAAGAGGCATTCTACACCCCGGTGCTTCATATTCTCTACATAATTAGGGTTAGGGTCCCTCTAGTTGATCTAGTCTAGTTCATCTAGTTCTAGTTCATCTAGTTGTAGCAATTAGGAGAGACTAGTTCTTCTAGATCTAGTTTTGTTTAGAGATTAGAGAGATTGAGTAGAGGAGTAGAGATTCTGGAGGAGCTCCGGCCTGTCGGCGCTTCTTCGTGGCTGTATTCGTCTGGATTCAGCTTCCTCGCCCGGAGCTGCGTTCTGAGGTACTTTTGTATTTACCATTCCGATTCAAGTAAGCAATTTGTTCTTATTCGTTCTTTGGTTCACATCTCATATTGAGTACTTTGATCTATAGGACGATGTAGGTTAGAGTTGTATTTCGTAGTGTAGGCGTGGTGCCTAGGCTAGATTTACTTGTGAATGTCCCCTGATCAGCCGGATAGTGGTAGCTCGCGTAGGTGACTTTATAGCTACGTTGAATCCTCTGTAGTCCACTTCCCGTTGATAGGACTGATAGGCTTATAGGTGTCTGGTAGGAAGATTACCGGAGTCAGAACTAGAGTACATTAGCTATTTCCTTTTTCTTGATATGATCTAGCCTAATTGTAGGGTTAAGTCTATAGACATTGTCATCATCACAACTGTTCCCTGTGGATACGATATTTAAAACCTCCAGGTAAAATGTGACACTGGTATGATATCTGTGCGCTTGCGGATAATCCTACTTAAATCTATTTAATGGAGTGCAGTTAAAAATACCAACAAGCATTTTTGGCGCCGTTGTTGGGAACGGTTTGCTGATTTTGACTTAGTCTAGCTTAATCTTGTATTATACTTTTATCTTTTCTTATTTTATCCCATTCTCTTCATTAATTTTTGTGTTCATCCTTATGGATGTTTTTAATTCTATTTGTTTTTATGGCATGCGTGAAAGCTTCGGGCCACCAAAATCTAATAAACCTATTATAACACCTGCTATGAGCTGCGCCCATGTCTAATCAAATTGATTCGGGATAAACCCTTCTCGGGAGAAGGCAATGAAAATCCATACTTACACTTACGAGAATTGAAAGGACACTGCATGCTTGTGCATTGCCGGCATGTCTAATAAGACTATTAGATGGAAGCTTTTTCCGTTTTCCTTGACGGGAATAGCTAAACTTTGGTATAATCGAGCCGTAGGGAGTATGCAAGGTGATTGGGAAATGTTATATTCTGAATTCTGTTTACACTTCTTTCCCATCTCTAAGGTAGCTAGCCTTCGAAAAGAGGTTCTAACTTTTAGGCAACTAGAACAAGAATCTCTTAGTAAATCATGGGAGCGTTTTAATGAACTTATCATATTTGGCCCTGACCTTGGTTTTCCAGACCCCATGCTTCTTCAACATTTTTATTTGGGTCTTACCAAGGAATCTAAGGACTTTCTTGATTTAGCCTCTGGAGGAGCTTTTCTTCACTTGCCTATAACTGAAGCCAGACTGATGCTAGAAAAGATTGTTCAAGCCTATTCTGAGCTCTCTGAGGAAGAGAAGGAATCATCTACCGAACAAGAAGAGGAAGTTTTGGTAGCTGAAACACAATCACCCCAATCCCAAGATTTAGCTATCAATCCTAAACCATCAAAACCTCACAATGATGATTTAGACTTCCAATTAGCTAAGATGCTCGTACATCGACATGAATCAGACCTTCTTAGAAGAGCATCTTGGAAAAGGTATCCTCAACTTCCTTTCCCTCCTAAAAGACATCAAGAAGAATACATGGATGGCATGTCTAGTGACACCATAGAAGGAGAGCTAAGCCACTCAAGAATTAATCATATCTTCTCCCTTCTATACCCACATTAGATAACTTATCTGAACCCAGCTTTAAACCCATCCTTAACCCTGATGATCCTTTTTATACTCTCTCCCCTAAGTCTCGTAACGACCCTAAAAACTCACTAGAATACCCAAAGTATAGGAGTCATGAAGACTATAGGAATGATCAAGAAGAGCAACGTCGACAATGGCATGAATGCATGGAACATATGAAAAACTCATTTGCCATTGTCAAAGAATGGATGGAGGAGGACGAGGCCTTAATGTTAGCATCCGAACTTGGTCTAGATTTAAATGGTGAGGTTAAAGCAATTTCTTTAATAAATAGAACTCACCCAAGTTCGAAGGAAGCTTTAGACGAGACCAATCCTATAAGCATCAATTCATGGAAAATCCTAGAAGATAAAACATCCAATGAATGTCATAGGCATGAAATAATAGAGGCAAACTTGTTGCCTATAGACAACCATGGAGAGACACCCTTGGAGTTTAGAAAGGGAGATTACATCGATGAGCATGGGAATTATCTCATTAACACTTTATCAAATCCATGCTCATATGAGAAATCTCCGGAATCTTTTGGTCTCTCTAATATTACCTCACACGAGATCTTCAACCCCTTATTTTACCTGTTCATAAAATCATTAAAAGGACGGTTGTTGATGCATATATTTATCATAAATATTATAGATCTCGTTGTAATCTTGATATAGGTGCACAAAGGCTAATGTTCTAGAGGAAACCACCTCACCAACTTGAAGTTCAATAATTAGAAACTTTTCTAAGAACAACTTTGTGTCCCAAAATAACCACTCTAAAAAAATGAATGAATGAATTGAGTTTGTACCTTTAGCATAATATAAATATTCCTTTGGATATTTTTGTCACTAACCATTTCAGGTTTGAAGTAAGAAAATGAATAATGGCAGTGCTAGGTATGACCAACCAATCATTATGTAACTTTGACATCCACTCAAGCTTACATTTACTTTGCAAAATTCAAGCTTAGGGGAATGGCCTTATTTAGAAAATCCTATATTGCTAATATTGGTTGTCTCTACCTTTATTCAATTTATTAATCATACTCTTTCATCTCTGTTTGAATAACACTCGATAAACTTTCATGTTACCTTTATTTGGTATAGTATACTTAAGGTTTGGAGAAATTTTATACACCTTTTGAATTAGGCATGGTGCTTAGTTTAAACTGTTTTCTTGAGTCATAATTAGACAAGATGTTTAGTTTGATTCTTGAACTAAGAGGTGTATTGATTTTACTTTCAAAGGCTTTTTAAATTAAGCGTGGTGCTTAGGTTAGAATACCTTCCTAAGTCAAATTAGACGTGGTGTCTAGGTTGATTTTTGAACTAATAATATATTGTAGTAGACATTGGATATTTTATAGACTAGCCCCTGTAGAAAAATTTTCAAAATCAATTTGGGTAAGTCATGAGATGAATTCAGATTAGAGATGAAGTAGGGTACATACCGAACTTTAACAACTTTATAGAAGAAGACACAGCTCATTTATCATAAATAAAAGAACTGTGAGCATTAATGATTCATTCACTCTATCTTCTACTACAAGTTACTTTGCCTCGTGCCATGTATGTATAAAACATGATCTATGCTAAAACAATATTAATATTATCTTCTCATTAGCATAGACAAAAGAAAATAAAATACTGGACAAGCAACCTGTGCTCAAAATTTGTATACTCCTTCGGTATATGCTGTCCACTAATCTATTGCAGGCGTAATAACAACTGGAGTGAAAAGAGTCAAAAGATCAAAAAAGCAAAAGATGGCAAAAGAATGAGTGCAATAGAGGAGCCAAGAGGTCTATGAACAACTCAAGATGCAACAGAAGGAAAGCACCACCAGTCAATTGCCCTTCATCACTTTGTGCCATCACGCTCTAATAATGAAGAAAATATTCTAAGGACAACACATCGAGCAAAATTTATTAATTCTACAAGTGAGAGTTCTGTGAACATGCACACTGAACAAGATGCTGCCAGCTATAATTAAAGCTCTACTTCAACTTGTTGGCCAAATCAAAGAACAAAGGTGACATCATCATCACTAGAGGTATGCAACCATCACGACCTCCATCTCTTAAGATGGAGAGATACACAAGAGTGGAAGAAGAAGTTACGTCGGTAAACTTAAAATTCCGTACCCTTGCCATAAGGTAATATGGTAGTTATCTAATTAATTAGTATTTCTATCTACATTAATAATTTTACTTTAATATATTCATCTTTATAAATATTAAAAATAAAATAAAAATATTTATTGCTTCAATTACTGCATCATAAAATATTGAAATCCCCACGTGAATAAACTTATGGTAACCCTATAGGAATATTTACTTGTGGTGGCAAGAAGAATAATAAAAATAATAATAGCATCTGTATTTACTCTCTCGCATTATGAAAAAAAAACTAAGCCCCATAAGAATAAATATTCTCTGTGGAGGCATAAAAATATAATATTCATATATTTAATTTTGGCATAATTAATCTAGAAAATCCTAAAAAATGAGAATCCTGCTAGAACCTTTGTCAATTTAAATCAACTCAAAGAATAATCAATCACTTATTGGCTGACCGCTAACCCATTATTAAACTCGAGCCTCGAGTTTTGGTTTTCTTGTTGGAGTATAATTATGCAGGAACAACATTATGACAAGGAGAGAGTCTATCGTGGCACTCACCGTAAATTTCTTTGGTTAGCTCACTCTAAAGTTCATCAATACCAAGATGGCAAATATCTAGCTTGGGGAGGAGCATCCACTAGTTATTAGGTAACTATACCTAGGCGATTATCGAGTCTACTTTATATAGTTATGAAATACCAAAAATATGTGAGCACATGAAGGTTCACAATAGTATCATAAGAAAATTTAAAAATACCAAAAAATATGTGAGCACATGAAGGCTCACCCTTAATTAAGAAAAACACAAAAATATTCGGGCACATAAAGGCTTGACGCGATCGAAGGGATTAGCTTGGGGGAGACGCACCCCCGTTATCATCGTGATTAAGGTATGTCTTTACTATTAGTTTTATTTTAGTAAGCTATAGTGTGTGTTAGATTTAATAATTAAAGTATGTTTAAAGAACTCTCTCTCTAATCTTTTAAAATGGAAATGATGAATAGTTGCTCTACTATAATTCCTTTCAAGTGCCTAGTTTTTAACCATAGATTCTCCTAAGTTTTGGACATGACTACTTTGATATAAGAATTTACTCTGAACCTAAAATTTGTGGAGGCATATACTTGAGCTAAAGTCTAGGTAATTTATTGATATGATACATAAAGGTCTAAGCTGCTATTTATCTTATTCCTATCATTATTAATTTCTGGAGATTTATTTTAAAAACTCAAAACCTTACATGATGAGCTCTTGTATGATAAAGTTTAAATTCCTACCAAAGCCATATATGATACATTTAGAATTAGGAAAACCTTTGCACATTCATGCTGCTTGCTTTACATTGAGTTAGTCAACCTTTGTTGTATACCTTATGAGAGTCTTGTCATGCTTTTAAAATCAAGATCACTCACGCACTCCACCCATATATGCATTACTCCTACTTTAGGATGTAAGCGCAGTCATTTCCACTTTCATCTAGATCCACCTTAAAAATGTTTTCCTCCTACACTAGGAGTAAAACACCCAAAAATATACCCTATAGGATAGCCTCCATTTAATTGCTCTAAGTTCTTATCATTATCTCTCCAATTATTTATATTCAAAGGATGCATGTGGCTATGCAAAAGTATTAAAAAAAGAAAGAGAAGAGTGAAAGAATGGGAGTAAAAGATGGACAAGTGTCCCAGCATTAAAACAATGGGTGCATAGATGCCCGCCTCCCAGATTGAAATAAAAAAAGGAAGAAAAAAAGAAGAGAAAATAAAGACAGCCCATGCTTTCCTGCGAAAAGTTCTAAGGAGGAAATTATTTTTAAAGAGCAAAAGTAGAATTAGAATTAGCCACTAAATACCATATATATACACCTATCTATCATATTCCATACACATGCACATCTTGATTTGATTGAATGCCTCGATTCTCTATGGATCCATTGTTTGACTTTACAATATATGAATTGCAAGTATGTTCATCCTTGTTATTGCCACTCCTATGAGCTCCACTATAAATACTTAGTTGTAGGAAGGCGTGACCTTATTAATGCCTCAGTGAGATCCATAAATACTATATAATAAGAGACTTGAGGGTGTCATACAATTAAGCTCTGAATTTTATTTCGAAAACTTACAAAACTCTAGAATATTGGTACTGTGAAGAATTTGAGACATAGTGCTTGACTTGATTGTTCTACCTTCCGATTGCTCAAGACTTATGCAAAAGCGGTAAAAGCTCCATGGTTAAAGGTAAAATGGGTAAGTTTAAAAGTTAGAGCAGTTTTATCTAAACCAGAGGAAAATTTATGTCTAAAAGCAAGTGTACTTAAAAGAAATAAAAGTATTGCAGCAACTCCTGATCCAAATATTTTAATAATTAGGCTTGGTGTTGTTTGCCAAGGGACTGGCAAAAGGTAAGCTTGGGGGTATTGTTGACACTCCTTAGCGTCAACTTTTACTAGGGCTTTTACCCGAAGGAAAACAAGAAAACACACTAGTCTAGGGCTTTATCGACAAATTCCACGAGTTTTGCATATTCTGTATTTTTCGGGGTGATTTTCGAAAAAGCATAAAAAAGGGGATTATAGAGCTCAATTATCACAAAATTGATCCACGTCGGAGCTATATCATCATCGGACTCGGGGAAGGGTCTAGAAGACACCCGAAGCGGCCGGGCCCGCAGAGGAGCCTGTGTGGGGCCGGCCGGCACCACCCTGGGGCGGTCGGCGCCCTAGGTCAACGTCTGGCCGCCGCCTTCTGGAGTCTTCCTCCCACGGTTCCTTGGAAGCCAATCAAAGCATCCCTACGTTGATTTTAGGTTGGTTTGATCTAACGGTGCACACAAGATGGAGACGCGGATCGCTGACGTGGTGGTTCCTTGCCCCCTACTCCACCTCGGCCTATATAATGACGCCCCAAGGCCCCTCCAAGAGACATTCTACACCCCGGTGCTTCATATTCTCTACATAATTAGGGTTAGGGTCCCTCTAGTTGATCTAGTCTAGTTCATCTAGTTCTAGTTCATCTAGTTGTAGCAATTAGGAGAGACTTGTTCTTCTAGATCTAGTTTTGTTTAGAGATTAGAGAGATTGAGTAGAGGAGTAGAGATTCTGGAGGAGCTCCGACCTGTCGGCGCTTCTTCATGGCTGTATTCGTCTGGATTCAGCTTCCTCGCCCGGAGCTGCGTTCTGAGGTACTTTTGTATTTACCATTCCGATTAAGTAAGCAATTTGTTCTTATTCGTTCTTTGGTTCACATCTCATATTGAGTACTTTGATCTATAGGACGCTGTAGGTTAGAGTTGTATTTCGTAGTGTAGGCATGGTGCCTAGGCTAGATTTACTTGTGAATGTCCCCTGATCAGCCGGATAGTGATAGCTCACGTAGGTGACTTTATAGCTACGTTGAATCCTCTGTAGTCCACTTCCCGTTGATAGGACTGATAGGCTTATAGGTGTCTGGTAGGAAGATTACTCTGTTTCTTCTCCTATTCAGGTCACTTGTCCGATAAGACGATATTATACAAAGTTTACCGGAGTCAGAACGAGAGTACATTAGCTATTTCCTTTTTCTTGATATGATCTAGCCTAATTGTAGGGTTAAGTCTATAGACATTGTCATCATCACAACTGTTCCCTGTGGATACGATATTTAAAACCTCCGGTAAAATGTGACACTGGTATGATATCTGTGCGCTTGCGGATAATCCTACTTAAATCTATTTAATGGAGTGCAGTTAAAAATACCAACATTGACCCTCTTTTGCGATAAGATCTTGAAGTAAGAATTAAGGGAGACGGTTCCGTGCGAAGCTAGTCGGACTGCGACCGCCTACGCCCCAGTGGCTATGGCATCGCTCACTAGACTAATCAGAGCCTACATCCTTGCCTCGAGCTTCTAGGTCTTAACAGCACAAGAGGGTCAAAGCGCAACAACTTTTTTCGATAAAACTAAAAACATTCTGTATTTCGCCTCCCTTGCGGTAAGATTCGGATATGAGAGCCACGAGAAGTGCTTTCGGGTTAAGCTAGTCGGCTGCAGGCGCCCACACCCCTGTGGCTAAGGTACTGCTCACTAGCCTGTCCAGAGCCTATGCCCGTATCTCAAATCTCTGAAACTTAACGACCGCGAGGGGGTAGAATACGGACGGCATTTACGCAACTAAAAAGTTGAAGAACCGAAACTTATTCGAACACTTTCAAAACAAAATGACTTGTTCGATTACAAGTTCTTGGCACGACGGCCCCGGACATCGACTAACTCATCTACCCCATTGGGGAGAACCGCATCCTATGTTTTTTCTCTGCGGAGCCCGAAGCAAGGTCGTTACGGGTCTCGGTGACTGAGATGAGGAACTGCATCTGCCATACCATCTTACAGCGTACGCGACAAAGGCAATCTCGAAATTTGTGTCCAAATTCTTGGTAGCACCGAAATCCATGGTTTACCTACGAAGGGAAGGCAACGAGCCCTCGGATCCGTGCGACAGGATCTGTGAACTAGGTGGATCGGCTACCAGGAGGATGGCGCCAATCGCATTTGACCCATCCCGACCTTGCGAATAGGGCCGGAGGATACCCCTTTGCAGATTAGGCACGCCCCAAGAGCCAACCGAGGCTTTAATCGAGAGCGCTGCCTAGCCTTCCACCTTCCGACACCAGGACGATAACGCGGAGCCACCGAGGCCCCGGTTTCATCTCATCAACATACCCACGATTCAAACTTTGCCATCATTACGATGGGCGAACCATCGTAATATGCACCGTGACAAACTAGCTCCCGACGCCACGCCTCAAGACCGCTCGTTCTAGTCTCTGCCGGATGTGTCCCACATCTCTAGAGATCAAGGGGCCCCCACCGCGTGGTGCCTCAAGACACCCACCGGAGAAAACCACTACCCCGAAGCGCACGCTTTAGTCTCTGCGGACGTGGCCCACGTCCCCAGAGACTCGGGGGCTACACCCGGCGGGTGCGCTCGCGCGTACCCACCGGACAAATCGCCACGACCCTCCATCTTCAAGCCCTTGCAGGCATGGGCCCACACCTGCAAGGACTCGGAGGCTACTGCCGGGGGCCAAACTACCGGCCTGTTAAGCCCCGGCTAAATAAAGATTAAGCAAGACTTAAGTAGCCAGGACCGGCCCACGAAAACCAGACTAGGCGGGCCAACGCTCCAAGAGCCCACTTGAAGGCCACGGCAGAAGCCCACGGGCGAACCGCCCCGGCGCAGGCGCGATCCCCAGACGCACGGCCCCCGCGACCCCGGGCGCTCGACTTCGCACGACCCCCCGCGAGGTCTAGGGGACTCCCGGGGTCATGACCCGAGGCCACGGCTAACACGACCCCTGCTACCGGGCGTCTTCACGAAGAAGCCGCTCGGGGCTTGCACCTCACGGCTAGGCCACGACCCCGTGACCCGCACGACCGGTCAAGGCTGCGATCGCTCATGCGTGCCTACTCGCGCAGGCATGGGCGGGGGCCTTGACTACACCGTGCCTCGGCGCAGGGTATGGACGCAGGAATCAGCGGCACTGTTAGCCAGAGCAGGGCGTGGCCTAGCCCTTGACCACACTGTTAGTCAAGGGCAGGGCATGGCTTGGCATCTATTCACCTTGCAAAGCTGACAGTCCGGATGATCTGACAATCGCGACCCATCCCCGAACTGTACGACATCATTAACTCTGGATAATACTCCAAACGCTCTAATCAACTGCTCAACCTCTCCTTCCACTGTAAAGGCATGGGTGAACGTTCCGGTGATGCGACCTCACCGATGACCAAGCCTGATCAACGCGTGCGGCGCAAGGAAGAAGGGCGTCCCCGACCCCCCGTGAAGGCGGGACGCGCCACTCCACCACTGTCCTTTTTTTTCCACACGACACGCCCATATCTTCTTCATGTAAGGCCGCTCCCTCCCTTCATCTATAAAAGAGAGGGCGAGCCATTTCCTAAGACAAGTTCGAATCATACAGCAAAAAACCACCGTTCGCACACCACTCACACGCCACGATATTGGCACCACGCTCAATCAGAGACTTGGGAGACCCTCCCTCTCTCGAACCGGTTGTAACCCCTACTATGAACCGCCACTAAGTAACATGATCCTTTCGAACTGGATGTAGGGCCTCACGTCTGAACCAGTATACTTCCCGTGTCCTCTTAGCGAACCATCCGGGCATAAACGCGCATCTATAAATTTACTAGTTGGTGCTTTCACAAAACACCGACACCGTGTGTAGATTGAGGAAGCTTGAAGAGTAAGGACTTAATGATTCAAATAGGTGTCGTGGACACTATAGTCGATGTCATCTTTCTCCTCTGTGGGTCCTCTCCTTGGCACCGTAGTCTTTTAGGTATACAGGGCTATACCTAAAGGCGCCGGGGTAGTGTTGTCGATGACGGACGCCGTGGGTCAAAGCTCTGGTCATAGGAGCGTAGGCTGCAACAAGAACAGATGGGCAGGGTTGATTCCTGATGTGCCCGGTCCCTCCTATAGAAAGTGGCTGGCACGGCCGCCACCAAGATACGTCGGCCACGGTGTTGGTACGAGCAACCTTTCCCTCCCCGTGCTCCCTGTTCCGTCAGCACGGCCGGCTGTGGGAAGGTACGAAGCCTGGCGCCCCCGGCGGAGATGTGTGCACGGGGATGCTACCCGTACCCTCAAGGTACAGGGAAGCCAGTGCCGTATATACCAGGGTAGAAGCGTGGGGGCAACGCAAGACCCATGGGTTACTTGAGGGTCCCGTTTCCCACTGTTCAGGTGCGGGGGTGACGGTGCGTCCCCATGCCTGCTATGGAATCGTACAGATTCCATCGTACACTTTGCACGTACGGTAGTTCTGCGTGATCCGCCCTGGCTTTTGTTCACAGGACAGGGTCGATCTCCGACCCTCCTCAGCGGGTGGGGGTCGGACGAATCGGAGTTTTCCTAGAGGGTCGAGCTCCGGGCAGCGGCCTTGTCCAATGGGCCCTGGGAGGCTTGGATCGTGTGGCTAGCCAGTTGTTGCTGGGTCAGGAAGGCCCCTTCGCCTTAGGCCCTCGTGGGCCAGGCCGCAGGTATGCTGATCCTGGCCTAGCAATTCTATTTTTAAGAGCTATTTTAACCGGGCCTTTAGGGGACCATGGTTTTGACCCTCGACAAGTCCCCTAAGCTATCTCACTGCTCTGGTGGTGGTGGTGGATACTCAAGTCCCAGACTCTGAATCAAATATGCTAAGGCCTCCTGCCCCTGATCCTAGGATTGCTGAATCATGTCTACCCTATTGTCCATCTAGTGCTGCCATGCCACTGTCTGGTCCAGCATGGTCTGAAATCTCTCCCGGCCTTCCCCTAAGCTAGTCAGCTGCTGACCAACAAATTGCTCAAAGGGAGGAGCTCCACCAAAGCTTGCCAGAGGTCGTCTGTGCTGCTCTGTAGGCTGGAAGTAGTCGTCCTCTAGGGGTGCATGAAATGCATACAGGCCACCGGTACTAAAGTCCGTGCGTGGGCGAGTAGAGAAAGATGTCTGTCCTCTCTCGTAGTCTGTCTCTTGCGAAAAAGAAGAATTACCCCGCCCCCATTGTCCCCATCCTGAGGATGACTCCCCCTCCTGATAAGAGGTGTAACCCTCCCATGCAGAGTGATGTGTCCATGGCTGCGTAGTCTGGTGTGATGGCTCTGGCTGATCAAAAGCCATGAAAGCAGTGTACGCCGTTCCTTATGGTGTAGGATCCACAGGGTCTCCTCCCAACAGTAGCTCTACCTATCTGCATATCAAAAACAAAATTCTCTACTGTGTAGAGACCAAGTCTTCTGTTAGGCAGCTCATACTCATTGTCAAAATTTTTGTAAATCATGTATGTTTTATTTTCTCTCTTTTTAAGCAAATGAGCATGGAAGAAGAAATCATATTCAATTATTCTTTGAGGTGTAGAAATAATTGTAAGAGTAGCATTCTATAATACTCCTAACCTCGAAGCAATGCGAGTAATCCAAGAAGTAAATGTTATGCGACACTTCTTCATGGCAGGCACAAGGGTCCAATTATGTAGCATGTATTTAATAGGTGAAACACTTTTTTTTAATCATGGCATATAACAATTTCATTTCCTCATTTCTAACAGTGCCTAGTTCCTCCCTAGGGAAGAAAGTGACAGCTAGCCCTTTATGCATGAAATGTAGAGTGGGGTGTTGTATCTGCTCAGTGGTTGGTTTGTGACAAAACTTTTTACTAGAAATACTCTCCCATACTTGTGCTCTATCAAATTCCTTAGGGCATCATCAATGTCTACTGAACAACTAGTTGCAAAACCTAGCATGACACTAAGGTTCTTCAATGAGACTGTGTGAGCTTGGTTAAAAAGTCTAAATTCTATTTCATCCGAACCAAGTTCTAAGGTGCTCAAAAATTCCATGGTAAGTAACCTACTGCCCTCCTCAGTGATAGCACAAGCTTTTTCCCTCCCCATTATTCTAAAAACTAACTCAAACACAGAATCAATACCGGTTGCTATGAGTAATTCATTATCAAATACCGGTGTGGGAAAATTCCTTGTCCTTAATTGAATTAAAGACTCCTTTCTCGGCTCTAGTGAATAAAATAATTTGAGAATCATCTGTGAGGGTATACCTTGGTTGCTCACCTTGGGATGATGATGCATGGACAGCGGGTGATTGTGTATCCACGTCCATCTCGAAGTCGGCTCGTGAAGGTGCACGTGATGAAGTTTGGCTTTGGGTTGAACGGAAGGAGAGTGCCCTTCCGATGCTCTTTGCCGCATTCTTGAGTTTCTTGCTCATCTTCAAGAACAACAACAAGAACAAACAAGAACAGCTGATGGAGAAGGGTTAGAAAGGTGAGAGATCACTTCCCTTGGATGAAACTTTAAGCAAAACTTTAATCTCCTTCACTTTTGATTTTTCCTGAATTTTTCTTAAGCAAATGTGGGAGTTTTTGAATGTCATGTTCTTTGGAATGAAGAACATAGTGAAGCAGGGCTCTCTGGTCTTGTGAATAGCAGAGGAGAGAATGAGTGAAGAGAGAGAGGGAGAGGAAGAGAGGGGGTGCCGGCCGGCCCCACACCTTGGGCTCTTGCTCCCTCCACTTTCTGGTGTTGACAATGAACAGAGTACCCCCTAGGGTGCTCTTTCGGTGGCAAAGTGATTGGAAAACGCAAGGGAGAGGAGTGAGTGAAAGTTGGTGCATGCATGTGAGTGATAATTTGATTTTTGGATGGTGGTGAATGATGGTGTGTGTGAGGGGATGTGTGTGGGTCCCACATGTCTCCCATATTTATAACGTATAATGGCACAAGAATGAAAAACTAAATTATTTTTATGAATCTACGGAAAATAAGAATTCTAATGACAGTATTTTTATATTTTTCTGTTACTGGAGTAAAAAACACTGACAGGGGTTTTATGCTCCGTAAGCATTAATTACTCGGTGTTTATTCTAACTACTATGCCATGATTATTTTTATTTCTTTTTAGTAATGCAAAAGCTAAGAAAGTAAATATCACGAAAAATAATGCAAAAATTTAAATTACCGATAAGTACCGAGTTACCTCCCTACGAATATTTGGGGTTTTTAAGTCCGCTAAATCGGACTTCTCCAATTTGATCATTTTTCATGCTTGATCTCCGGTCCCGGAGATGATGACCTTGATTCTTGCTTCTCATGACACTCCAAAATTTGACATTGCTCTGGTCGTGGCTTAAATGCGAACCGTTCTTCTTTTCCATTAATAGTGAATTAAATTTCTCCGGCTCCAACATCAATGGGTGTATTTGCAGTGTTTAGGAATGGTCTCCCGAGGATGAGTGATGTCTTCATCACTTCCTGCATATCAAATACTACAAAATATATAGGAATAAAAAAGTTTTGAATTCTTACCGGAATATTTTCCGCGATTCCTGCGGGATAGCAAACCGATTGGTCGGCTAGTTGCAAGTACATCGAAGTGGGTGTAAGCGTAGAGTAGTTGAGTTTGTCAAAAACCTTCTTGGGCATAACACTAACGCTAGCTCCAAGATCACATAAAGCATTCTCAAAATTCTGATCTCCGATTGAGCAATCAATGGTAGGACATCCTGGATCCTTCTTCTTGACGGGAAGAGAATTCAGAATTGCCGCTCTACACTCTTCTGTAAGCTTAATGACTTCCATAGAGGGCAGTGGTCTTTTGTTGTTGAGGATATCTCGGAGGTATTTTGTGTATGTAGGCACCTGCATGGCATCTAACAACAGAATATTGACATATAATTTCTGGATTACCTCTATGAACTTACCAAATTGTTCATCTGTTTTTTAGCCCTTCTATTTCTGCGTGGAAATGGTAGGAGATTTGTGTTATGAAAAAATCTTGGTGTAACTCTTGATCTTGTGGCAAATCTTGTTGTATAACTTCTTCTTCTGTGTTGTCCTTTTCTACTTCTTCTACCTGCTCTAATTGTGGTGGTCTCCTAGCCCCTTTTGGGTAAGGTGGATCACGTGTTGAGACTTACCTCCTCTAGTAGATATTTCTTTTACCTGCTCAGGGTTAGCGGTAGCAGACAAAGTAGAAGCCAATGGGCTATTTGCAACTCTATCTTCTTATTAAATATTATTTGTTCTTTAACAGCAGAAGAAAAATTATCCAATTTAAAATTTATTCCTTCTAGGATTGCATCATTAAAAGCAAGCTTCTTGTGAATGCTCTCATTAATTCTAGTTTGTTCTAATATTAATTCTCTCAAGGGTGGTTGTTTTTGATTGGAAGAATTATAATTATTACCTTGGTATGACTCCATCCTTGCTTCTGTGAAGTAGATTTGATAATTTATTGATCTTTTTTTTTTGGGACTCAAAGAATTCAACTCCTAAATATTCTCCACATTGATTCCGAGAATTGAATGCATCTTGAATGGCTTGACGATCTCTTTTTTGTAGTTGGCTCTTTGCTCTAGCCAATTCAGTAGTACATCCATCTTGGTTGATAGTGCACACACTTCCTCTAAAAACTTCTTCACTCTTATGGCAAGTTTGGCTATTGTATGCCCATTTTGATTTTCGATATCTTATCCATAAGACTTCGGCCTTTCTAGGAGTGAGTGACATAAATGATCCTTCAGCATTGGCATCAAGTTGTTCATATGACTTTGGCGTTAATCCATCATAGAACATTTGCATGAGCAACCATTCTTCCATTCCATGATGTGGGCAATCTAAAATATAATCTTGAAAGCGTTCCCAGGCTTCTGGAATAGGTTCACTTTTCTGCTGATAGAATTCTGATATCTTCTCTCATAATACATTGGTCTTGTTTATTGGGAAAACTTTTCTAGGAAAGCTTTTGAGCATCCTTCCCATGTCTCAATCTGATCTTTAATTTGATAGAACCACTACTTCGCTATTCCCTCCAATGAGAATGGAAACAAATAAAGTAGCACAACATCTTGAGATATGTTCTTGATGTTGATGGTGCTGCAAATCTCTAGAAAATTCTATAAATGAGCACTAGCATCTTCATCCTTCTTTTCACTAAATGTGATAGCTTGCACCATGTTGATGAGGCTTGGTTTAAGCTCATAATCATGTTCTCCAATATTGAGAGTTGGTCCAACGTGAATGTTCTCGGTGCTTGGAGCGAGAGAATTCACGCAACGTCTTCTCGACCATGGCTTCTCAACCGGTGTTAGCTTCTTAAGGGTCTTGGTTGCTTCTTATTGATGGAAATTGATGGCACACAACCAATCCTACACTTACCCTGTATAGAATGTAAACAAAGACAAAACAAGGGTAAGCCTACTAAAGCAAAAGGTGTTGATCTATTTATAAGTATTTATGTCTATAGTCATATTACTCTTTTCTTTTGAGAAATATTTTCTTTGAAAGATCAAATACCCCTAATGAAATTATCCTAGCAAATAAATATTGATTTCCCTAGCAACGGCATCAGAAATGCTTGTTGACATTTCTACCATCACTTCGCATTAAGTTGTCATCCCTAACATGATGCCAAAAATTCTAGAAAAGAATCTACACTTGACTGCTCTAAAAATAACTCTATAGAATATATCCATAAGCGCCACGATAATTCTCTGTTGTAGCATTTCACCTGGTAGGATTCTCAAGTATCGTTAATTTGTTTTTAGCCAAAAGGAAAACTTATTTATTGCGTTGGATTATCTCTAAAGGGGTAGAAACGAAATTATGACTATGACTTTAAATGTGCAAACCTATGATAATCAACCACTCTAAACCTATGATAAAGAATAAAGATAAAGATAAATATGATAACAGAGGACTTTCCGTAAATAGAGATTAAAGACTCAACTAAAATGATTTGGTTAGCCAGGAGATTCGGCTAGAGTAAAAAACTTCTAATTTATCCCTAAATAATAAGTCTACAGCTCACACCAATATACACACTTTCATCTATAGTATAAGCTGAAACGACCTGATTTTCCACGAAGAGAAAATCCACACAGTCGAAGTGTAACATGACCTTTTAAATCATATTACCCATATTCCAGTCGATAATCAAATCCATACAACGATAATAGAGTTCAAATAGAAGGTTTATAATAACTTATTACAACGCCAACAGGCGCAAATCACAGAGTAGCATCAACTGGAACAGCTTGAGGGTGCGGAAGCAACTTCTATCCAACGACTTGAGCGTAGCGACAAAACCCCTAACCATTGAATCCTTCAGAGTTGTATGCCTCCTCGAGCCTGCGTGCCAAAGTATCGATACGATATATGTACTGGGCCACATTTCCACCCTATGTTTTGCTATGCTTTGTGGAACCGGATGCAATAAGGTTATATCAAGAGAACCTACATTTGGCTGTGGTTTCCTATGCAATATCTATCAAGTATAGTATATTATAAGTATGTATATAGTTTAAGTTTAACACCACATCCACACACCATCCATCCATCCATCCATCCTGATGGGGGCGTGATTCCCGATCTTCCGTTAGGTCCTGGATAACTCTCGTTTTGAGTGGAACGCGACACACCGATCCGGCTTCAGATCAAAAGACCCAAACCCTGCAACCTTAGCACCACGATTCCTCGGGTTATCAACCGTGTCACCAACCGGTTGACCTCGCCAAGAAGGCTAATCCGTGCCTGCGAAACGAAGAACACAAGCAAGAACTCGAAAGAACGCGCGGCTCGAAAAGTTGGGACAAACTGCGGATGAATGATTAAGTTCTCAAGTTGGGGTTCCACAAACCGATGAACGGCGACTGTCAATGGACAGATTAATCTTAAGCAAAACCCAAACCCTAACTTGGGCGATGGCTACTGATTATAAAGAGTCTAAGGTCGTGCAAGACCCCCTAGACGCACCCCTAATGGGTTCCAACACGATACAAGGCCCATAGACCAAAATACGACGTCGCAGCGTCGGGGCAGATTCTGGACGTCAACTTGTTCGGACGATTCCCGATGACTCCGGATGAATTTGGGCCTCCAACAAGACTCATTGGAAAGCTCTTCTCGTTATCTTTCTTTAGAGTCTAAGAACGTTCAATTTCGAGTCCGGACGCATCCTGGGCGTCCAAATTAGTACAGACTACTCCTGGACTCCGAAACGGATTCGATGTCGACTTGGTCTAGGCCTCCACCTTGACTTGAGCGCCCTTGCTGGCCTTCAACGCCTCCAAGCCCTCTTCTATGTATCTCCCGGTCCTCTCCATGATTCCTAATTATAATATAATCATTAGGTAGTAATATATTCTCCAAATCATATAAAGAGTGGCTTAGGAACGAGCTCACTGTAAATTTAATTGTCGTCGCGCGAGCTCTTGTGATTGGACCTTGAATATTCAGCGGAGGATCATTGAGTGTATCTGAAGGAGTGATGTCCTCATCATCCTCCCCCTCTTGAATCGGAGTCGTCCTCGACTCAAGTTCATCTTCTTCTCCCAAGTATGGTGTCAAATCTGCAATGTTAAAAGAAGGACTAACCCCGAACTCGGGTGGCAACTCAAGTTTGTATGCATTATCATTTATTTTCTCAATTACTTTATAAGGACCAGCAGCTCTTGGCATTAATTTAGACTTACGCAGCTCTGGAAACCTATCCTTTCTCAAATGTAACCATACCAAATCGCCTGGTTCAAGTTTAATTTCTTTCCTACCTTCACTTCCAGCAGTTTTATACTTTTCATTCATCTTTTTCGATATTTTCTTTAGTTGTTTCATGCAACTTACGAATAAATTCAGCACGTGCACTAGCATCACTATGTGTTCTTTCAGTGGTAGGTAAAGGCAAAAGATCAATGGGAGCATGAGGGTTAAAACCATACACCACCTGAAAAGGACTTACCTTAGTAGTAGAATGTATCGCCCGATTGTAAGCAAACTCCACATGAGGCAAACATTCCTCCCACATCTTTAAATTTTTCTTCAAAATAGCTCTCAACATGGTACCCAAAGTGCGGTTTACTACCTCTGTTTGGCCATCGGTTTGTGGGTGACAAGTTGTAGAAAATAACAATTTCACTCCCAACTTATTCCAAAGAGTGCGCCAAAAAATGACTCAAGAATTTTGCATCGCGATCCGAAACAATAGTACAAGGCATACCATGCAAGCGAACAATCTCTTTGAAAAAGAGGTCAGCAATAAGAGCAGCATCATCACTTTTATGACAAGGTATAAAATGAGCCATCTTAGAAAATCGATCCACAACAACAAAAATGCTATCCCTCCCCTCTTAGTTCTAGGCAATCCTAAAACAAAGTCCATCGAAATATCCGCCCAAGGAATAGAAGGAACAGGAAGAGGCATGTACAAACCATGTGGATTCAAGCGAGACTTAGCTTTTTTGACATGTGGGCAGCGTGCCACGAACCGCTCAACATCTCTCCTCATCCTTGGCCAAAAGAAGTGTGTGGCCAGCATATCCTCCGTCTTTTTAGCACCAAAATGTCCCATCAAACCTCCTCCATGTGCTTCCCGCAACAACATGAGACGAACGGAACCAAGCTGGAATGCATAGACGGTTAGCTCTAAACACAAAACCATCATTGATCACAAACTTGTTCCAAGTACGTCCCTCTTTACAATTCAGCAAAGACATCTTTAAAAAGGATCAAGCAAATATTGTTCTTTTATTGATTCAAGTCCAAAAATTCTACAATCAAGTTGGGACAAGAAAGCATAGCGTCGAGACAAGGCATCAAGAATCACATTATCCTTTCCCTTCTTATGTTTAATAATATAAGGAAAAGATTCAATAAATTCAACCCACTTAGCATGCCTACGATTCAGATTATTTTGAGAACGAAGATACTTGAGCGATTCATGATCTGAATGTATAACAAATTCTTTAGGCCACAAATAATGACGCCACGTCTCTAAAGAACGTACAAGTGCATACAATTCTTTATCATACGTAGAGTAATTAAGAACAGGACCATGCAATTTTCTCGCTAAAGTATGCAACAGGCTTACCTTCTTGCATCAAAACACCTCCAATGCCAACTCCACTAGCATCACATTCGACCTCAAAAGTCTTACCAAAGTTAGGAAGTTGCAGCAATGGCGCGTGTGTAAGCTTGTCCTTCAAAGTGTCAAAGGACGCCTCTTGTGCCTTACCCCAATGAAACACCACACCTTTCTTTGTCAACTCATGCAATGGGGCAGCAAAGGCGCTGAAATCCTTGACAAAGCGGCGATAGAAACCTGCAAGACCAAGAAAACTTCTCACATGTGTGATGCTTGTAGGCGTGGCCAACTCCTTATGGCTTCAATTTTCGTCTCATCCACTTGAATTCCCCGTGGAGTAACAACATAGCCAAGAAAAAGAGACTCGATCCGTGCAGAAGATGCACTTCTCAAGGTTACCAAATAAACGTGCATCGCGCAAAAGCATTAAAAAACAGCACGTAAGTGTTCCATATGTTCATCCAAAGACTTGCTGAAAATCAGTATATCATCAAAGTAAACTACCACAAATCGACCAATGAAAGCTCTTAAAACCTCATTCATTAAGCGCATGAAAGTACTAGGTGCATTAGTCAAACCGAAAGGCATTACTAACCACTCATACAACCCGAATTTAGTTTTGAAAGCCGTTTTCCATTCATCGCCAAGTTTCATTCTAATTTGGTGGTAGCCACTACGCAAGTCAATCTTTGTGAAAATTACAGAGCCACACAACTCATCAAGCATGTCATCAAGCCTAGGAATAGGGTGACGATATCTAATAGTAATATTATTAATGGCTCTACAATCAACACACATACGCCAAGAACCATCTTTCTTAGGAACCAAAATGATTGAAACAGACAAGGACTAAGGCTCTCACGTACATACCCGCGGTCCAAAAGATCTTGGACTTGGCGCCGAATCTCCTTAGTCTCCTCGGGATTGGCACGATAGGCAGCTCGGTTTGGTAGACTCGCTCCAGGAATTAAGTCAATCGGTGCTCGATCCCTCGAATGGGTGGAAGTCCTGGAGGTACCTCGGCAGGAAAAATGTCCTCGTACTCTCGCAAAGGTTAGTGACAGAGGGTGGCAAAGCGCTAGCTATATCATCAATTGAAAATAAAGCGTCTTTGCATACCAAAGCATAACATATATCATCAATTTGAGTAAGATCAGATTTATTTGCAAGCATAACAGGATGTTTCAATTTAGCTACTTGCTGCTTATCAGTGTAGAGGCTTGTTTATTTTCATTTTCAGCAACTCGCTCTCTATCGGCTTGAACAATTTGAGCAGGGGTCATAGGTACCAAAGTAATATTTTTACCCTTGTGCATAAAAAGTATATTTATTACTTCTTCCATGGTGGATCGCATCATTATCAAATTCCCAAGGCCTACCCAATAAGAGAGAACAAGCTTGCATAGGGACCACATCACAATCTACAAAATCAGAATATGTACCAAGGGAGAAGTGTACGCAGCGTCTTTGTTTTTTCATTACCTTGGCCTTACCTCGAGTCATTTAGCCACTTGAATATGGTAAGGATGTCGATGTGGACGAGTTGGCAATTCAAGCTTCTTACTAAATCAGAACTCACCAGTTGTTGCTTTGCTCCCTCCATCAATGATGACCCGTGCACGCCGGTCCTTGATGACGAATAGAATCTGAAACAAATTGTGGCGCTGGAACTGTTCTCCCTTCTCCAACTGTGTACTAAGAACCCGCTGCACAATGATTGTGCGCTGCTGACCAGCATCTTCAATGCTCAAAGACAATTCTGCTTCAGAGGTGGGCTGTTCTTCAATTTCATCCTCCACATCAGAAGTGCTCACATAGCCTCCATCTTCTGTAGCAATATATGTCCGCTTGCTAGGGCAGTCCCTGGCGACATGACCAATCCCATGGCAGCGATGGCACTGAATGGATGAAGAGCGTCCGGTGGAAGCTATCGAAGAAGCACTCTTGGGCGGTTCCTGCAAACGAGATTTACCAGCAAAGTGAAGGAGAAGACGCAGATGGAGTTGTTCAAGCGCTCGCTTTCTTTGAGTTGTTGGAGATGCTCCCCGAAGATTTGGGGGCCCGAAACGTTGTCGTCTTTGGGCGTGAAGGGGCTGTTGTAGTTTCTACCCTTCTGAAGCTGTTGTCGTCCCTGCAATTCTTTCTCTGCAAGCATAGCAAGCTGGAACAACTGGTTGGTAGTATTAAAATCTTTATAATCAACGATATCCTGAATTTCACGTCTCAAACCACCATAAAAACGACAAATTTTATCCTCAGAATCCTCCTCTATCCCATACCCTTTTGAAGCTCAGCAAAATATTCTTGAACAGACATATCTCCCTGCTCTAAACGTTGCAATTTTTTTCGTAAATCACGATTGTAAGAAGGAGGAACAAATCTATCACGCATTGCTGTTTTTAACCCATCCCATGATAAAGGTTTTGGATCTAAAGTTTGCCACCAGATTATAGCAAAATCTTTAAATTCGCTAGTGGCATGTCTAACCTTATAGCAACCAGGCACTCCATGGGACTCAAATTTTTGTTCTACTGTCATCTCCCAATCAAGATACTCCTCAGCGTCATATTTGCCATGAAAAGGAGGTATGGTAAATTTTACCTTAGCAAAAGGATCATCTTTACCTTCATTGCGTCGCCCTCGAGATCCTCCACCCATACCGGTTTTGTTAAATTCTAGCCGTCAACGCAGTTTATTCTCATATGTGGACCTTTCATCAAGACTACCATCAGGTTTGTAGACTTTATCTTCCTCAAGCACTTGGCCGAAATCGAAATCCTCGTTGGCATTGGTCTCGAGGTCTTGAACCTTCCCTGACAGTGTGGACAGGCGCTTGTCCACACCCTCAAAAGAGTAGTTGAGTTCTTTAACTTCCTTCACTAGCTTTTCCATCTGCTGAAGCATCATATCCTTGAATTCCTCGCAACCCGACTAGACAATACAGAACGTCGTGCGGCATGGTTAGTTGTCAAAGAAAATCCCTAACAACTATTTATGGGTTACTTGGTGGAATCACACCCTCACTAGACGTCTTACCAAGTTCTTACCGACGTTCTTACAATTGCAAGCAGCGGATGGTAACACACGGTGGACGGTTGTGATACCTGTGGAGATGTGACACCGCGATTGCAAGGGTCCTTTTTCTGTACTGATCTGAAGAATATGTGGAGCTTGGAAGGCACAAAAAGGAGAGTAATATGTATATCCGCACACAAGTCGATGAATGATAGTAATGCTTGAATTATAGTCCTAAGTACTCCTTCTCGTTCTTTGGTGTCTAGTGCTTTGCAAGTCCCGGATGTGTGAGGAGAAACAAATATGATGAACAAATAT
Source organism: Chrysopogon serrulatus (assembly GCA_015844335.1). Lineage (NCBI taxonomy): Eukaryota > Viridiplantae > Streptophyta > Magnoliopsida > Poales > Poaceae > Chrysopogon > Chrysopogon serrulatus. Next base: position 8,011 of record JADLZL010004972.1, on the reverse strand, counting down.
GATGGATGACAAAGCAGGTAAAGACACTAGAGAGCACACAGACTCTTCCGAGGGCTCGGATTTTTCCTTTTTTCTGAATTTTCCCCGATTTTCTCAAAAGGCACTAGTAGAAATCAAATTTTTTTTTTTTTCACTATTTTTTTTTATATTTTTCTCTGAACAAGGATCACAAAAGATGTAACCACAAAAATTGGTACCTCCAAATGAGATGAAATATGGTCTACAGAAATTCAAGACGTTCTCTCTGAAAAGCGTGCGTAACCCTTGACAATTTTTTTTTTTTTATTTTCCTGAATTTTTTTGGCAATTTTAACGAAACCAAACAGGTCATAGGCGAGTTTGGGTCACCTCCAAATGGTGTCAAGAATCTGCTCAATTTTTTTTTCAGATTTTTTCGATAACCGAGCGAAAAATTATGCCTGTTTTAAGGAAGGTACCTCAAGTTAGGTTTTCCGAAAGGCACAACACGGCGGCGGCGATTAGGGCAAAGCAAAGTCCCTAAACTCCAACACCGATCACGGTAGTCGCCCGATGATGTAAGGAGAGCTACGATGCGGGCGAAATAACAAATGGGCCGGCAACCTATCTAGGGTTAGCGCGGGCGAGAGATCACACAAGGCGGCTAGCGGGGGCACGCGGGGGCAAGTCGAGTAATGTGGTGGCTTCGACTTGTGTTTGGGGTAGTGGATAGGGTAGATACGATTGACAAAAACTCACACAATGAACTCTAACACAACCTAACCAAAGAACAAGATCTCGACACGGACACAAAGTCAACACTACGAAATCAAACCGAAATATGCAAAGGCTATGGCGCGGAGAGGTTGTAGGACAGGGAAACAAATATGGTCGTGGACTATGGGATGAAAATTAAACACGAACTAAGGGATAATTTCGAACCCGACGGTATACCTTAAGCTCTGAATACCACTTGATGGGGGCGTGATTCCCGATCTTCCGTTAGGTCCTGGATAACTCTCGTTTTGAGTGGAACGCGACACACCGATCCGGCTTCAGATCAAAAGACCCAAACCCTGCAACCTTAGCACCACGATTCCTCGGGTTATCAACCGTGTCACCAACCGGTTGACCTCGCCAAGAAGGCTAATCCGTGCCTGCGAAACGAAGAACACAAGCAAGAACTTCGAAAGAACGCAGCTCGAAAAAGTTGGGACAAACTGCAGATGAATGATTAAGTTCTCAAGTTGGGGTTCCACAAACCGATGAACGGCGATGTCAATGGACAGATTAATCTTAAGCAAAACCCAAACCCTAACTTGGGCGATGGCTACTGATTATAAAGAGTCTAAGGTCGTGCAAGACCCCCTAGACGCACCCCTAATGGGTTCGAACACGATACAAGGCCCATAGACCAAAATACGACGTCGCAGCGTCGGGGCAGATTCTGGACGTCAACTTGTTCGGACGATTCCCGATGACTCCGGATGAATTTGGGCCTCCAACAAGACTCATTGGAAAGCTCTTCTCGTTATCTTTCTTTAGAGTCTAAGAACGTCCAATTTCGAGTCCGGACGCATCCTGGGCGTCCAAATTAGTACAGACTGCTCCTGGACTCCGAAACGGATTCGATGTCGACTTGGTCTAGGCCTCCACCTTGACTTGAGCGCCCTTGCTGGCCTTCAACGCCTCCAAGCCCTCTTCTATGTATCTCCCGGTCCTCTCCATGATTCCTAATCATAATATAATCATTAGGTAGTAATATATTCTCCAAATCATATAAAGAGTGGCTTAGGAACGAGCTCACCTGTAAATTTAATTGTCGCGCGCGAGCTCTTGTGATTGGACCTTGAATATTCAGCGGAGGATCATTGAGTGTATCTGAAGGAGTGATGTCCTCATCACATCCCATACCACCCATCCACCTCATCCACCACATCTCATCTCACTCGTATCGACAGGCCAACTCCCACTCGGCCTACCTCAACGGTCCTCGACCGGCTCTATCTCACAACACGGGGGAGAAAAGAAGGACTCATCTCCTATCTAGTGAAGCAGGTCCCAGGATAGGTCCATAGCCGACAAGTTAGCTTATGTATCGATCGATTAACCATAACACTCTGCAGAGGTTTCACATACCCACAAGATAGCCATCCTCGACCATGTATTGTCTAGGCAAATCCCGGCTGCTTGCTTGACAGACTGATGCCATCCTACCACTTAGCCCTGGGTCACCCCGGCGAACCGGCATGCTAAGACTGGGGGAGGCAGTACCGGGCCCATCCAGTGGTACTGCCGACTAGAACGGCACAGGAACTTCTGATATCTATGCCGCCCACCCTATCATCCACTCATACCAAGTAGTCCAACCGTCTCTCCCATTACAAGAGAGCGAGTGGTATGCAAGGATTCCTGGTGGGTCTGAATACTAGTAAGTCCTTAGGATTGACCAAGCTGGATATCTTCATCAGGTTTACCATTTTTCGTGCCACCACAGCACCCCTGTCCTGGGCTCCACCTCTCAACAGGCTCACACCCAGGATCCCACCTCACACATCACATCACATCACATATACCCGCCACAGGTACTCATCTCATAGGATGCCCAGGTCACATCACATGGTAAGACTCGCCTCAAGCTCATCACATATCCCAGCTCGGTCGACACAACCCTCACCCTCCACTCACCCAAGACACACACAGCACACTCACCATCCATTAGGTTTAGGTTGGCACCACGTGCCTTAATCACACATATATAATATTTTCCACCACACATCACATCAAGATATAAAGCGTAGTAGAGATCAAAAATAGTAATCATGATAGCAAGCGTGTGTCTAGCCTAATAGCGGGTGAGCAGGGGCAAGGTTGCATCAAGATAATGGCAATCAAGAAGTACTACCATGCAACCATAATCAGGTGATAGCAATAGTAATTAAAGCACTAGCAGTACTACTCATTTGCAATGTGTAATAGGATCTACGAGAAGTGGGTGTAATGTGGTACCTTCAGAATGGTCGTCTCCCAATTCCTCGTTGTAGTCACGATCATACTCGTCATGTTCCTCCTCCGTCTCTGAAACGGCACAAATATAGCCACGTTAGCGACTCCTATAGATAGCACAAAGAGCAACTGAATAATGAAAAGATCCAAATACACTCAAACATAGGCTCATTGCGTAGAGCTTGATTTTAGATGAATTTAGAAATTTGGTTCACCAAATTTGGAGCTCGTATGAAGAAGTTATGAATTTCCGAAGTTTAATCAATATTCTAAAAAAAAGGGCTGAAAAGCCAGAAGGTGACACGTGTCAAGCTCTGATTGGTCACTAGGTAGGGCTGACGTCAGCATGACGTCACAATGACATCAGCAGTGGGTCCCGTGTGGGCCTGGGTGGGCTTAGCGGGCCGGGCCTGGCCACCACGTGTCGACACCTCTTCGGGCCACGTCGTTAGCTGGGTTGTCCAACGGGCTCGGTCTATGGGCTCGGTCCATCGTGGACTTCCCTTTGCCGCCGCCCATAGACTACATGCATTACGCCTACGGTTGCACCGGGTCTATCTCCTCCTCTTCTCTCACTGGCTTGTGTGAACCAGGTGCACGTGACTCCTTCCTCTCCTCCCTTTTTCTCTGTTCTGCCTCGCCACCGCGTGGTTCATCGGTGGGAGCTCGTGCACGTGGCGGCTGGGGTGCCAACTGGCCCTGTCTGACGGGTGCATCAGCACCCGTGGGTCATGGTGCACGAGTCGGGGTACCCTACAACGGCTAAAGGTCCTCGGGCAGGGCTGATCGTGGCAGCAGCGACCCGCTTGTGATGGCGCTCCCGCCGGCAACGAGCGTATGCACTTCGGCGCTGCTGCGGCCCTCAGCCCTAATTGATGAGCGCAAAAACTCCGGGATGGCAAGACGAGTCATGGCGGTCCATCGGCGGTGGCGGCGGCTCAGCGGCGGTGGTGCGGCGCGTGGGTGGAGCTGTAGTACTTCTACCATCAAATTGGGCGTGTGTATCCTTAATTGGTGACTCTATGTGCGCGCAGGACCTGCCGGCGTCGACCATATTGCACGGCGATGCACGCGGCAGGACTGGTGCCCGCGGCGGAGCTCCGGCGGCTCGGGTCTCGCGCGATCAATGCTTTGGGGTGGCGTCCGGAGCTGGTCCTCTACTTGGATGGGCTCAGGAGGTCACAGTGGTGCGTGGCGGCTCGACAACACGACGCGAGGTGGCTGGAATCGGTCAGAACAGCGGTGGCGTGGTGGTGCCCTGCGGCGGTCCGAGGCACGCTCTAGAACGTGCCGCGGCGGTGAGGCTTGGTCCCGGTGGCTTGGCTAGGGCTCCTGTGAGCGCAGGCGTGTGCACGACATGCTCCATAACACGGAGAGCAAGATCCAGCTGTCTGTTCGGTGGTGAAGGGGTTAGGCTTGCCGGAACGGCGGCTCGCCGCGGCGTGGCATGACCGCGGTGGCAGCATGGTGGTCGGCTTCGCATCGGCGCTCTCGGCGTTGATCCATTGGGCAAGGGCTAGTCACCGTGCGTGTGTGCGTGTGTTCTGGAGCTGGTGGTGGCTCTGGCCTACGCGCTCCACGGCGGAGCGCCATGGCCGGTGAACAGGCGAGGTTGGACGAGGGGCACGGTGGCGCTCACCTCGGTCGCGGCGTAGCTAGGCTGCTGGTGTGGTGTAGAGTCGATGCCGTGGCGAGTTGGTGCGGGGCCGTGCTGAGCTGCTTCACCGGTGTAGTGGTATGGGGCGCCGTCTTCTCCGACTCCGGCGGCGCTCGGCAGCACTCCGGCGTCCTCTTCTTCTCCGCTTTTCCCTTCTCGTCCCTCTCTCTCGGCTTAGCGTGGGCGAGCAAGTGCCACAGGGTGGCGGCGAGGCTACTGGGAAGCCCTAGGGGCTCTGGGACACGGTATTTATAGGCGGCGGGTCTCCAATGGCGTCGGGCCGATGGTGATCATGGCATCGGCGTGATCAAGCGGCTGCGGGTGATGCTGGGGGTCTCAAAAGAGCGCGGCGGGTCCCAATTGGCGGTGGCTTCAGGAAAAAATTTTGTAGTTGGCATTTTTGTGTTGTGTAAAATTTCGGGTTGTTACAGTACTACCCCTCATCAGGATCTCGTCCCCGAGATTAAAGTGTGACGTACTCTCCAAGGGTAGGGTTGTTGTGCTTGATGATCAGACTCTTTTATGCTGGTGCTATACATGAACATGCTATTCTCGAACCTAAAAGATCTAGATGCTTAAATGCCGTTATCTAGAACATACCGTACTCCTCATTCGGTGTAGCTCCCTCATCCCTAGCGTTTAGGTTGGTGAGGCGTCCACGAGTTGCCGATCCTTTGTACTACGACTTCTAGTGTGTGGGTGTAGCAATCTTGTGTGGTGCAGGGGTGCCATACTTCTGTGGTGCAGGGGTAACGATCTTCTGTGGGCAGTAGGCGGCCTTGTGCCCAGGTTGACCACAGGTAAAGCATGTGATACGCACACCGCTTGATGGTGTAGGTGCAGGGGTTTCATGGGTGCCAGCATTTGGTGGAACTTGGTCTTGTGTGGGGTGCTCATACGCGATACGTGGCTGGGTAGAGCGATCCTTGTTGTAGCGGTCTGGAGCAGAGTGGGAGTGGCCGGTGTGGTAGGATCCACCATTCTTGCTATAGCGGTTACGGCCTGCTGAAGGCGTCTCACTGCGGTACCTCTTGTGCTCAGAGTTGCGGTACGGTCCGTCGTACTTATGCTTTCTTTCCCTAAACTCTCCTCCGATTTCCTTGCGGTCCTTCTCGATTTGGATGCAGCGGTCGATCAGGTCACGCAGTGTGTGGCTTTTGGTGCCTCCCAGATTCACCTTGATATGGGCGTCCAGCCCCTTCCTGTAGTAGTAGAGCTTCTCTTTCTCAGAGGACCTGATGGAGCTCGGTGCATAGCGTAGGAGATTGGTGAAGCGGGTGGTGTATTCACAGACACTGTCTCTCTCCATCTCGATGTTGCGAAATTCGTTAGCTTTAGCTTCCATTACTCCCTCTAGGATGTGGTACTCGGTGAAAGCTTCCACAAATTCCTCCCAAGAGATGTTGGCGGGGTCCTCATGCGCATCACTATAGCTATCCCACCGTGCACGAGCAAAGCACACTGTGAGCTGATGCGGCAGCCGGCGACGCACTCTTCGTCGAGTAGTGCAAGTGGTCATATCCAGCTTCTTCTCCATTTCCTTGAGCCAGTCACTAGCTGCGAGCGGATCAGGGTCAGAGCCGTCGTAAGTAGGCGGCCTGAGATTCATGAATCCCTCAATTTTCCACTAGAAGTCGTTGTGGTGACCTCCATAGCGGCTATTTGCTCCTTCCACGAGCGATGCCAGAAGTTGAGTCTGTTGGGCCATCACCTCGGCAAGCGTAGGCGGTGGAGGTGGTGGCGGTGGAGGCGGTGGGGGTGATGCTCCTCGAACAAGGACTTCATGGGCAATAGGAATCTCATGGGTAGGTGGGTTCTGTTCACGGACGTCTTCAACTTCCTGGTCGTAGGGAACGTGTTCGGTGCGTCCCCGCCCATGACCACGACCGCGTCCTCGACCACGGTTGCGATCAGCTCCACGCCCCATGGCTGGTGCAGGGGATGGGGCGCGACCTTCCAAGCGAGCAGAACATCGTGAAGACATCTGCGTCATAGCCATAAAAAGCGTTTTAGTGTATGTGACATGGATTGTAGTAACATTATTTCACTAGTAATTAAGAGTTTAATAAATTTTAAATTATTTTACTACCCTACACTGAATCAAAGAAGCAATTAAAACCCAAAAAGAAGCGTTAAGAACCGACTCACTCATTACATGGTTTAGGTACACAGCAATATCCCAGCAGCTACGCTAGAGGATTCGCGAAGATCGTACTACGCGTACCAAGTCAATGTCTAGCCAAGTCTGGATTCTTCCTTAGAGGGGTATCCTACGTAGGACCATGGCTGTCTGTAGCTTCAACTTGTCATCTTGCCTAGTATAGGTGGCCTGTGTAGCTAGGGTTTCAGCTGGCTCCAAAGTCGGCTATGTCTCCAATGGGTGTAGACGGGCACTTGGGTTGCAGCAGAAAGGGGTCTTGTTTGAACATTTCTTTCCAAAGTGGCTTTTAGGGAGTAAAGACTGGGGGATGTCCTATAGGCCACCTATATTTCTAAGGTATTGCAGTATTTTAAACGGTAATGGATAGCAGGTTGGTCAATAGTAGATAAGCCTTGCAAGCAAAAGTATTGCAGGGTCGGTATATAACCGAAGAAAGGATTGGTTTGTCCTGCTTCTAACGTCCATTTCTAAGGGTTTCGTCCTAGGGTCAAGTACGGCTCTGATACCAACTGAAACGACCCGATTTTACATGAAGGAAAAATCCACACAGTCGAAGTGTAACATAACCTTTTAAATCATATTACCCATATTCCAGTCGATAATCAAATCCATACAACGATAATAGAGTTCAAATAGAAGGTTTATAATAACTTATTACAACGCCAACAGGCGCGAATCACAGAGTAGCATCAACTGGAACAGCTTGAGGGTGCGGAAGCAACTTCTATCCAACGACTTGAGCGTAGCGACGAAACCCCTAACCATTGAATCCTTCAGAGTTGTAAGCCTCCTCAGAACCTGCGTGCCAAAGTATCAGTACGATATGTACTGGCCATATTTCCACCCTATGTTTTGCTATGCTTTGTGGAACTGGATGCAATAAGGTTATATCAAGAGAACCTATATTTGGCTGTGGTTTCCTATGCAATATCATCCAAGTATTGTTGACACGAAATGGACGCCTTAGCGCCTCACACACGGCAAGCGAAAAGCGTGGCTTCAATCGAACGTACCGCACGGTTTGGAAATCCGGAAGCATGCCAGTCACTTTGACCTGAAAGCTGACAAGGGACAAAAGATTGTTAAATACAAAATCGGAACATGCCGGATGAGACCGCATAGCCCGTATATACGGCCCCGAAGCCACTTACGACGACATACGGCTATAAAAGCTGTGCGCCAATCATGCATATGATTCATTCGGCTAATATGAAGACAAAACATGTGGA
>JADLZL010004971.1:0-12078 GCA_015844335.1 Chrysopogon serrulatus | reverse complement strand
TTGCAAGACTTTATAACCTGTAAATGTTCAACAATGAGTGCACAAACCCTATGTATTACAATGAGGCACAATAGGCATGTAGGAGAATCAATTTCTCACCTTCTTACCATTTTAGCTCCATAGAACTCGTGCCGATAACATGTTGAGAAATCGGTTCTTATATCCCACACATAGAGACAAAATATGAACACAGGAAGAACTCTATAGAGAGGGAACGGGAGCTTTCTTTTATTACTTCTGATTCTCGTTTGTTACAGAGGAAACATCTGGTCTCTATTTATAGAGCCAGTGGGCAAGCAGTGGTGCCAATCGGATTCTCCCGCTAATCTCCCTCACGTGACACATGCTTTTGTCTTTTAGTGATCACGCCTTTTGATATTCACCCACATCAAGGTAATCACATTTCACAACACTCCCCCTTGGGTGAATCATGCTTGTGTGTTTGCCTCGTCAAAAACTCCTCCAAAAAACCTAGTGGGGAAAATGGTAGGAGAAAAGAGTACATCACTTTATGTTGCACCTGTTGCCTTGTTAAAAATCTTGCATGAGAAAACCCAATGGGAAAAACTCATCATGGGAAAAGAGTACAACAGTTGATGTCCGAGTTAGGTCTTCAGGACTGACTTGTGATTTTTAGGATCATGATCATGAGCAATGTCTTTAGGGTTGGTCCCCTCGACCCTGCAACTCTTGGAGTCATCTCATGCCAATTTCACGGACATACCTGTGGAAGCTAGAAGCTGGCAGCGACTTTATGAATAAATATGCTAGATTATCACATGACCTTGCTTACAGGATATTAATTTCCCCGCTCTTCTAGAGCTCATGGGGGTAGAAGAATTTTGGAGCAATATGCTTCATGAGATTGCTCTTGACATAGCCCATATGCATTTGTGCAACATAAGCCACATTATCTTCATAGATAATGGTGGGAGTGTATGATGTTCAAACCACATGACTTCTGGATGTGATCGATCATTCGTCGCAATCGAACGCACTCTCGTGCGGCTTCATACAAAGCAATTATCTCTAAGTGGTTTGTTGATGTAGCGACCAGAGTCTGCTTCATAGATCGCTAGGAGACGGCTGCACTACCACAGAGAAATATAAAACCAGTTTGTGATATGGCATTATGTGGGTCAAACATATAGCCAGCATCAACATATCCCACCAAGGTTGGGGTTTGGTTCTTCAGGAACCATAGAACAAGGTCTTGGGTACGTTGTAGGTACCTGATGATTGTTTTGATGCCAACCCAATGTCTTCTGGTTAGGGCCGCACTATGCCTTGCCAATAGATTCACTGCAAATGCAATATCAGGCCTTTGTGCAGTTCGCAAGGTACATTAGTGCTCCAATGGCGCTCAAGTATGGAACTTTGGGTCCCAATACTTCCTCATCATCACCCTTGGGTCTAAATGGGTCCGTTTTTTGCTTGCAGGGATTAGACCACCATGGGGTTTTAAGAGGGTGGCACTTGTTCATATTGAATTTTTCAAGCACCCTCTTAGTGCAAGTGGACTGGTGTATGAAAACTCCTTGAGGGAGGTGTTTGAGCTGCAGACCCAAACAGATCTTGGTTTTACCCAAGTCTTTCATCTCAAACTCCATCTTTAGGTAAGCCATTGCTTCCTCAATGTCCCTTGATGTCCCCATGATATTCAGATCATCGACATAGACGAAGATGATGCAAAATCCATCATTGGATTTCTTTATAAAAATACAGGGACAATCATCATTATTTGTGTAACCTCTCTTCAGGAGAAAGTTACCCAGATGGTTGAACCACATCCTTCCAGATTGCTTCAACCCATACAATGACCGCTACAGGTAGACACTAAACATGTTGCGGTTTTGATTTGATCTAGGGATCTTGAGCCCTTTAGGGACTCCCCTATAGATCTACAAATCAAGTGACCCATATAAATATGCGGTCACAATATCCATCAACTGTATTTTTAAATTCAAGTTAGCTACCATAGATATCAGGTGTCAGAATGTTATGCCACTCATAACAGGAGAGTAAGTCTCATCATAGTCGATGTCGGGTCTCTGCGTGAACCCTTGTGCCACTAGCCTTGCTTTATATCTTACCATCTGGCCATTTTCTTTCCTCTTCTAGAGGAAGGCCCATTTGCATCCTACAGGGATGACTTTTGGAGGTGTTAGGACTATAGGCCCAAAAACCTATCTTTGGTAAAGTGAGCACAACTCTACGTCAATTGCTGCTTTCCATTTGTTCCAATCTGAGAGCTTCTAGCACCCTGTCATGGACTTTGGTTTTGGATCTGGATTCATTGAGTCAGCAATTTTTGAGGCAAAATATATGTTGACAATAGTGGTCTTTCTGTGATACGACTCTCCTGATTTCACATAATTGGTGGTGATCTGCTCATGATTGTCCTCCCATAAATCATGATTTCCCATAATGACTAAGCTGGGGCATTCTGATCTTTCAATGCGATAGTGTGCACGCGACACATTGGGATTTCCATCTTCAAGATGGGGTCCTTTAGGGACCTCCTCAACTTTAGGTTGAGTTGCCTCTCCAGGGGCATTCTCGACTTTAGGTCGAGCTTCCTCAACTGATTCCTTGAGTGATGCAAGTGGCTTAGACCGTTTCTATGGATGTCTCCACGGAACCTTGTCCTGAGCGCCCGAAGGTCTCCCCCTCTTCCTAGGATTAAAAGAGACAATAGAGTTGGTAACCTTCTGTGGTACCGAACTCTCTCCGGTGCTTTTACTGGAGGTATATGCGATCTTGTCACTCTTTTGTGATTAGTGAAGTCATCTGGCAGCTCATTTGTAAGACTTTGTAAGTGTATGATCCTCTGAACTTCTAGTTTAGATTCACTGGTGCGTGGGTCTCAGGATTGCATCCCAGTTTCATTCCATACAATTTCACAGCATTCTTCTGGATGCCTTTCTCCCCTAATGCCAAGAAATGGTGTTCATCGAACACAATCAGTGTACCGAGCCATATGAAGATGCCCAATCATAGGCTCTAAATATTTGATTATGGATGAAGTCTCATAACCAACATATATCCCCAACTTTCGGTGAGGTCCCATTGAGGTACGCTATGGTGGTGGTATTGGCACCTATACCGCGCAACCAAATACCGCAGATGGGAAATACTTGGTTCTTTCCACGCACTAGCTATAAGGGGGATGTGTCATGATATGCCGTTGGCCTGATGTTGGTGGCCGTTATCGACAACTTATACCACCAACTACGCTCCAGAAAGGGGACAACTAGCGTACTTTACACACATATACATTTACTATTGACCTATTTTCACATGTATTAGAGAATTACTATTTTACAGGACATACACAAGAACATAGTGGAAATACAGTCAAAAATGCGCTTTTCGATAAGGTGTATTCTACAAAATAAAGCAAAGCCCAATCCAAAAGCCAAATCTGGGCCAACCACCACCACAGCAATGGTCCAGGGCCAGCCCGTGACCCATTGGTGAAAGGTGGTGCCGAGGGGGGCTGCCCCTGGTGCGGGCGCACCAGGGTGCGGTCGCACCCCTGCTGCTGCCAAATGGGCTTGGCTTTGGATGGAAGTTCACTTAGTCAGTTGCAAAGGTGGTGCACCCAGGCATTTACTCTCTCAGCCTCCAAACCGACCTACACACTAGTATAAAAGGAAGGGAGAGGCGTCTATTCTCACACACACCACACTTGGAGCCTCTCTCCCTCTCCACACTTGTACTCATTTAGTTTTAGTAGTATTTTGGAGTTAGGCCAAGCCTTGTAATTAGAGAGCAAGAGCACTTGAAGATTTGGTATAATTTATATATTGTTCTTCATTCTAATTCATATCATGTCTTCATTTTATTCTTGTTCTTATTCTATCAACTTGGTTATGAACTAGAGCTAGATTATTATGTTACTAGTTTAGCATATGATCTTGTTTGTTCTATTATTCATACCATGCACAAGGTTAAGAGCTATCTTGTCTATATGGATAAGAACATCATGTTCTAGGGTTCATACCATAGTTAGTTAGTTAGAGTAGAGTAGGGAGAGGTGGAGGGAGAGTTGGGGAAGAACCATTTTTTTTGTCCTTTCCCCACTTGTCTCTCGATGAACACATTCTTGGTACCTTAACAGGATCTTGACCAAGTACGTGTTCATGGTTGTTATGGTTTTCTATGTCTTCTGATTGGATGAGCTTTACCTAAATTTGTTTGTGGGTTCGTTGTCCGTCCCTATGGCGGATGCTCTAGTAGAGGATCCCTGATAAAGACGGATCGCCCTGTACGACGCTAGAGTAGTAGCCGATAGTGTAGACGAGATGTCTAAGCTAGAGGCTACCTTCATTTGCCTCATACTCGACGGTTGAGGTGGTAGGCGGCATGTGGTGACAACCTTGTCCATCCCTTGTAATCCCCCACGTCTAGGGTATGGCGTAGAGTTGTATGCTGGTATCACCTGGCATACTAGGTGTTTGACGGTACCCGAAGTAAGCAAGTAGAAGTATTATTTGTCTACCCTTAGACCGTGAAGCCATAGTAACCCATCTTTATCTTTACCACTCTACCCTTTTGTACACTAGGATGCCTGCTCCAGTTTAGGTTTTATTCTTTCTGATTTTCTACTTCTTTATCCCTGAGATTGGCTTCTGTATATGTGTCACGCTATCCAAATATCTATCATGGTTTACCCCTACTATGAACTTTGGTATACTATACAATATATTATCTTGCTCATGTACATGATAGAGTCTTTTATACCTATGTCTTCCCTTGGAATAGCTTCTATCTCGTGCAGCACGCTTCACCCTCTCCTCTTCTATCATCTCCCTCTCCCTCCTATCCCTCCTCTCCACTTTTCCCTTCCCTCCATGACATCTTGAACTTGACCTAAGCGAGATGGGCCACGGGGCTAGGCAGTTGTATGTGTCGGGTGCAGGTGTGGGGGCTCCGTTTGGATGGACACTGCCTCCAAAGCGCCATGGGAGCACCGTTCAGATATCAGGGCGCTAGCAATCTATTAGTTCTTCCAATGATCTCTTGTATATCCGAGATTTTCTATGTGATATTTTTAGAACAGTATTTTCTATTTTTATTAGAAAATCTGCAAAGAGGCTTTTTATATCTTTCATAAATTATAAGAATAGAGATTTTGGTGAAGAAACGACCTTTTTTAATTGGATATCCAAATATAGATATTCTATTTGGATTTCTCGCTACCCAAAGATGGATAGCTGAAAGTCTCTAGTTTGGTTTTGGCTAATTGATGAAACTTAGGACTAACCCTATTGCTTAGTGTGTAGCATTAGAGAAAGGGGAGGTCCAAGCCAAGTGGTGGAGTAGAGATCATGGTGATGGGAGTGACCACGAGTGATCAAGTACCACCCTTGGAGATGAAGAGAGAAAAGAGAAGAGAAGCGGGACGGAAAGCTAGAGGCAAAGGTATATGTTAGGGCTTTTCTATTTTGCCGGCCATAGGTGAGTAGAGAAGGGTTTAGGATCGATAACCGTACTATGAAGAGGGGTGATTTCGCGCAATATTGGTTATCAAAGTCCCACTAGGTGAGCAATGACATTGCATGTGTATTTAGAAACTAGTGTGCTAACAAACTCTTGCAAAGTTTGAAAAATGCTAACATACAAGCACAAGTGAAGAGACACTTTGGTGTTGGCACAAGAGAGCAAGGGTTGATGGGGTTTTGGGTGGGCGGGACTCAGAGTTTTTCAGAAGGAAAGTGACCTTTTTGGAGCATCAGACGCTGGTGCCAGGGGCCCCGGGCGCGTCAGGTGCTCTTTGGAAAGTTGCGTTGCATAGAGTGTGCACCGGAGCATCCGATGCTCTAGCGTCGGCACGTCCGGTGCAAAGCAGTCTAACTTAGGGTTACTCCTGCAATAGGCATCGGACATTGGCATGCATCCGTTGCTCAGTCGTTGGACGCGCCCGACGTGTGTGTGCGAGGTTTGAAACCTTTCTGCATAGCATTTGGAGGTTCGGAGGTTTGCCTAGCATCCGTTGAAGGTCATCTGACGCAGGTGTTTGTGAGCGCGTAACAGTGCATCGAACACGTCTGGTGAGTATCATCTGAGCATCTGGTGATCAGTCAGGGCTAGCCGTTTGCGTGTGCAATGGTCAAGTTTAAACGAGGACACGTGGCGACTCTGCATTGCTTGAGGGAGAGCATCGGACGTCCGATGCTAGGGCATCTGAGCGTCCGACGCCCTCCGAGTCAACCCCACTTAAAAGGTAACAGTTGGATGTTTTGAGTGGTGACTATATAAGTATGTTGGCCAGCTTAGGTAGCTTCTCTTGTATATTTTGATCATTCTTGAGCACCTTAGAGCTAAACCGACCACCTTCCTCTCATCTTGCTTGATTGCTTGCATCCAAAGAGATATTGGAAAAGTTTCTAGTGCATTTGCCTTGTGATTGAGCATCTAGTGGCAATAATGAGTGATTTTGCTGTGATTGAGTTTGTTACTCTTGGTGATTGCGTCACCTAGATGGTTGAAGTAGCGAGAGGGTGTTAAGCAAGTGAAGGTGGTTTTTCTTATCATACTTGGTGATTTTGAGAGGTCTTGATCCTACCCCGTGGAAGTCGTGAAAGGAATTCTTAGTGGAATCTCGTGTCATTGAGTTACCCTCACTTCGTGTGATTTCTTGTGACGTCAGGTGAGGGCTTGGCATGTGACGCCGATTAGCCACCGAACTACCAATTGTGTGGTCGACACAATAGGGAGTAGCGTGCCGACAAGCACGTGAACCTCGAGATAAAAATTGTCCCTTGGTATTCACTTATGGATTAATCCTTCGTGATCATATCACTTTCATTGATCGGCTTAGATCATCTCTTCAGGTTGAATTGTATTCAAGATGGTGATTGGCTTCATCTTTCTGAAGGCTTGGTTTGCACTCTTCGCGAATTAATTTCAATCAAGTAGTGTATTTGGGTGTGCTTTGTGTGACTTAGTTGATAAAAAACTATAGCATGTGGTAGGACGGCTTGCATCACAACCCAGGCTAGTGCAAAACTCGTTTTAGTGCCATCTTATTTACTAACCGGTTTATCTTTAGTGTTTTGCAGAAACTTTTATAGGTTATTCATCCCCTTACGCCATTTAGGACCTTTCAAACTATGCACAAGATATAGAAAAGACAATAAACAGTGTAAAAATTTAGAAAATGACTTTTACCTAACTGACTCTTCAAACGATAATTTAGACCTAGATTTTAGAAAATTTTAATAATTAAACAATTTTTTTGACCGGAATATAATTTTGAAATAGCGACCGAGCGATATCAGGGTGCTGCTCACTTCGCCTTCGCCTTCGCCTCTGTGCTTTGCGCAGCCCAACCCGCTCGCCCACTTCGCCTTCGCTTCCGCCCTCGCGCTCTCTTCCCTTCTGCTGCTCCCTGCCACGGTCCTACGCTCCATGCCTGTACCCCGCTCCGGCTCGAAACCCTAGACCTGTGCGGTTGTCCCTTTCCTCTCCAGCGGAGAGATGTACTCGGACCAGATCTCCACCGGGCGCAAGCGCTCCATCCACGACCGCCTTGACGGCGACCTCCCCGCCGGCACGGGCGCCGGCGGCCGTGCCCGTCACACGGTGTCCAAGAGGTAAGTGCACGCCGCCGCCGCTACTATTGCTTTCTCCGCTCCCGTCGCGGCTACGGATCCACCTCCTTGATCGCCTGGCAGCGGATGTCTACAGGTTGGAAAATTTGCCCTGCCCTGGGCTTAGCTGTGTGCGCTTTTCCTTTAGTCTTTAAGCTCTAACTGTCAGAATAGACGTGGCCGTCCGTAATTGAGTGAAGGATCCTTTTTTTTCGTGCGCTGGGGTGTGCTAAAGAACTGTTGATGCAGACATTAGGTTAGGGCGCGGGTTTTGGTTAATGCCTTAAGCTTGGTTGCTCAGTTCCATCTTCAACGTGCGCATTTGCTGTGTCGTCGATAGGTTACCTTCTGATTAGGGTGGTGGAGTGGATCTGTGTGGTGCATTATTTGTAAATTATTGTATGAGTGGAGGAAAAAAGGGAACTGTGGTGCTTTTTGTGCATCTCTAGTAGTTGTCTGTAGCTATGTCAACTCTTATTTGTTAGTTATCAGTGGCTGAGAGAAGTCTTTTCCTGTTTTTCCAGCACGGACGAATTGAATTTCATTACTCAAGAAAGCAATGAAATTACAGTAGTTTTACCACCTAAAGCATTAACAGATCGTGCCACTTTCAGCTACGAGTTCTACAGCGCATTGTGAACATCCCTTTAGGAGCGCTGCAGATCTAGTGAATTATTCATGTCTGTGCTGACTAGTGAAAATTTTGAAAGTAAGTTGTTCTGGGAAGGACGTGAATTGTGGATTAATCTGTAAACTGTTAATCAACCACTTATATTTTTTTTTTCCTTTGCCTTTTATGTTTGGTAACATGTGCTTTTTACTTCTAATAATGAAAGAATTCCTTGGTTATGGCTGTGCCTTCAGTCTGCTAGTTCATTTTATTGCCATGTTCCAATCTGTTCATTCTTGTCATTCTGTGCTAGTTTTAAGGTCACATGTAAATGAGCGTACAATATTATTAGGCTGTCTGCTTTGAGGACATTCTGAGATATTTCTTATTCAGTTTTAGCATTTTTGAACCACTTCAATTTATATTATGTAGATCTGGGCAGGGAGCTGTTAGCTAGACGCTTGAGTCTAATGTTCATAAATCCTATTTCCTCCATTGTTCATTTAAACTGTCAACAAATTCCAGCTTCCAACATGTTTTAGCATTATGAATTCTAATAATAAACCAAAATCTGGTCAAAACTCTCACCTTGGCTCCCATGACACGAACCAGGGTTACCTCAGGGAGATTAAAGCTTAAATGGATCACATAATCTTATTGTGTGTCGTTCCTTTGTGCCAACTTTTCTATCTATGTAATTTTTTTTAGAAAAAGAGGTTTCCCCCGCTTTTATATTTCAAAAAGCGAACAAGAGTTTAAAGTGCCGCGTTTTCGGCGCGCCAACTTTTCTATCTATGTAATAACTTGTTGGATACTCATATTATCGTTTGCCCGTAGGCAACGGCAGATAGATGAAAAATGGAAGCATGATCTGTATCGGGAAGATGATGAACCAGCTTCAAGTACATTTTTTGCCATTACATGCCAGGCTATTTTCATATTGAGTTCCCATTAACACTTACTGTCTGTACTGCATCTTAAGAATCAATAGATCCGAAGGATTTACGATTGAAGCTTCAGAGGCGAAGTTCTCAACAAGGTTTTACCAGCACAAGGAGTTCTGGTGTGCGTGATCTACGTGAGAAGCTATCTGGTACAATGCACCCACAGCCATCGAATGTTGACCCTCCAAAGCCAAAGCCATTATCGCAGGTTGTTAACATCTCAAGGCGTGAAACTGCTGAAGAAATGCCTGCACGCCAAAGTAAGAAAGCACCCAAGCAGACTTCATCGAAGAAGACATCTCTGCCAAAGGTACGTTATACTACTATAGGAATAGTGCCATAATGCATAATTGTCATCTCTTCTTTCATATTCTGAACTTCATTTGTTCCCTAAAATCTAGAAGAAATTTGATTTGAGACTTTCCAGATTGAAACAAAAGGTTCAACCTTGTTGTAATGTGGTAACTTTCTCTTTAGGTTATGTTTGCTTTATTCTATTACTTCAAATAGAAGAACAGTAACATCTGTTTTTTTCACTTGTTATAAGAACTATGTGCTTGAAATTCAGAGTCCATTAGAAACTGCCATGTGAGCATTTGCATTTTTCTAGTTGAAGACAGAAATTTTGTGCCCAACTATTGGATTAGGGGAATGCATTAATTAATATTGTGAACTATGCATAGCGTTTGATCTTCACATATTAGAGATAGCTGTAGTACTACATACTTTCAAGAAAACAGTAAGCATCCTTTATGCGTTTTCTTTTCTGCAATCTGTTCTTTTGAACATGAGATTCACATTGAATAAATAAATGTATCACTGATCAAAGGGGCTGTTCTAGGTTTCTATTTGCAGAATTCGTAACAAGGATGATTCAATTGTTTTATGTAATGTTTCTGCCCTATTTAATCGATTATATGTAACTGAATGTCGCTATCATGGTATTTTGATTAGATATGAAGCAATTGACATAGATCCTTATCAATACATGATAGTAGCTAAAATCTGATTATTTGGAGAAATGTGATGCATATTGCAGGAAAGCCCCACATCTTTATTTTATGTTTTGTTTTATGTTTAACAACAAACATGTTTTCTTCTTGGGACATATTTGTAGGCTGAAAGTCCACTTGACAGTTTTCTGAGTTCCCTTGGGCTTGAGAAGTACTCGATTACCTTCCAGGCAGAGGAGGTCTGAGAAATTTCTGAATTGCCAATTTTTTCCATGTCCCGTTCGATGTTTTTATTGGTTAATAGTTGTTCTATTATATAAGGTTGACATGGCAGCCCTAAGGCATATGACGGACAGTGATCTGAAAGCTTTGGGCATTCCAATGGTATGTTGATCACATTTGGTGTCTTTATCTGTGTTTTCTGACTATGAGTTTGCTTGATAAATTAGTGAACTATTGACCCCTGCTGCTCCTCACATCTTTAGTTTATTGACTAGATCATCCTAGGTCTTTAACTTAAATTGTGGAGCTAACAGGAAATAACTAAATAAGAGTTACTATGATACATGAACTTGGGCCATGCTGCTGATGAATGGTATCACCTTGTACACTCATAAGCTTTTGCTTGAGGAAATGTGTCAGTGTGTATTAAGTTGTTGGAGTTTGCTGCCCCTTTTGCATTTAACTGATAGGTAGATAATAAAAAACCAGAGTGGATTCCATTTATTCATCTGAATAATAAATTTGAGCTGCAGAAACTTGTGACGACTGATGAGTGTTCTTTCAGGGTCCTCGGAAGAAGATTATCCTTGCCTTGGAATCAAGAGCATAAGGGAATGGCAAGGGAGTACAGTGTAGGAAGGTGGGGGATTTGCTAGGCACATGTGCAAGTTTGACAAAACTTTGTATCCACATATCTTGGAAAGGGTACAATGACAATGATTTGTGGGCTTCTTGTAACATATCCTGTCCTGTTGAGCATGCTCAACGAAGTTTAGGATGTTAGAAGGCAGGCCACGCCGTTTATTGATGTAACTTCTATTTCTGTGTTAATTAGATAGTGCGGTATACATGTGGAGGCTGTTGGTCTTGGTCCTCTTGGAATGCTATACCTATAACTACATTTTTCTTTATCCTCGGGGGATACTATATTTGAAGCTAGGTGGCTTGGGGCTATACACATCTGCAATGGTTGCTCTGGGCTCTGGTTTCTGTGTATTTGGCTCCTGTTTAAGACTTGGCATAATTGCTTTGGATTTCAGTTTATTTGATTGAAGTTAGATTGAAAAGTTTGTGAGGGTGGATAAGCTGATCAAGATTGCAGAAGAGTAAATGTAGTAGATGGCTCAGCTCGCCTTCTAACCTGGTCTGTTTTTTTGTATATATATGAATAGCCTGATCCTATTGAGTCAGTTTGCAGCCGGAGAAGGGGAAAAAATTGACAGCCTCTCCGGCCACGGGAAGAGGCGCCTCTCGAGCTGGACCGGACCAGCAATTCCACAATCCGTCCACAATCCGTCCGTTGCAGTCCAAAAGTCCAGAGCCAGCATGCGGATTCTGGAGGCTGTGGTCGATTCAGGATAAAATCGCAGTCCAAAAGTCCAGAGCCAGCATGCGGATTCTGGAGGCTGTGGTCGATTCAGGATAAAATCTAGTACATTCTTCTAATTAAACTTTAGGATTGTAAGATTTAAATTTTTCTCTGTAAAACCATTGATTATTTCATAGTTAACAAATAGTGATTAAGCTAATTATCTTTTTTTATTATTTCATTTCATTCATAATTAAGGGAAATAGCGATTAAGCTATTCCCTTTCCTCGTACTGGCGTAGCACGATTGCACTGTGACTATTAGCGAGTAATGAAAGTATGAGTGATGTAAATGACACAGTGGAGAAAGCCAATGAGCGAGTAGTTTCATTCATTCATCACGAGTAGTTTCATTCATTCATCATTGGGACAATTTATAGTAC
>JADLZL010004970.1:0-23060 GCA_015844335.1 Chrysopogon serrulatus | reverse complement strand
TCTTGCAAAGCACTAAACAAACCTAGGTTAGTATAACAAATGGCGAAGCTAGTGTTGCGCTTAGCCTAGTGGGGGTTGCAAGCCAACCTAATCAATTCTAGCAAACCTAATACACTAGGCACACTAAGAATAGGGTCCTTAGCAACACAACTAGGCTACACAACCTAATACACTACTTTTTGCAAAATGTAATTGCAAGGAAGGAAACCGAGTGTGCAAACCGTGCCTTCGGAAGATGACCAATCACCGCCTTGTCAATACAATGAAACCCGAAGAGATGATCCAATAGAGAAATCCAAGTTGATCTCGAAGGATCAAGCCACACAAGAACACCGAGGGACACAAGATTTTATCCCGAGGTTCACGTGCTTGCCGACACGCTACTCCCCGCTGTGTCGACCACACACTCGGTAGTTCGGTGGCTAATTGGCGTCACAAGCCAAGCCCCTCACCGGGGCGCCACAAGAACTCACACAAAGTGAAGGTAACTCAATGACACGAGATTCCACTAAGGATTCCTTTTACGATCTCCTGCGGGGTGGGATCAACACCCCTCACAAATCACCTCCGGAGTGGCCAAGAACAATCTTCAACCTTGCTCAACTCCGGCTCGCTGCTCCAACCGTCTAGATGACGGCAATCACTAAGAGTAATAAGCTCAATCGTAGCAAGAACGCTCACTAGTGCCACTAGATGCTCAATCACAAGGCAAATGCACTAGAAGCTCTCCCAATCACTCTCTAGACCAATCAAGATGAATGCAAAGTGAGGGAGGAGGTTTGCTTAGCTCTAAGGGAAGTCAAGAGTGTCAAAGTGCCAAGAGAGACTTCCCCAAGCCGGCCAAATCACTTATATAGGCGCCCACAAACTCACATAGCCGTTACACACAAAACAGCCAGTCTGCGCACTGATCGGACGCCCGAGACGAACTAACCGGACGCGTCTGGTCCAGCGTCCGGTCCAACATAACAGGCCATGTGTACTAGCCGTTTGAATTCTACACTTCGCGACCAACGGCCAGCACACCTCGCGATGTCAAGAACGATCGGACAGCGTCCGCTGATCCGACGGACGCACGGACGGGCGAGTCCGGCCGCAACTTCGAGAGGTCCAAATCGTGAAAAAACTTCGACCGGGACGCTGCCTCATGCCACCCGACCGGACGCAGCCCGGTCCGGTCCTCACCGCTTCAACACCAAAAAATTTTTGCTTTGGCACCGTGACGCCCGGTCCTCCGAGTCCGCCGCCCCCCGAAAATCAGCGGACGCACACCAACGGACGCGGACCCGTCCCCTACCAGACAGCGTTCGGTCACCTTCAGTGACTGCACTTCGCCCGAAAACTTCCGAGTCCCGCCTCGCGAGCTCGGCGGGAGGGTTCCACACCCCAAACACCTTCACCTCTTGCTCTCATGTACCAACACAAAAGTGTCTCTCCACTTGTACACCTGTGTTAGCATTTTCAAATAGATTTTACAAGAGTTAGCAAGCACACTAGGTCCCTAATACATATGCAAAGTCATTGCTCACCTAGTGGCACTTAGATAACCGATATTGCTCGATATCGCCCCTCTTAATAGTGCGGTTATCAATCCTAAATCCGGCCATCAACTTCTCTACTCGCCTATGGCCGGCAAAATGGAAATGTCCTAACATATACCTTTGCCTCTAGCATTTCATCTTGCTCCTCATCTCCAAGTGTGGTACTTGATCACTTGTGGTCATCTCCAACACCTTGATCACCATTCCACCACTTGGTTTGGACTTCCCCTTTCTCTAATGCTACACACTTAGCAATAGAGTTAGTCCTAGGTTTCATCAATTAGCCAAAACCAAACTAGGGCTTTCAATCTCCCCCTTTTTGGTAATTGATGACAACCTCCACAAAGATATGAAATGAATATAATTTTGGCTTTACACCACTCTGTCCAAACAATTTAAGCTTGTGAAAAGAATTGGACAAGTCATGTAAAACTCATTTGGTAGCTATGGCTCCCCCTACTTGTGTGCTAAGAGTTTAGATTTGAAGCTTTGCACACATGATGGATAAATCAGTTTTAGGAGTCATTTCTACCAAATTGATGCTAAGGTGTATAGAATGGACCTTTAAAGCGTGATACCATCTGAGTGCACATTATAAACCATCCTTAGCACCAAATCTAGCTAGAAACATCAAATAGCTAGAAACCACGTGAGATTCAACATTAGAAGCGCGGTTTTTAGATACCACTTGGAAATACACCATTCTAATTCTAGCTAGAGCCTATACATGCTAGTAATCAATTCATCAATCAAGTTCTATACTAGCAAGCATCACACAAGCAAGAGAGATACCACTTAATAGTTACACCAATCTAAGTGTAATGCACGCAATCATATGAATATGCACAACCAAATGCAAACAATCATATTCATGAGCTTGCTCCCCCTACTTGTGTGCTTCAAAAATTTGATCCCTTTCCATTGTTCAATCTTCATCTTCTCTTCCCCTTGGGATGATATCTTTGTAATCTCTCCCCCTTTGTCATCAATGACCATAAAGGTATATGATCATGCTTGGTGTAGACTTGAAATCATGGAGGGAGCTTGGAGTAGACTTGAAATCATGGAGGGAGCTTGGAGTAGAGAGATGATCACTTCCATAAACTTCCTTCTCTTGTGGTTCAAACTAGTAAACTTGCACAAGTAATCTAGTTTGGTTTGAACCAATGACAAGCTTCTTCACACATCTTTCAATGGTTATCTTGTTAAAGTTGAACTAAATCCTTTCTTGCTCATTTAACTAGATCAAACACTAGGTTCACATTCTCACGAACAAGTCATATTTAGCCACTAGATCATACACGACATAGAAGCAATAGTGGCATAATATGTACTCAAAATCACTTTGTTTTCATGAATGAGCCTAATTGAACAAGAGATATTATGTCTATATGTTCTAAGCAACTCCTTAGCAAGAATGAATGCATCATGCCAAACAATTTCACCTTTGCTTTAGTCGATGGAGAGGCATGTCATATAGTTGGGGTTGCATTCATTTCATGTTGGAGAAGTCAAGAATGTTCAATTCATTTCTTAATGTGCAAAATCTCTTCTCATCAAGTGGCTTGGTAAAGATATCGGCAAGTTGATCATCGGTGCCAACACTCTCAATAGAAATGTCTCCCTTTGCTTGGTGATCTCTAATGAAGTGATGCATTATGTCAATGTGCTTTGTTCTTGAATGTTGAACCGGATTGGTGGTGATCTTCACGACACTTTCATTGTCACATAGCAATGGCACTTGTCCAAATTTGATTCCAAAATCCTTCAATGTGGCCTTCATCCATAGCAATTGAGCACAACAACTCCCCGCACTAATGTATTCGGCTTCGACGGTAGAGAGTGCAACACTATTTTGTTTCTTGGATGACCATGAGACAAGTGACCTTCCTAACAATTGGCATGTTCCACTAGTGCTCTTTCTATCCACCTTGCATCCCGCATAGTCGGAGTCCGAATATCCAATCAACTCAAAGTTTGACCCCTTGGGATACCACAATCCAACATTAGGTGTGTGCTTAAGATATCTCAATATCCTCTTGGTTGCCTTCAAATGACTTTCTCTTGGTGAAGCTTGAAACCTTGCACACATGCACACACTAAACATGACATCCGGCCTAGAAGCGGTCACATAGAGTAGGCTTCCAATCATTGACCGATACAACTTTTGATCTACCATATTGCCACTTGTATCCAAGTCAAGATGACCATTTGTTCCCGTTGGAGTTCCAATTGACTTGGCTTCTTCCATTCCAAAGTTCTTCAACATATCCTTGATATACTTGCTTTGACTCACAAATGTGCCTTTCTTCAATTGCTTGATTTGTAGACCAAGGAAATAACTAAGCTCTCCAATCATAGACATCTCAAATTCTTTTGCCATCATGTTTCCAAACTCTTCACAAAAGTCTTGGTTGGTTGATCCAAAGATGATATCATCCACATAGATTTGCAAAGACAAACAAGTCATTTCCAATCTTCTTGGTGAAGAGAGTGTTATCAACCTTCTCCATCTTGAACCCTTTAGAGAGCAAGAAATCTCTCAATCTCTCATACCATGCCCTTGGAGCTTGCTTCAAACCATAGAGAGCCTTTTTCAACTTGTAGACATGGTTGGGCTTCTTGATATCTTCAAACCCTGGGAGTTGCTCAACATACACTAGCTCATTTATGAATCCATTCAAGAAATCACTTTTCACATCCATTTGATATAACTTGATGTGGGCACAAGCATAATCTAATAAGATTCTAATTGCCTCCAATTTTGCAACCGGAGCATAGGTTTCTCCAAAGTCAAGACCTTCGACTTGAGTGTATCCTTGTGCTACTAATCTTGCTTTGTTTCTCACAACTATGCCATCTTGATCTTGCTTGTTCCGAATACCCACTTGGTGCCAATAACATTGTAGTTCTTTGGACGCTCAACTAGTTCCCAAACTTGATTTCTTTTAAAGTTGTTGAGCTCTTCATGCATAGCATTGACCCAATCACAATCCATCAAGCCTTCATCTATCTTCTTTGGTTCTATGGATGAGACAAATGAGTAGTGTTCACAAAATGATGCCAATCTTGATCTTGTTTGCACACCACTTCTTATATCACCAACCACTTGATCTAGAGGATGATCCCTTGCAATATGAGTTGGTTGGAGAACATGAGGTTGAGCATTTGAATTCAGTTGATCACTTGGTTGAGATGATGTACTAGCCACTTGATCTTGCAATTGAGAACCACTAGCTTGCGATTGATCTTAAGAACCACTAGCTTGCACATTTGGAGGTGTAATCACTTGATCTTTGTTATCTTCAACATCCACCACTTGAGTTGGCCTAATATCCCCAACATCCATTTCCTTCATAGCTTGTATCAATTGAGTACCTCTCACATCATCAAGATTCTCCTCTTCATCTTGTGAGCCTTTGGTTTCATCAAATTCCACATCATGCACTTCCTCAACTATGCCATGAGTGAGATTCTAAACTCTATATGCTTTGCTTGTAGTGGAGTAACCGAGTAGAAATCCTTCATCACACTTTTTCTCAAACTTACTCAATCGAGTGCCCTTCTTGAGAATGTAGCATTTGCATCCAAACACTCTAAAATATGCAATATTGGGCTTTCTTCCATTCAACAACTCATATGGTGTCTTCTCTAGTAGCTTATGACAATAAAGCCTATTTGAGCAATAGTTGGCGGTATTGATTGCTTTGGCCCAAAATGAATGATCCACATTGTATTCACTCAACATTGATCTTGCCATGTCAATCAAAGTTCTATTCTTTCTTTCAACTAGCCCATTGGATTGAGGAGTGTACTTGGCCGAGAATTGATGCTTGATTCTAAAGTCATCGCATAGCTCTTCAATTCTTGTGTTCTTGAACTCACTACCATTGTCACTTCTCACTTTCTTGATTGATGTTTCAAACTCATTTTGACTTCTCTTGACAAATGTCTTGAATGTGTCAAATACTTCACTTTTGTCGGCAAGAAAGAATACCCAAGTGAAGTCATCCACTATCACAAATCCATATTTGTTTCCACCAATGCTCTCATATTTGGTTGGGCCAAATAGATCCATGTGCAACAACTCAAATGCTTTGCTTGTGCTCATCATGCTCTTGTTGGGATGAGTGTTGCCAACTTGTTTGCCCATTTGACATGAACTACATAGCTTGTCTTTCTCAAACACTACATCCTTCAACCCTCTAACTAGATCATGCTTGATTAGCCAGTTGAGTTGCTTCATGCCAACATGTCCTAGCCTTCTATGCCATAGCCAACCCATGCTTGATTTGGAGAACAAACATGTTGTCAATTTTTTACTAGCATTGAAATCCACAAGATAGAGATTCTCATATCTAAAGCCTTTGAATATCAAGTTGCTTCCATCAACACTCACTATCTCAACATCATCAACACCAAATATACATTTGAATCCAAGATCACACAATTGAGCCACAGACAAGAGATTGAAGTTGAGAGATTCCACTAGCAATACATTGGAGATGGACATATCATTTATAATCACAATCTTTCCCAAGCCTTTGACCTTGCCTTTGCCATTGTCACTGAAAGTAATACTATCAATACCATTGCCACTTGATGAAATTGATTTAAACATTCTAGAATCTCCAGTCATATGTTGAGTGTCACCCACTATCAAGCACCCAATGCCTTCCTCCGGCCTTGTAATTGACCTACAAAAGCAAATCAATTCTTTTTAGGTACCCAAACTTTCTTGGGTCCTCCAAGGTTAGTCACTAAGCTTTTGGGCACCCAAATTGCCTTCTTCTTTGGGCCAACAATGGGAGCACCAATGAACTTAGCCTTCACACCATTAGCACCCTTGGTAAGCAAATAACAAGAACCATAACAAATAGAGGACATGTTAGCATTCTTCTTGTTCTTGCAATATTGCTCTACATGCCCCACTTGCTTGCAACTAGAGCAAAACCGACCATTGCCCTTCACAAAACTAGTCTTGTGAGGAACAAAGGCCGCCTTGCCATTCTTGGGGGTATAGCCCAATCCCTCTTTGTTTAGGGAGAACCTTTGGCTACCCAAGCACTTTAGCAAGCGGGCATCTCCACCGTAGGCCTTGCCTAGGGCATGAGTGAGATCATTCACCTCTTTCTTGAGAGTCTCATTCTCCACCATGAGTGAGGCATCACAAGTAAAACCATCACTAATAGTAGATGTGGCATTGCTTGAGCTACAAGAGGGGTTAGCGGGACCAACAACAATAGGAGTATAGAATGATTCATCAAGAATATCACAAGTAACTCCTACGTTGCATGTGTCTATGACATCCTCAATCTTAACTTGATCAAAAAGGGAGGAGTGAGACTTTTCAAGCTTGGTGTGAGCTTTCTCAAGCTTCTCATGGGCTTCCATTAGCCTCTCATGAGTAGCATTGAGCTCATCAAAGGATTGCTCAAGAGCTTTCTTGCTCTTGCGTAACTCTTTGCACTCCTTCCTCTTTTCCTCAATATAAGAGTGAGCATCTCGTAGCATGCTAATGAGGTCCTCCTTTGAGTACTCCTCATCATCACTCTCACTATCGCTCTCATCATCGGATTGTACCTTGGATGGCTTAGCCATTAAGCATGTCGATGGAGCATCAAAGAGTGAAGGCTTGTTGGAGATGGCAAGACTAGCAAGTGCCTTCCTCCTTGACTTCTTGTCATCTTCACTCTCATCATCACTATCACTTGAGGCATCACTATCCTATGTGACACAATAAGATTGCCCCTTCTTCTTCTTCTTCTTGAACTCAAGCTTCTTCTCCTTCTTTTCCTTCTTGTCCTTCTTATCCTTCTTGTTTTTCTTCTTCTTGGCATCTTCATCATTATCATCATCACTTGAGAGAGGACAATCAGCAATGAAGTGATCTTTGCTCTTGCACCGAAAGCATCTCTTGGTCTTGATTGCATCTCTTCTCTTTCTAACTCCATAGCCCTTCTTCTTCATGAATTTGCCGAACTTGCGCACAAGAAGAGCCATTGCTTCATCATCTACTTCACTTGAGCTTATGCTAGCTTCATCACTTGATTCTTGCTTCTTCTTGCCTCTTGATGAAGTAGCCTTGAAAGCAACCATTTTCTTGTCTTTCTTCTTCTCTTTGTCTTTCTTTTCATCCTTTTGAGAGCCCCCTTCCCGCTCTACACGGTAGGTGTCATGTGTGACCACCTCACCTAGTACTTGGTTAGGGGTCTTAGTGTCCAATCCTTCTCTCACCAACATTGTGACCAAGAACTCAAATCTTGATGGCAAGCTTCTTAGGAACTTGTGAGAGAAATCCGTATTCTCCACCTTCTCACCTAAACTTTTCAAGTCATTTACAATTACTTGCAAGCGGTGATACATCTCCGACACACTCTCATCATCTTGCATCTTGAAACTTGAGAGCTTGTCTTTGAGGATGTAAAGCTTGGCACTCTTCACGGCTTGTGTGCCCTCATAGGTCTCCTCCAACCTAGTCCACACATCATGAGCCCTCTCCAAATCCTTGATTTGCTCAAACACTTTTGATTCCAAAGCTTCATAGAATGTGTTGATTGCAATGTCATTGAATTGGAGCTTCTCTTCTTCTCTCAGAGTTGGGTCGGTTGGATCAATCATGGCAAAATCCTTGTCCACAACCTCCCAAACCTTCCGATTGAGTGATTTCAAGTATGCACACATCTTTCTCTTCCAATGATTATAACCGGTACCATCAAAGTGCGGTGGCTTCCCCACATGGTTGATATAGTTGAGTTGAGCCATTTTAACACCGAAGGATGTTAAGCCTTAATCAACGGTGACCTCGGCTCTGATACCACTTGAAAGGTCTTAAATGGCTAGAGGGGGTGAATAGCCTATAAAATTTCTTGTAAAGCACTAAACAAACCGGTTAGTATAACAAATGGTGAAGC
Source organism: Chrysopogon serrulatus (assembly GCA_015844335.1). Classification (NCBI taxonomy): domain Eukaryota; kingdom Viridiplantae; phylum Streptophyta; class Magnoliopsida; order Poales; family Poaceae; genus Chrysopogon; species Chrysopogon serrulatus. Next base: position 14,605 of record JADLZL010004970.1, on the reverse strand, counting down.
TAGTGTTGTGCTAGCCTAGTGGGGGTTGCAAGCCAACCTAATCAATTCTAGCAAACCTAATACACTAGGCACACTAAGAATAGGGTCCTTAGCAACACAACTAGGCTACACAACCTAATACACTACTTTGCACAAATGTAATTGCAAGAAAGGAAACCGAGTGTGCAAACCGTGCCTTCGAAGATGACCAATCACCGTCTTGTCAATACAATGAAACCCGAAGAGATGATCCAATAGAGAAATTCAAGTTGATCTCGAAGGATCAAGCCACACAAGAACACCGAGGGACACAAGATTTTATCCCGAGGTTCACGTGCTTGCTTAGGCACGCTACTCCCCGTTGTGTCGACCACACACACTCGTGTAGTTCAGCCATCAACTTCTCTACTCGCCTATGGCCGGCAAAATAGAAATGTCCTAACATATACCTTTTGCCTCTAGCATTCCATCTTGCTCCTCATCTCCAAGTGTGGTACTTGATCACTTGTGGTCATCTCCAACACCTTGATCACCATTCCACCACTTGGTTTGGACTTCCCCTTTCTCTAGTGCTACACACTTAGCAATAGGGTTAGTCCTAGGTTTCATCAATTAGCTAAAACCAAACTAGGGCTTTCAGTAGTGCATATGGAGGTGGATCTTGATTCAAGAGCATGACAAATTTCTCACCGAGGTCACAAAGGTTGATAAAACTCAATGCAAGACAAGCAAAGATGTATGTGGAAGTTTAACTAGCCTATCTCATCATGTTTGGCTCTGGTGGAAATGTAAGCGTTGTCATATAGGAACTCATCATGTTTTTGTATTTTTTAAAAATAAATCTCTAGAACTCTAGTGTCACTTAGAACAAGATAGATAGCAGCTCGGGGTTTTCTCAATCTTATCAATCAAGTACCTAGACTTAGTTCAAGCATATGCAACCCACAAGTTTCTAACAAAGAACAAATTTTCATATCAAAATAGTTGGAGCTAAAACTTGGGAAAACTTTTGTCTAGACTCTAGGCATTTCAAAAGTGTTGTAACAGAGCAGCTTTTTCATCGATTTAAATCATCTCAAGAGCTTCCTTTCTATTGACTCTAGACAGACAAACATTTTTATTTGATTTTTTATTTTTCAAAGACTCATACTATATAAAACTCTAAAGACTCTAAGGACTCTTAAAAAGCATGGACCTTCATGTGTCCATATATTTTTAGTATTTTTAAGTTTTCTTAGATACTATGGTGAACCTTCATGTGCTCACATATTTTTTTGGTATTTTAATTTTTATGACTAACTCGATAATCGTGTAGGTACACTTACCTGGGTACCTAGGGGATGCCTTCCCCCAAGCTGGTTGTTGTCGTGGTTGACCATTGAAGCTGAGCAGTCCTCTCAATGGAGCTGATGCTTGTAAGAGCTGGTGTGGCTGGGAACCTTCATCTCATCCAACAAGACGTTACTTCCTTTACACAGTGGTTAGCTATGTGTAGGGAAGGTGTACTTCGAGTGATGAAGATGATGCATCCTAGATGGACTAGCTCTTAGAGTCATCCTGCAAGAAACATCTCACAAAACACCAAAACTCATGGAATGGATTAGGATGAACAGCAGTGGTTAGCCGTTTCACCTAACTTGGTTATTGTGAGGGGTTTTCAAGGATGTTATAGTGCATGTAGTGCAGCAAGATACTCAAGGATTATTTTTGGATTTTCTTTTATCAAACCGAATGGAAATATGCATGCTAATTTTTATTTTATTTTTAGGCCACCACAAAGAACACTCCTTTAGCTTACACTATAGGTATGTCACATGGGGCTTTAAGGTTTTCTAAATATTTTTGTTATTTTCTATAAAGATGATAAAAACTAACTATAAATTCAAAAGTACAAGAAAGTAAATGGATAACTACCATTGTTACCTTATGGCAAGGGTTCGAGTTTAGAGTCCTCCGACAAGACTTTTCGTCTTCGTCACTCCTAGGGTGCTTCATCGGATCCCCGAGGATGGGGACCCTGACGTTGGACCTTCTGGTGATAATGATTCAGTTGAGAAGGTTACCTTTTCTTTCCATACCTTTATAGGTTGTTGCTTTGGTGTTGTAGATTCTTCCTTGATTTCCTCCTCCTCAACGTTGCTCTTTTGAGAGCAATTTCTCCTACAAATACATCTCCTCTTGGGCGGGGTGAAAGCTTGCTAACCGGGAGAGTTATAATCTTTAAAATAACAGCGTACCTTCTCTCCTAGGAATTGGAAGTGGACTTGACCTGATCCATTGTAGATGATAGCGTTGGTGGTGTTAAGGAACGGCCTCCCAAGGATGATGGGTGTCTCATCTTCTTCTCCCATGTCCAAATCATGAAGTCGGTCGGGACGTAGTGGGTGTGGATTTTGACCATGATGTCTCTCCGCTACTCCCTCCGGAATCTTGTCGTGTTGTCCACCAAATGCAATTGCATATAGGTAGGGTATAGAGGTGTATCGAATAATAAGTCATATACCTTTTTAGATATAATGTTGACAAATGATCCGCAAGGTCGTAAAAGCGTTGTAGAATGAGCATTATCCAATAGTGCAATCGATGGTCGGCATGCCCGGATCCTCTCTCTTGGCTAGGAATGGTGAAGCTAAGAGGTGGTCATGCTTGTACTCAATATCCTTGACCACTTGAACTTACTTTCTCACTTGCCTCCTGTTCTTGTTCTTTCTCTTCCCATTTGATTTCTTCTTAGCATCTTCAATTGTTGGCTTAACTAGGAAGTAAGCTCCTCTTGGGTCTATAGGAGCTTCAAGGGTCTTGTTCTTGAAACTGAACCTCTCTTTATTACCCTTGATGGTGACACAAATCTTAGCACTGTCCGTGTAGATGATAGCCTTTGTAGTACTCAGAAATGGTCGGCCAAGAATGATTGGACTCTTAGGATCTCTACCGTATCCAAGACTACAAAGTCTCTGAGGACATATGATCTCTCGATTCGTATGCACACGCGTCATCTAAGATTCCTTTAGGGTGCTTAACCATCCGGCTCTACAAGCCGCAAAAATATATTCATGTATAACAAAGATGCCTATGGAAAGACTTGGTCAAAGATTACCTTAGGCATGATGTTGACACTAGCGCCTAGATCACGCACAACTTCGGAGAAGTCATGTCGCCCAATAGAGATGGGGATCACGGGTCTCCCCGATCTCCTCTCTTGGGTGGCATGGACTCATCCTTCCATCCCGATGATGCTTCAACATAGTAACCTCGCATACACATCAACCGTGATTCGTAGTCTCGGGCTCTAGAGGTTGCCCTAAAATCTTACCTTCATTGGTCGGTGGAACAAGAACCGCCACCGAGCTAATTGTTATTCTATCATTTTATTAAAGCTAAGCTGGTTCTTAATAGCAGAGGTAAAGCTATCCATTTTAGTGTTTACATTTTCTAGCATTTTATCATTGGATGCTACCTTCCTAGATAAAGTCTCCATAATTTTATTTTAGTTGGAGATCACTTCTCTCAAAGGTAATTGAGAATAATTATTGTAATTAGTGCCTTGAAAGTTACCTGAAATTACCTTGGCAGTTGGGCCTTTGCTGATTCCATCCTTAATTTTGAGGACGATAATTGTTGTTGTTATTGTTGATGAAGTTCACATCCTCACGGGTCTCAGGGTAGCTGTTGCCTGAGTGTCCCATATTGCCACACACTTCACAAGTCATGTATGAATCATTAATGCGCATGACGCCTTGTTTCGGCTGGCCTTGTCTTCCAAATTCTTCATAAGCAAAGTCTATCTTGGCGCACAACATGTCTACCTCCTTGAGCTGGTGCATTCCTCCACTTCTCTTACGGGTTGTTTGGCGCTCATCATTCCAAACTTGATTGAGGCCATCTTAGCTTGTGGTATGGTCAATGACATAAATGCACCTCCAGCCGCAAAGATCAATGTTGTTACGGGTCTTTGCCGGTAAACCCATAATAGAAAGTTTGCATAAGGAGCCAATTCTCCATCCCATGATGAGGACATTCTCGATATGTAGTCTTGAATGCATTCCCATGCCTTAGGGACCGACTCATCATGTTGTTGTTCAGAAACTTGAAATCTTCCCCCTTATGGCACTTATCTTACCTATAGGAAAGAACCTTGACGTAAAAGTCAGTGGAGCACTTTGTCCCAAGTTGTATGATTGTCTTTGTTGATGTAGAACTATTGCTTTGCCTTTCCCAATAGTATGAATGGGAACAGATATAGCAGGACGTAGTCTTTTGGCACATCCTTCATCTTGAAAGTGCTGCAAATCTCCAGGAAGTGTTGGAGATGAGCACTTGCATCTTCGTGTGCTTTTCCACAGAACAAATTGGCTTGCACCATGGTGATAAGGGCTGGCTTGAGCTCAAATCCATTCTCCCCAACTCGACATTAGGTCCAAAGTGTGGATGTTGTTAGTGTTTAGAGCGGAGAACTCACGCAAAGACTTATCGCCCATTTCCTCAAAACCTAGTGCTAAGTTGCCTTCTTGTTGCTCTTCTTCTCTTATAGGAGCTTGCTCCTCCAAAGAACTAACCTCGGAAGTGGGTGTCTTTGATGGAGATTCAAAGATTTCCCTTACTTGCCGAATTTTCTTCTTCGAAAGAGTTTCTCTATATTTTCAACATAGTTATTTGGCATCAAAACCACTCATTCATTACCCCCGCATAAGATATCACAAAAATAGAAAGCACAAAGGGTAAGCCTGCATTGAGTAGGGGTCTATGGTTTCCTCTATCTCATTAATTTATTAGGTCTATCGCTATCTCTTTAATTACCAATTGCCTTCCCCGGCAACGGCACCAAAAATACTTGTTGACACCTCTTAATGTTATTTCTAGCAACGGCGCCAAAATGCTTGTAAGCATAGCATCGCTACTAGAGTGCCAAGTTGTCATCCCCAACATAACACCAAGGGGTGTGGTATTAAATCATACCACCATTTAGAATATAGAAATAGTATCCGCAACCGCACAGATCAAATACCATTGCAGCATTTTACCTAGAGTATTACGGGTTGTCATTTATATTTTCCCAAAGGAAGGTCTACATGGCTCGTGTAAAGGTAGTGTGTTAACCTAGAGTGTAATGGATAGGCATAACCATGTCCTCACTACTTAATGCAGGGGTAAGTCACAAGATAAATGATAAGATAAGTATATAATCATCAGCATAAATAGATAGAGACTTCTAGCTATATCATTAGGGTTACTAGTAGAACATCAAGAGATATTTCTATGTTATTCCTAGCTATATGTCAATGCATATTATGGTTAGTGCAATACACTTAGTAGTCATGGCTAAGGTTAGCATTATATCTATTTATAGTGGACATACTAGGGAAGTTTGAGAACATAGCACATCCTTCCTTCGTACAAAAGCCCTACTGTGTGTTTGGACTATATAGGACTCAACAGGATTGTCACACCCGTGATCTACCAAGCCCGGCCTATAGGGTGCATTCACGAGATAAACAACGTATAAGCACCGTGCTTAATAATGTTTACCACTCACCCAATGATCAATTAGATGAGCGCTATACGAACCTATGGATAAGTATAATGTCAATCTAGCTACACTAAGTATACAACCACAATAGACAAAGAACAATATAACTATGAATATAAGTAGATAAGTATTCATCAATTCAATTGTAGCAATCATATAACTATACAAATGAAAAGAAACAAAGGCGAGAGGAGGTAAGAACTATACCAAATCCAAGCTTTTGATGGCTCCGAATCCAAGCCTCGCGCTTGCCTCCCTCTAGTTCTAACTAGCTATCTAGGCCCTAGCTAAGGAGCTCGATTAGGGTTTCGGGCCGATGATTGGACTTCGAATGAGGAATGAATGAATGTGCCTCCTCTCCCCAAGGTCCCGCCCTTTTTATAGCCCCCCGGCGATGATCGTGAGCCATCGGATGAAACCGACATTGACGGGCGGCTAGGATTGATCCCCTCAAAGGCGGTGGAGCCGAACCGCGAATCCGGGCGAACCGGGCCGTGACTGTGCCCCCCGTGCCGCACGGCCGGTCTAGCGTGGGACCTGGCCGTTCCCACCTGGGTGGCCGCCCCCCGGCTTGGCATGGTGCCTTCTCGTCTCTTCTAGAATGTTCCCGTGTTGCCCGGAGTCCACTGCTTTTCCCATTCTTCGCTCCAATAAGCTCTCGTGGTTGTGTCTTTTTCGGTTTACGCTGCGAAACAAAGAAACACCAAAACTCATGGAATTCTCAGCCGATTGTAAACCCTATATCTACTTTTGTGATCACAATTGCATCCTTTTTCATGGCTAGTTGACGGTTGGTTTTGTGCAATAACGACCATCAACACCATGGTAAATTCCGTGCATTTTACTAGGCATTGATTTGGTTACCGCCTTGGTTAATAAAAAGACACTGCCTCGCAAAATTATTCCTGTAGAAGTGTAAGTTCACTCGCATTCTTTGTAGAAATATGTATCTTGGAATGTGTTGACGGTCACTAAGTCTAAATTTTATACCGGCCAACAATGGCTCTTGAAAAGGTAATAGTAGACTAGTAGAGGTTATATCTCGACAAATTCCACGAAGTTTTGTTGATTTGTGAGATTTCCAGGGGATTTTCCGTAAAAGGTTAAAAGAAGGATTTTAATGCAAATTTACCACTCTAAACTTAACCGCGACGCAACTACATCGCCGCATAGTTCGTGAAGACTCCGTAAGACACCCGAAGAAGCGGGGCCGTTAGCCAAGCACAGTGGGGCCTACCGCCCCACCATGGGGCCTGGCGGGCGCCCCTTCCGTAATCTTCCTCCCGACGCCTAGGGTTTTCATCTCCACCGTTGGCTATGCCGCTTGATCCTACGGCGCACGTGTACTCCACCAAGCTATAAAAGGAGGGGTAGACCCCCTTCAATGTGACCAATTCATTCCTCCCGCTTCATTCGCCAAGAGTAGTCGGGTTAGGGTTTCCAGAGATTAGAAGTAGAGCTCTAGTTCTTCAAGTTCTTAGTTTAGTCGCCTAGCAAGATTCAAGTAGAGATCAAGCGCCCGCCGATTCCGGATCTGCCTTCTAGAATTTGGTAATTTTATCTTGTATTTCATTATGACTTTGCTCTACTTTAATATATTGCTACTTATTCAGTTCTTAGTTTATTCTAGTTGCACATTCGATATAGATGTAGTTTATGATGATTATTGTTATATGATCGTAAAGAGCCTGATTCAATACTCGAGTGGGTCGTGGTGCGCATTATGTAGACGTGGTGTCTAGATATATTGTGTACCTACGAGGCACCCGATGTGCCGGGTCGTGTGGTAGTCCGCGCGCAGTGATAGCTGCGTTGGTTCCTCCTCCGTAGTCCACCCCCCGCACGTAGGACTAGCCGAGCATGGTCGCCGGGGAGGTGACCGTTGTGTCTTAATATCCTCATTAGTTGATGCTCCTTATGATGTCTTCTGATTTTATTGCACTATAGATGAAAATGTGTAGCATAATGTAGGTCGTAGACTTTATATTAGCAATTACATAGGTTTCTTTTTATTTCTAACTGAATCTCTAGATTGCTTTACTACATTAGAGAGTCTCTATATTCTAGCTCGAATACTATGTATCTCAATTACTCATTTATTATTTATCATTCATTGACTAGTTATTGCTAAGGCATTGGTGTAATAGGTTATGATGGGGTTTAAGCATTTATTATTCTTGGTCCTTGTAAGTTCATTACTCCTAATAAGTAGAATCTCGCTTTATCCTTTTGGCATAAAAATAAATCAACGATACTCAAATACTTCCCTCGGGTGAAATGCTACAACAGAGAATTATCTCGCGGCGCTTTTGGGATATATTCTATTTAGAGTCATTGCGTGTAGATTATTTTTTATCCTTGGTTTTTGGCATCATGTTAGGGATGACAACTTAACTTGAAGTGATGTTAAAAATACCAACAAGCATTTCTCGGCGCCGTTGATGGCAATTTTATTTATTAGGATAATTTATTAGATCATTGATTCGCCAGATATACATATTTTTCTAGAATTTTATAATGAGTAAACCTTTATGGAAAAACAAATATATATTAAAATTATATCTAAATCATAACCTTTTGTTTTTTTTAGCACTTACCCATATTTTATTTAGAAAATCTTATAGGTAAGTGCAGGATTGGTTGTAGAATTTTAACTCTTATCGTGAACAACCATAGGAAGAAGGGTCTTACATCATTCGAGAAGCAATGGTCGAGAAGACTCTCGGGCGAATTCTCTCGCTCAAGCACCGAGAACATTCAAGCAGTAGGTCCAACTCTCACACCTTTGACATTGGAGAACATGATTATGAGATCGCCAAGCCTCATCAAAATGGTGCAAGTTATCATATTTAGTGGAAAGAAGGATGAAGATGCTATTGCTCATCCGCAGAATTTTCTCGAGATTGGCAACACCATTGACATTCAAGGCATTCCTCAAGATGTCGCGCTACTTTGTTTATTTCCTTTCTCATTAGAAGGAAGAGCAAAGCGCTGGTTTTATCGCAGTAAAGATCAAGTCAAGACATGGGGAATGTTCGAAAGCTTTCCAAGAGAAGTTTTTCCCAATAGGCCGAAACCAATATCTTAAGAGGGAAGATTTCGTAATCCGCCGCCAGGTAAAGGTGAACCTATTCCGTAAGCTTGGGAACGCCAAGGATACATATCAGATTGCCCGCATCATGGAATGGAGAAGTGGTTGCTCATGCAAATATTCTATCATGGACTAACCCAAAGATCATGTGAGCAATTGACGCCCACCGCCGAAGATCATTTATGTCACCACTCCTCGGAAGAGCTGAAGCAATTATGGTAAGGATGGCGAAAAATCGCAATTGGACATTCAACACCCGACATGCCATGAAAGTGAGGAAGTTCCAGAGGAGTTGTGTGCAATATCAACCAAAAATGGATGTATTATTGAATTGGCTAGAGCAAGAGGGCTAATTACAAAAGAGATCGTCAGCAATTCAAGATATATTCAAAGATCAATATGAAGAAGATATTAGTGCAATCATCAAGAAGCAAGGATGGAATCAACCTCGTGCAACAAGACAAGGTAAGTAAAGGTAACTATAATTCTTCAAGTCAAAGACAACCACCCTTTGAGAGAATTAATATTAGAACAAGCTAGAATCAATGAGAGTATTTATAAGAAGCTTTGCTTTTAATGATGAAATGTTAGAAGGAATTAATTCAAAATTAGATAATTTTTCTCTAGCGCTAAAGAACAAATAATATTTAATAAAAAAGATAGAATTACAAATTACACATTTAGCTTCTACCCCCGTCTCGCCACTAACCATGAAAAGCATTAAAGGAATATCTACTAGAGGAGGTAAGGTTACACGTGATCCACCTTACCCAGAAGGGGGCACGTAGACCTTCACTTACAAAGCAGATAGACAAGGAGGCTGAAAGAATACTAGAGAAAAGAAGCGTATGTAGCAACCCCTACCAACAAATGATCTCGCAAGAGCCCGAATTAACGCAAGACTTCGAAGATACCACTATCCTACTGCTCCCACAAAGGAGGAGTATTCCACCGAAGATCGGTTCAAGAAGTTTGTAGAGATTATACAAAAATTATATATCAACATTCCGTTGTTAGATGCTATGCGTGTACCCACATATGCAAAGTACCTTCGATCCATCCTCAACAACAAGGGACCACTACCCCCACCGTCATCAAGCTAACAGAGGCGCGTGGCAAAGGAGGCAATCCTACATTCTTCACCTATCAAGAAGAAGGATCCGTGATGTCCCACTATTGATTGCTCTATAGGCAACCGATGTTCGAGAATGCCTTGTGTGATCTTGGAGCAAGCGGGCGTTATGCCCAAGACGTTCTCGACAAACTCAACTATTCCCCGCTCACTCCAACAACAATGTGCTTGCAACTAGCTGACCAATCAGTCCGCTATCCCCGGGCAGGATAGCGTAAAATATTCCGTAAAAACTCCGATTTTTTCGCTCCTCAGAGATTTCGTGGGTACTTGACATGCAGAAGAGAGGAAGATACCTCTTATCCTTGGGCTTACTATTCCTAAACACCGCAAATGCCAATTATCAACGTTGAGAGCCGGAGAAATTATATTCACCATCAATGGGCAAGAAGAGCGATTCGCGATTCGTGCCAAGACCCGAAAGCAATGCAAGACTGGCGATCAAGAAGAGCAGCAGGTGCTAACATCTCCGCAATCGAGATCAACCATAAAGAATAAATCAATTGAGAAGTCCAAGTCGGTGGACTTTAAAAAACCCCTAACCTTCACGAGGTAACTCCCCAGTTATCCGTGAATTTAAATTTCGCATTAACTAGCATATTTATTTTTCCTCGCCAATTGAATTATTAAAAAGAAATAAAAAAATAAGCATGCCATATATAAAACTCCAAGCCCCATGAAATTATGACTAACTAAGCGTTAAAATCTTCGCCGCTGAAATTTACCGTGGTAGTAGAAAATTATAAAAAAATACTATCATTAGAATTTAATTTTTCGTAGATTCCTAAAAGTAATTTAGTTTTTCATTCTAGTGTCATTATACGGTATAAATACGGAAGACATGTGGGCCCACATACATCACCTCACATCACCTCACACCCACCAATTATTCACCACATCCAAAAATTTCAATTATCACACTCATTCACATGCACTCACCTCCATCCATGTCCCGCCACCGAAAGGAGTACCTAGGGAGTAGGGAATTGATCACATACATGCCAAAGAGGACACCAGAGAAATGAGAGCACCAGCAGTAGCAGGGGGCCGGCCGTCCCCCATCACCACGCCGCCGGCGCCTACTACTACTACCCTTTGCCTCCAACTTGTCACACCTCCTCACTCATTCACTCCAAGTCCGTAGAGCTCTCCTCCACGGCCGCTACAACTACGACATTTCATTCTTCCAAATCACTCATTAATTAGCAAGAAAAGAGAAAAGAAAAAGAGAGAGAAATCAATTTGCAAGATCATCATCGTGACTCCTCTTTCTCTTCCTCTTTGATTTGCTAATCCTAATCACTTTTGTGTTCTTCATGTTCTTGTTGTTCTTGCCGTGTTCTTCGTGTTCTTCATTCTACGTGCAAGATGAATCGAAAAGTTGAGGTGCACTCAGAGCATCAAGAGGACACTCTCATTCCGCAAAGACCCGGCCGCTCATCATCCCAAGTACCTTCGGGCCGGTTCAAATGGACGTTGATCCTCCATCACCTCCCGAGCAACATCAACCGTCTTCCTCTTCTCCACACGTGAGAGAGGTATGAGTTAACAAACCTTAATCAAATTTTTATTACCACTTAGACCTCAAATAGAAATATTCAATGTGGTAAAGACAAAAGAGTTTACTCATACTCCAACATTTGATGAGAATTTGCTCGTTGAAACCGAATGGATTCCGAGTTTGAGCTTATTTTCATAATGATTGGATGGGAAGATGCATGGGAAATCACTACAGGGTAGCAAGTTACTCACCATAGAATTTATTAGCCCCTAGACTTTGATGATGATTATGTTCGTTTAGAATGTTCAACAAGTCTTTTTACTCACATGGAAAAAAATTTCAGTTTAGCACTAGGATTTTCCGAAGCAAAGGCGTAGTGAATATAGCTGATGTTCTTGGAGATTTTAATAAAGATGATTTTTAGGAGAGCATCACCGCTTAAGAAACCGAACGCAAAACAAAAATATACCACACGAAGAAGTCCATAACCCAACACCGAGATTCATGCTAAATGGCTAGCTTTTTACTTTCTTTCCTAGAGAGGAATTAAATACCATTAGACGTGATGAGTTACATTTATTATACTCATGATTAAAAAGAGAAAAGCATCTCCCCGTGGAAATTAATATTGAGCTACCGGAAAACCGCATTCTCCTATGAGAGAAAAATGCAATATTTCATTCACATCTTAGATTACACGCCTAGCTGGCTGGATTAGATTTATTGTCCAATGCTACACTCACTTTTATTACTGGTGCCCGGCGAGTTATTGGATATGACTTTTTCTTTTTCGTGCACATGGTGAAACGCCAAAATAACAAGATAATCATGATCTATAAAAATTATCCAAATGAGTACGAGCTGCCTAACAACGGATTTGGGAATTTATTCTGTTGACAGCTTTTACTTTTCCGTAGACCGCTAACATTAGCAGGTCCATCAGCACGCATCGCCAGAGTACCCGTGGATCAGATACACCCGACCGACACGATAAAGACCATCGACCAGCTCATTTCCATTACACTCCACTTTGATGAACCAGGTGCATATCATGAGCCGCGACATCGCTGGTCCACCCACTCAAAGTTGGGAGGACCAACCCACTTATCATCAGCGAGACCGGTTTACGTACCACTGATGGGGAAACATTTCCCACAATGTGAGCCCCAAGATCGCGGGACAAGATTATCGTGAGAGACGGAGTATCATTCTCTCGCGTGGGAACACGGAGTACACCAATCGGTGGACCGCACTGCATTCATGCACCATGCAACGCAAATAATTACATGTCAGCCCCGAAAAGATTTTAGCACTTATTACGATTATCCCCGCTATGTCTACATTTTTACTAACCTCCGCCAGGGCAGCAAGCACAAATGAGACCTTTGCAATCATTACGAGCAGTGCGGCACCACCGTGTTGACAACAGGCTTCATCAGCGTGCAATGCTAAGACCGGCAAGCACTAAAAGCCCCAAGTACATCATGGACAAGAAGAAGACATACAAACCGGAGGGAGTACCTTCCATAGACCGGGGCTTTGGGTATCCACCCAACGCCCCACCACATTATTGAGTACGGTAACATGCGTTGAGGAGAGCCCCCGCAGGTGAGCATCATCCACCCTCAATCGTGATATATTTATCTTTTATTTCCAGTATTTATTTTCAGTATTCACTTCCAAGATTTATATTTGTCATTAGGATTAGAGTAATTTGGATTTACTTTATATACTTATTCAAAAAAAAAGGAGCAACTAAAAATCTACAATTACTTTAGCGCCCGAAATTAAAATCTCGCCTTTGAATTATAGGAAGTTTATCTATCCCGGAATTTATTCTGAAAACCTCGATATCCGTGGGTAGCATAAAACTTCTGTGATTCGGCTTTAAGGTACTGATGCATATGATATAAAAAAGTTTGAGCTAGTATATGTTTCCATTCCTATGATAGCTAAGTTCGCACATTTTGTAAAAGAATTAATTAATCAATCTGGTAATTTATCCTACTAATATGATTTGAGTAGATTATCAAGTATGTGTATTCATGATTGAATCCACTACTATCAAGAGTTTTGTTTTCTAACAATTTCTCTTAGAAGTCTAAAAGAGAGTGTGGGTTATAATAATTAAAAGATGCCATACCAAAGAAGTATGAGCCCAAAAGATGCCATACCAAAAGGTATGGTTTCAAATCAAAAGAAAAGAGAGTAAAACAATGGGTGCAAAAGACACTCGCCTGAGAGAAAAATGGGTACAAAAGTATCCTACCGGGAGATAGCCCACACTTCTAAAAAGACAAAGAAGAGAGAATGCTGCAAAAGAGTTGGAAATAAAAGTTTTAATCACCAGCACATTCAATCATGATGTATAGCTTGAGTAGTCCAATTCCATCTTATTAGTAAACTCATGGTTTCCAAGATAATAACCTATACAAGCTCAAAAAAAAAAGAAAAACCTGAGTAGTGCTTAAGCAAAGAATGAAATATATGCAAAGGTTTGTTTGATTATTCTATCTTTCAATCACCCAAGATTTAATTAAAAGTTTGATAAGCCCCATAGTCAAAAAGGTATAAGGATAAGTTTTGAAAGATAGATTAATGAATTATGATTTTTTTTGAGAAGGATTTTTTTCAATGCTAAAGTATTTGCTGATATAATACGATACCCCTAAAGTATTATTTCAGTTTCCAACTTTGCTAAGGGACCAGCAAAGACTTAGCTTGGGGTAATTTTTGACGTCACTGGTGTCTAAATTTTATACCGGCCAACAATGGCTCTTGAAAAGGTAATAGCAGACTAGTAGAGATCCCATATCGACAAATTCCACGAGTTTTGTCGAGTTTGTGAGATCTCGAGTGATTTTCCAGAGCTAAAAGAAGGGATTTTTAATGCAAATTTACCACGAAACTTAACCGCATGACCTAACTACATCACGAGATGGTTCGAGGAAGACTCGAAGACACCCAAGAAGCGGGGCCGCAGCCGCTACCAGGTGGGGCCGGCCGGCCACCATGAAGGCGATCGGCGCTAGGGTTCGGCAGGCGCGCGCTCTTCCAGTAATCTTCCTCCTGGCGCCTAGGGTTTTCATCTCCACCGATTGGCTACGTCGGTTTGATCCTACGGCGCTGCACTCACCGGGCTATAAAAGGAGGGTAGACACCAACGTAGACTCACTCATTCCTCCCGCTTCATTCGGCCAAAGAGTAGTCGTTAGTTTCCAGAGATTAGAAAGTAGAGCTCTAGTTCTTCAAGTTCTTAGTTTAGTCGTCTCAGCAAGATTCAAGTAGAGATCGAGGCGCTCGCTTGGGATTCCGTGATCTGCCTTCTAGAATTTGGTAATTTTTATCTTTGTATTTCATTATGACTTTGCTCTA
>JADLZL010004969.1:0-55426 GCA_015844335.1 Chrysopogon serrulatus | reverse complement strand
AAATAAGCACGAAAACTTATCCGTCACGGAAATATCACGATTGGGCTCGGGAACCATCTAGAAGACACACAAGCAACGGGACCTCGAGAAGGAGGAAAAGTGGGGCCGCCCGGCCCCACCATGGCCGCTTCCGCCCCCCGCTAGGGGTTCGGCCCCCTTACAGGAAGCTTCCTCCACCGCCTATGAGGAGTCATCTTGGCCCTTGGTTACGTCGGTTTTGATCTGCGGCGCCGTCAATCCCACCTAGGGCTATAAATAAAGGGGTAGACCCCCCTCCTCGAGCATCAAGTCATTTGGAGATCCGACCATCAAGAGCCTTCTCTAGTTCATCGAGCCTCTCTAGTTCATAGCTTTAGCCTAGTTAGATTAGAAGTAGAAGAGTTCTAGTTCTTCAACGGGATCCGGGCCCCGGCGTGCTGCTGCGGAGCACGGAGTTCGGTATAGTTCTAGTACTTTGCTCTTATTGTATTCAATATTATGATTCGGGCAATATTGTTCTTAATCTCTTATATATTCTTAATTGTAATAGTCATTGTCTACTTTGATTATATGTCTAGGATAGTTGGTTTAATCTTATTGAATTCATGTAATTGCTCGTATAAGCGTTTACCAAGCGGCCCGTGGGTAGATGGTAGACAATATGTAGACGTGGTGTCTAGATATCTTTTTTATCTGCTGAGTGTACCCCGATGTGCGGGGACGTGTGTAGTCCGCCCAGGTGACAGCTGCGTTGGTTCCTCTTGTAGTCCACCCTCCGTACGTAGGACTAGCATGGGCACGGTCGCGGGGGAGGTGACCCTTGTGTCTTAATACCCTCATTAGTTGATGCCTCTTTACATTTGATAATGATATAGGGTTAACTTAACAATGATTGCTAGATGTAGTTGCACTAATTAGAGTT
Source organism: Chrysopogon serrulatus (assembly GCA_015844335.1). Classification (NCBI taxonomy): domain Eukaryota; kingdom Viridiplantae; phylum Streptophyta; class Magnoliopsida; order Poales; family Poaceae; genus Chrysopogon; species Chrysopogon serrulatus. Next base: position 54,525 of record JADLZL010004969.1, on the reverse strand, counting down.
ATTCATTGATGTAGTTATAGAATTACCTTAGTATTTATTCCCGTTTATCCATTGGCTAGCTATTGTTATGACTAGAAGAGCTCTGATGTTTATCTATTTATGATGACTGATCATTATTATTTATCATATATATCTTTTATCACGTGACTTATCTCTGTTATGAGTAGGATTCTAGTTATGGTTTGCCTTTCGCATCAATAGTATAAGTTATAGTTTATAAGTCCTACATATAGACCTTCCCAGTGGTATAAATATAAATCGACAACCTGGTAGACTTCCCTATGTAAAATGCTACAACGGTATAATTATCTGTCCGCTTACAGAACCCAGTTAGTTTATATTCTTATCTTTATATTCATATCTTTTATTTCTGCCTAGTCATATTGAATACATATAAATCTATAGTTATTTCTTAAGCAATATAATTAAGGATGACAACTTAATTCATGCTTAGGAATGATAGTGATAAATAGGTGGCTAGTTGCTAATGACAAGTTAATTTAATACCGACCATTTCTGGCATTGCTGTTAGGGGTAGGGTTTATCTCTGCTTTTAGTAGTGACGTTAGAAATGCCAACAAGCATTTTTAGCGCCGTTGCCGGGGAAGGTAGCTTGGCAATTAAGAAACATTGATAAACTTATACCCAATTATGTGATCGAAATAACCATTAACCGCTGCTCAAGCAGGATTACCCTTGTTTGTCTATTTTTATATCATGTGCAGGGTAATAAATGACGGATTTACGACCTTCCGGCATGCCCCCACAAAATAAAAAAGAAACATAACAAATCCAATATTGGAGAACGAGGTCGACGTCACAAGATTTTAATTCATATCTCAAGTGACGAGAACATAAATGTTGCATCACTCACAAATTCCAGCATGTGAGTCATGGTAAGTATAATCAAATAAAGGTGAGAAAGTCTTGCTCATGGACTTTAAATTTTATGAGTAGTTATCTTTTACATTCCACTACATGTTTACTTTTTACAATCCAAACATCCATCTCATTTAGTTTAAAGTTTTTCATCCATAACATGTTTAGTTCCATCATATCCTAACTTGCATTCTTATAAATAATTAAAAAAACTCATCATAATCATGCTTTTTTATCTCTACTTGAATAAACTTCTACAGTACTTTCATGCTACTTGTATTTGCTATAGTATGCTTAGGTTTAGAAGTATCTTCATACACCTTTGAAATTGAGCATTGACTATTTTCTAAAGTTAAAATAGACATGGTGTCTAGTTTAATTTTTGAATCATAAGGTGATTTGATCTTACTTCTAAAAGGTTTTTGAATTAAGCAAGGTGCTTAGGTTAAAATCCTTTCCTGATTCAAATTGGACATGAGTCTAAGTTGATTCTTGAGCCAATAGTACACTTTAGTAGATACTAGTTATTTTATCAGACTAACCCCTATAGGAGAATTCTCAAATTCAATCTGGGTAAGTCAAGAAAGGAATTCACATATGAGATGAATCAAGGCAGATGATAACTTTGCACAAGAAGTCCAGCTTATGAGTATTAATATTTATCTTTTGTTACAAGTTATCTTTACCTTGGACCATGCTAGATTGCAACAACAACATAAAACACGATAGACACAATTTATGCTAAATAATCTTAAACTATATATCATCTTGATTAGCATAAAAGAAAATCAAAATAATAATAATAATAATAATAATAATAATAATAATAATAATAATAATAATAATAATAATAATAATAATAATAATAATAATAATAATAATAATAATAATAAAAGAATGGACAACAAACCCCTGTATTTCAATCTCGCTATTACCTCGGGTATATGTCCATTAACATTTTGCAGGAAAGAACAATGCTAATCTATTGGAGAGGAAGTTTTTCAATTTCATTGAATGGTGAAAAGGCGAAGAATAAAAGAAAGGCCTTGCTCAGCAAGACCATAAGCTCTCACCAACAGATGAACCCGAACACTCCTGTTCTAAGTAAATCATCACTTACTTAGAAAGACGAAGACATAAGGTACGTTTGTCCAAGCCTCATGCAACATGTAACTATAATTAACATCTTATACCATGTTGCTAATTTGTCTTGGTCATTTCTACCCTATGCCATACTCAAACATAACTTGCTATATATATATATATATATATATATATATATATATATATATATATATATATATAATAAAAATAAACTAATGTGGTTCACCATACATATTTTTGGTTCTATATGAATAAATACCTTTAGTCCTATAAACTTTTTTTTTATTCTATTATAAGTATACTTTAGAATATTATTTAAACATTATGAAAATCAAGCATACTTATATACAATTTAGTTGTACATATAGACTAACCCCTCCTACATAAAAAAATATTTAAATCATATTAGGAGACTTTCGTAGAATCAATTCAAGGATAAGGGTATGCTTCAAAATAATATCCTTGTTTTAACCTTGATGGAAAAATTTTTGAAATAGTGGTGAATCATTGGAAGCACAAGCTACAAATTAATCTTTAACTCTTAGACAAACACTATCCGTACTTTGATAAATAGAATATCCCTTTGGGTATGTGTTGTCCACTAACCCCTTGCAGAGAAGACATAATAAGAGAAACAGGAGGTCTGAAGAGTGGGAAAGGAGTACAACATATGAGACAAGATGGTAATGAACAACCCAAGATACAAGAAAGGAAAAGACGGATAAAATTCATTTACCCTTCATCATGCTCTAATAATGGAGGTAATATCTTAAGATAAGTAGTCATTAATTTTCTCTTGATCTTGGTATGCAATAAATGAAATTTCAACCATGTTATAGTTACAACTTAATTTGATCAACCTGATTAAACTTAACATGATTTGTTGTCTAAGTTTATTCATAGCACCATTCTCTTAATTTCAGTCTTAACCAAGTAAGCTATAAATACTTTATCTATTATTCTTGATACATTATAAAAATGAACAGTCTTTCTAGTGGTTAAGTAGCTTTACTCTTTATCTCACAAGTTTAAATGCCATATTTATACTTCTAGTCCTCTCACCCGAGATATGAATGAACAATATGAATAATATCAATCTTATTGTGCCCAAGGTTAGAGGATGAATAAATTTCTGGTTCTCTGCTGGTGTTTTCCCACCAGCGAGCCCATGCACTGATCTCTACCTTGTCTTTATGGGCAGAACACACTTCAATTAAAGTGTGGGGAGACAATCCCCCAATTCTCTAAGTGAAAGTTCTCAACTATAATAATGATACACATAAGATTGACTTCGAGATGCCTACAAAAGAAAGAAAGAAGGTGGCACCGCCATTGGAAGCCACTAGTGGAGGCACCACCTCAATCCTTACCCTGAAGAGCAACTCAAAGTACTCAATGAACCACTGCAAGAAGTCTAGTTCGAAGGACTATAAATATCGAACCCTCACCGTGAGGTAACATCGGTAGTTATCTATATGTACTTTCTTGCATCGTATGATTTATTCTCTCTTTAGCATGACTACTTTTCTATATTAGCAATGCATAGAAATAATAAAAATAAATAGTCTTGCATTAGGCTACATTCATGCATCTTAAAAACATTAAGCCCCATGTCAAACCCTTATAGTATAAAAACTGTAGTTCTCACTTTGGGTGGCATACTGAATAAAAATATATATCATGTATTTACACTTTATGCATATAAACCCATAAAATCTAAAAAGATTAACTGAGCATCCTGCTGTAATACTGCTATCTTAAAAATACTTTCAAACCTTCACAACAACCAATCCTCTAAAAACGGCTAATCATTAATGTTTTATCCTAATACCGTTCCACTAGTTTTGGTGTTTTGTGAGAGCTTTCTGCAGGATGACTCCAAGAGCCAGCTTACCTAGGAATATTCATCTTCATCACTTGAAGTACACCTTTCCGACATGCACGGTGACCCCTCTAAAAGGAAGTAACTTCTTGGGTGATGAGATTGAAGTATTCCTGGCAACACTTGCTCTTATAAGCATGAGCTCCTCTGTGAGGACCACTCAGCTTCAATGATCAACCATAAGCAAACTTCTAGCTTGGGGGAGAGCATCCCCTAGTTATCAGCACGGTTAGAAGCAAAAGAGACAGAAATGAGATGGAAGGAGGCACGTGCGGCATCACCACGAAACGGGGAGTTGACTGAGGTTACCTCAGACGATGAACCCACTGAGTAAGTGTTCTCCTCTATCTAAGTCCTGTCGATAGACTTTAAATTCTGTACCCTAGCCATAAGGTTAGAATGGTAGATATCTCATTAAATGCATTTGTAATTTATTTAGCAGCATAATTTTGTTTACACACTAAAAGATATAAAAACAACAAAAATATTTACTGCATTACTCATGGCATCACAAAGCCCCATGTGGATACCCTATGGTATTTTTCGAAGGAACATCCGCTGTGGTGGCATAAAATAAAAATAACAAAATATAGCATTCATATTTAACTTCCTACATAATAAATAGAAAATTTAAAAATAAGATAAAAGTGAAATCCTGTTTAAATTAGATAATATTAAAGCTAGCTCATAAAGGTGATCAATTACTCTTTGCCTGACCGCTAACCCGTTAACAAATTCGAGCCTCGAGTTTTGGTTTCTCTTTATGGAGAGTATTTATGCAGGAATAACATCATAGCAAGGAGAGAGTCTATCGGTGGCACCCACCAGGGTCCGCTCTTGGTTAGCTCACTCTAAAGGACATCTACACCAAGTATTGCAACCATCCAGCTTGGGGGAGGAGCATCCCCTAGTTATCAGGTGACTACACCTAAGCGATTTTTGAGTCTACTTTATATAGTCATAAAATACCAAAAATATGTGGGCACATGAAGGTCCACGCTGTTGAGTCTTTTATGAGTCTTTGGTTAAAGAAAATCTAAAAATCAATAAAAAGAAGTCTTAGTTAGTATTAATTATATTAGAGTGTGTTTAGAGTCGGTCTAGGCTAGAGTTAATTAAAAACTGATGAACATTAAAATTTTGTTTTGGAAATGATGAATAGTTGCTCTGTTATAATGCTTACTAAGTACCTACTTGCCAAACTTAAAATCTCCCTGGTTCTAAGTATTGTTGTTTTAATTGGAGAATTTATTCTGAACTTTAATTGTGGAGGCATAAGCTTGCGCTAAGTCTAAGTAGTTGATTGATATGATTCATAAAGGTTGAGCTGCTATTTATCTTATTCCTAGCATTGCTAAGTTCTGGAGGTTTATTTTGAAAATCTAAAAAAATTACATGATGAGCTCTTGTATGACAAATGTGAATTCCTACCAAAGCTAAAATTAATATCTTAGAGGATAGGAAAACCTTTTCACATTTAAAGCTGCTTGCTTTGCATTGAGTTCAGTCAACCTGTGTTGTATACCTTATGAGTCTTGTCATGCTTTTAAAACCAAAGAAATACTTGCACACTCCAATCCACATATGCATTATTCCTACTTTAGGAGTAATCGTAATCATTCACCATATTTCATACATGTTAATCATAAAATGTTCACCTCCTACACCGGGAGAGGACACAAAAATATACACTCACCCTATAGGATAACTCCTGTTTTTAATGCTCTAAGTCCTGATTATATCTCTCGATTCATTTATTGTGTTCAAAGGATGCATGTGGCTATGCAAAAGAAAGAAAAGAAGAAGAAAGAAAAAAAAAAAAAAAGGGAGTAAAAGATGGACAAGTGTCCCAAAGAATTAAAACAATGGGTACTAGATGCCCGCCTCCTAAATAAAAAAAATAATAAAAGATAGCCCATATCTTTCTGAGAAAAAAGTTTTAAAAGAGAGTCATTCCCAAAGAGCAACAGTAGAAATAGAAATTAGCCATAAATAACACATATGCACCTATCCATTATATTCCATATACATGCACATCTTGGTTTGATTGTATGCCTTGATTCTCTGTGGATCCACTAGTTGACTTTACAATACATGTTTTGCAAGTATGTATATCCTTGTTATTGCCACCCCTATGAGCTCCACCATATATACCTTTAACTATAGGGGCATAACATCATTAATGTCTCAAGAGAGAACCACAAATACCACATACATTGAGAGACTTGAGGGAGTCATACAATTAAGCTCGAGTTTTATTCTGAAAACTTATGAAAAACTCGTAATGTTGGTATTGCAAAGAATTTGAGACGTAGTACTTAGCTTGATTGTTCTATCTTTCGATTGCTCAAGACTTATGCAAAAAGCTGTGAAGCCCCATATTACAGGTGAAATGAGTAAGTTTGAAGGTTAGAGCATTCATTGTTTGATCCGGAGGAAATTTTCGTTTGAAAAGCATGTGTACCGGAAAGTATAACAACATTGTAGCAACTCCCCGATCTAAAGACAATATCGGCTAGGCTTAGTTTGTTTGCCAAGGGGCCGGCAAAAGGTAAGCTTAGGGGGTATTGTTGACACTCGTTAGCGTCAACTTTTACTAGGGCTTTTTACCCGAATGAAAACAAGAAAACACACTAGTCTAGGGCTTTATCGACAAATTCCACGAGTTTTGCATATTCTGTATTTTCGGGGGTGATTTTCGAGAAAAATTGAAAAAGAGGGATTCTAGTGCAAAATAAGCACGAAAACTTATCCGCCACGGAAATATCACGATTGGGCTCGGGGAACCATCTAGAAGACACCCGAAAACAACGGGACCCCGAGAGGAGGAAAAGTGGGTCGGCCCCCCACCTTGGGGCCGCCGGCGCCCCCCTAGGGTTTTGGCCCCCCTTCCGGAAGCTTCCTCCACCGCCTATGAGGAGTCATCTTGGCCCTTGGTTACGTCGGTTTGATCTGCGGGCGCACGTCAATCCCACCGGGCTATAAATAAAGGGGCGACCCCCCCCTCCCTGAAGCATCAAGTCATTTGGAGATCCGACCATCAAGAGTCTTCTCTAGTTCATCGAGCCTCTCTAGTTCATAGCTTTAGCCTAGTTAGATTAGAAGTAGAAGAGTTCTAGTTCTTCAGCGGGATCCGGAGCCTCTAGCGTCTGTCTGGAGCGCGGAGTTCGGTATAGTTCTAGTACTTTGCTCTTATTGTATTCAATATTATGATTCAGGCAACATTATTCTTAATCTCTTATATATTCTTAATTGTAATAGTCATTGTCTACTTTGATTATATGTCTAGGATAGTTGGTTTGATCTTATTGAATTCATGTAATTGCTCGTATAGCGTTTACCCAAGCGGTAGACGTGGTGTCTAGATATCTTGTTTATCTGCGAGTGCACCCTGACATGCCGGGACGTGTGGTAGTCCGCGCAGGTGACAGCTGCATTGGTTCCTCTGTAGTCCACCCTCCGTACGTAGGACTAGCATGGTCACGGTCGCGAAGGAGGTGACCCTGGTGTCTTAATACCCTCATTAGTTGTTGCCTCTTTACATGTGATAATGATATAGGGTTAACTTAACAATGATTGCTAGATGTAGTTGCACTAATTAGAGTTATTCATTGATGTAGTTATAGAATTACTTTAGTATTTATTCCTGAGTTTATCCATTGGCTAGCTATTGTTATGACTAGAAGAGCTCTAATGTTTATCTATTTATGATGACTGATCATTATTATTTATCATATATATCTTTTATCACGTGACTTATCCCTGTTATGAGTAGGATTCTAGTTATGGTTTGCCTTTCGCATCAATAGTATAAGTTGTAGTTTATAAGTCCTACATATAGACCTTCCCAAAGGGTATAAATATAAATCGACAACTTTGCTAGACTTCCCTAGGTAAAATGCTACAACGGTATAATTATCTATCCGCTTGCGTAACCCAGTTAGTTTATATTCTTATCTTTATATTCATATCTTTTATTTCTGCCTAGTCATATTGAATACATATAAATCTATAGTTATTTCTTAAGCAATATAATTAAGGATGACAACTTAATTCATGCTTAGGAATGATAGTGATAAATAGGTGGCTAGTTGCTAATGACAAGTTAATTTAATACCGACCATTTAAAGGCGTTCTTTGTTAGGGGTAGGGTTTATCTCTGCTTTTAGTAGTGACGTTAGAAATGCCAACACCTTGCTACTAGTATAGGGTTTTGATAAACTATTTCCAAAAGTGTGATAATGGTACCAACTTTTTGAGAAAGGGATAAAACCTGATGTTTCTTGTTGGTACCCCTCACTTTGATCGGGTCAAGGGTATGCAACAAGGACATGATGAGTAAATCGAGACGTCGGTGGAGTGACTTGCACCAGAATGGGCTAGTGCCCTGGTGTAGTGTCGTCCACTTGTGTCGGTTAAGGACCGTCCGTTGTTTGGCCCCGGGATTATGAGGTTATTGGATAGTACTAGTCGCATGCTAATGGCGGTAAGCTCCCTTGTATGATCCATACGAGAACAGACAACCGGGACGGAAGGTAGCGTGTACCCACACTACGAGCGCATCGCCGACGTACAGACGGCGTAGGGAGATGGTGTACTGTACTCTCGTGGCTATGACCCGTTCTGGCAGGGAGAAATACAAGCGTGAGTTGATGTATGTAAGATGTTCGGTCCTGCATACATCATGTGGCTAGGAAGCCCCAGCTGGGTATATAAAGCGGTTCGAATCGTCGTTGCTCCACGATATGGGAGACTTGATCCTAGCCCCGACATCGTAGTAAGGATGAAAGTTGCTGAGGTTGGAAAGTTTTGAAATCAAGATCTTGTTGGACAAGTGTTTGCTCTAGACTAGGATAACCTAGATGGATAGTTTAATGCTTAATGACAATATCATATAAGAATGAATAGTAAGGATCAACATTAGTCGCTTTTCCGCAAAGGTGTCTTTGATTCTTGCTGAAGCCTTACCTTGATTCCTATCAGCCAGCATTCCTGAGTCTTCTCCCCTCTTTTCTGTCGGGCAAGTCTTGCGGAGTACTTTTATACTCGGGTTTGTTTGACCCCCGTTGCGGTACTAATCATTGTTTGCTAAGTTTGGTCATACCAAAGGGCTTGGCATGATCAAATATCTCTCACGAGGTGTTCTCCTACAGTGTTCTATATCCCCTTCTTACTTCCAAACTTCGGTTAAGTTTTATTTAATCAAACTCGATCAAGTGTTGTCATATCTTTTGTAAATCTTCCGCTACTCTGTTGTATTTGAATAAAAATGATTGTAATACTACAATATCTTGTAAGAAGTCGATCTTGGAGAATCGTGGTGTCATCGGGGTTTCACCCGACAGAGCTTTTTAAGTTATGTGGTATGCAAGCATAGCTGACAGAGGTCTTAGAGACAATGTCAGATACTTGTGGGCCATATAATTTAGAAGGTTCTGCCACGGATTGGTATCAGAGCGATTCTTACAAAGATACTTGTAGTATTACTTTGTGAAAACTTCAAAATGAATTTGCAATTAAAAGTTTTTAATAAAATAATGTAAAACTTGTCTTCCGATCTTCCCAAAGTTTTACGCATCTTTGTAAAGAAGGCTTTTCGGATAATCCGGAGCAACAACATTGAAGAGTCTCCGAGTCTTCTCACAGAAGTCTAATGAAGAGTCAACTTCATCGACAATACTCTGTCAAGAGTCTTTCTGTATCCCGTCTCACTCTGCAAGACTAAGGTGTAAAGTATTGCCCTATAGTGAGTTATGAGTGGTATGTTAACTATCATCGTGAAGACGTATAGGACGAGCATGCATCATACCTAGCATATAAGATAAAGGTAACATGTCATTCCTTAATCCAACCACGACTATTGTTTGCATAGCTATAAGATCCCACTAATCTTGTCCTGTATCTCAACTTGCTAAGGAACTTTTGCTTAGCAAATACCTCAAGACAACTTTGATTTATTCGCCTATGCGTGTGTCTTACCTTGGTCTTTCTAATCTTGACACACGCCAATTGCTTGACTTCGTCATTTCAACATGTGTCATATGGGAGTTACCGAAATTATATTTATGGTGGTGCCATGATCCATGATCCCGATGCAAAATCGAAACACAGGGTCTCCTATGTGCTGCGGCCACACATGAGTTCTTCTTTGGCGCTCGTTTGTATCGAGATCAACGATCATCCTCCATCGCTTTCCATAATTAAAGTGCTCCCTTGGGATCATTCTTCAAATCCCAACTCTTTGTATTTACTAAACTTGTTCTTGTGTATCTGAAAATTTATTCAGTTTTAGCCTTGCAACCATATATTAATTTTGGTTGTAACCTTAAAAACCAACTCTCTTACTTTATGAGATTCTTGAAATTTAATGTGCTTGACACATTTCCTTTTCCATTACTCAAACCCCACCATTGTTGTATTTCCTTCCTTTCATCATTATATACGTAATTCTTGTTGACACTCTCACCATCAATAACTATCTCTTGATTTCAGTTGGAATTCTCCAACTCAAACCTTGCTGCTTTATGAACCTCCTACAAGTCAATATGCTTGATACATTTCCTTTTCCATTACTTAACCCAAAGCCTTAAATCTCGGGACGAGATTTCTTTTAAGGGGATATAATGTAACACCCCTGGTGTTACGTTAACCTAAACCCACCATGACATCATTAAGCATAACCATCATGCATTGTGAGCATCATGATGAAACTGTATAAAATAAGATGAATACCGGTGCATACATTGTGTTTCCAATATTGCATGCAATGGCATCATTGTTATCAATTAAGGCTCTTTGTGATTTTATGAAATAAGATTTCATTAAGCAAATAAAGTTTGTGTTAAAATAAACTATGAAGTACAATGTGTATGCCTTTACATGGAATAAAAGGGTGTTTGCATTTTCAAGTCAAGTATGCTCAAAATTTGACCTCCGAATTTGAATTTAAAACTGAATTCTACACTTAGCCATTTTTGGCTAAGTCATAAAAGTCAGTTATCAAGTTCAATCCTGGAGGTTAAATTAAATCAATTTTTATAAATAAAATTTGTCCACCTCTTGTTCCATTGTTTGGTATAAAGTTTGCACTACAAAATCATGTCATTGGTTGAAATGTTTAATCACTATTTAATCATTAATTAATTGCCCAAAGTTTAAATTTGCAATTCCTTTTCAAACTCCTGAATTTCAAAGGTGTTTTTACCCCTTTCTCAATTTCATCTTAAAATATTCAAAATTTGGGAAAACTTCAAAAATATAGATTTTGCATCTCTTTGAGCTCTACAAGTTTTTTCATGCAAAACTCTCTTAATAAAAGTTGTAGGTCTTGAAAAATGGAACACTTTTATTTTTGGAGATTTTCATCTTTTATTCAAAATTTGAAAGTAATTTTGAAATCCCAAAAGATTGAATTTAAAACTTTTTCAAAATTCAAACTGTATTTTCAAAAATATTTAGAATTTGACCGAACTTCTTTAACCAAAGTTGTAGAGCATGAAAATTTGAGCAACTTCGATTTTTGAAGTTTTTCCAAAGTGTAGTTCAAAATTTGAGAGTAATTTGCAAAACAGTTTCAAATTAAAATAAAGGGGGGATAAGGAGCTACGATTGCTTGCACGCCGCCGGCATGGGGCTGTCCTCGCCGTCGTCGACGTGACCGGCGCCTCAACGCTTCACCGTGCCACCTCCTCGCCGTGCCTTCACGTCGCTGCTGCGTTGCCAGCGTTGTCGTAGTGGTCGCTTGCCTATAAAAGCCGCAGCCCACCGTCGTCGTCAAGTTTTCTTCTCTTCCTCACCGTCGTTGAGCTCATGCGCGTTAAAGTTCAAGCACCACATTCATCCATCATCTCTAGTCCCTTGAACACAGCTCCGCCAAGCCTTCACGACTCTCCCAGAGCCGCTCGTGCTAACTAATTCCGCCGGAATCGGCCTTGTGCTAGAATCCCACCACGGCGGTCAGCCATGACCGTTGAGCTCGCCTCCACGAGGTCAGCTCCCCACAGCGCGTCTCTTGCTCTTCTGTTTGTCCCTTTCGTTTCCTTGTGACCTGGAGATGCTCCTCGACCCACCCTTTCCCTTGTTTCGTCTCAGGACACGCCGGAGAGCACCATGCTGCCGTGTTTGCCGTTGGGAGCTCATTGGCAAACGTGGGCAGCCCTCCACCGACCCTCTCCGGCCTCAATTCTCCCACCCACGGGTGCGCCCGGGCATGGAGATGCCCCTAAGCCTCTCCATCGCCGCCAACGAGCATCACTCGGCCGGAAATCAGCCCAGACGGCCAACTCCTCTGTTCTGAATCGCGCCAAGGGCTTCATGTTCAAATTCGACATAAGGCAAGGATCTAACTGCAAAGCTCGTGACTCATATGAATAGTTTGCTACAGTGTTTTTTCTTTTTTTTTTTTTCAACTGCAATTTGTGAATTTCATAAGTAAATAATTAGACATGATAAAAATATAAAATTAATTCTGTGACTTTGTGAGGATGTGCTCTATGTAGGAAAAATATGAAATGATGAAAATAAATAGTTTTGGTATGATTTAAAATTACCTCTTTTAATTAATAAATGCATGTTGTGTGATTTTTGTAGACTAAACTATTAATCCGATGATCATGAATTTTTGTCGAAATTCTAATATGCTAAAACCAACATCCACAAAAAGTTTAAAGTTAATTTGATGAAGTTTAATTATATCTTTATTTATATGCTTTAATAATTAATTAGTAATTGCTTAAGTGATTAGAATAAATCTTGTAATGATTTATGTGACTTTTGGAGTTGATTGTAGACCATGGGTCACATCCACATATGCCGTGTCATGACAAAATATTTGATATGCTCATGATCAGTTTGTGTTAGTAGAAAGTAGAAATGCTTTTTGGTGTGATTAAGCACTTTATTAAATGGAAGCATGTATGTAGTCTTAATTGCTCTTTTGTATGCAACCTCTTGGGTAAAATAATGAAGTATATATGTTTCTCAATATCCTAGTCTTGATTATATCTGATAGGCTAGTCTTTGGTGATAACAACTTTTAACTTGTTGGTTGTACTCATAATCAACTTAATAATAATAATAATCAATAAAAGGGTTTTGTGAGAATTGTTTCAATTTGTACTCAAACTAATTAATCTTGTAATGCTTTCAAAATGCACTTTCATGCATCATAGCATACATTTTATTATGTTAAGGCATGCATCATTTCATCTATGTATAGCTACGTGAGAGCAAAGGACCGCGATGGTCAAGCCCCGGAGAAGGTTCAGGTGATCCAATCCAGACGAGGTGCATCCGAAGGTGTCACTGTCAAGATTAACAACTAACCCTCTCTGCAACGCAGGCAAGCCTCGGATGCATTTAAACATTTCCTTGTATTTTGAAAAGCTTATATTTTATGTTCCTGATATGATGCATTAGGTGTTAGGAGTTGTGTGATATCCTACTTTGATGCATTTATCATACCTTGATATATTACCCTGGATACCTGTTTTGATTTCGAAATGCTTAGTATACGCTTAGCCTTGCTACTAGTATAGGGTTTTGATAAACTATTTTCAAAAGTGTGATAATGGTACCAACTTTTTGAGAAAGGGATAAAACCTGATGTTTCTTGTTGGTACCCTTCACTTTGATCGGGTCAAGGGTATGCAACAAGGACATGATGAGTAAATCGAGACGTCGGTGGAGTGACTTGCACTAGGATGGGCTAGTGCCCTGGTGTAGTGTCGTCCACTTGTGTCGGTTAAGGACCGTCCGTTGTTTGGCCCTGGGATCATGAGGTTATTGGATAGTACTAGTCGCATGCTAATGGCGGTAAGATCCCTTGTATGATCCATACGAGAACGGACAACCGGGACGGGAGGTAGCGTGTACCCATACTACGAGCGCACCGTCGACGTACAGACGGCGTAGGGAGATGGTGTACTGTACTCTCGTGGCTAGAACCCGTTCTGGCAGAGAGAAATACAAGCGTGAGTTGATGTATGTAAGATGTTCAGTCCTGCATACATCGTGTGGCTAGGAAGCCCCAGCTGGGTATATAAAGCGGTTCGAATCGTCGTTGCTCCACGATATGGAAGACTTGATCCTAGCCCCGGCATCGTAGTAAGGATGGAAGTTGCTGAGGTTGGAAAGTTTTGAAATCAAGATCTTGTTGGACAAGTGTTTGCTCTAGACTAGGATAACCTAGATGGATAGTTTAATGCTTAATGACAATATCATATAAGAATGAATAGTAAGGATCAACATTAGTCGCTTTTCCGCAAAGGTGTCTTTGATTCTTGCTGAAGCCTTACCTTGATTCCTATCAGCCAGCATTCCTGAGTCTTCTCCCCTCTTTTCTGTCGGGCAAGTCTTGCGGAGTACTTTTGTACTCAGGGTTTGTTTGACCCCCTGTTGCTGGTACTAACTGTTGCTGCTAAGTTTGGTCATACCAGTGGGCTTAGCATGATCGAATATCTCTCACCTGAGGTGTTCTCCTGCAGGTGTTCTATATCCCCTTCTTACTTCCGCAAACTCAGTTAAGTTTTATTTAATCAAACTCTGATCAAGTGTTGTGATATCTTTTGTAAATCTTCCGCTACTCTGTTGTATTTGAATAAAAATAATTGTAATACTACAATATCTTGTAAGAAGTCGATCTTGGAGAATCGTGGTGTCATCGGGGTTTCACCCGACAGAGCTTTTAAAGTTATGTGGTACGCAAGCATAGCTGACAGAGGTCTTAGGGACAATGTTAGGTGCTTGTGGGCCATATAATTTAGAAGGTTCTGCCGCATATAAGTTGGTATTTGAGTCCAATAAAGTTGTAATATCTAAATTTGGGAACTTTGTTGGTAAAGGCTATGAGAAAGGTGGATTGTTTCGCCTAAATACAATTGACCCAAATTTTCGTTTGAATGCTGCATCCATGGTTAATAAATTTAGTGAGTCCAATGTGTGGCACTCACGTTTCTGTCATATTAATTTTGACACCATTGCTCGAATGTCCAGATTACAGTTAATTCCAAAACTTGATATAGTTAAAGGATCAAAGTGCCAATCGTGTGTACAAGCGAAACAACCTCGAAAATCGTGGCGTAACCTTTCTAAATTATATGGCCCACAAGCACTGACCTTGTCCCTAAGACCTCAGTCAACCATGCTTATACACCATATAACCTAGAATGTTCCGTCGGGTGGATCCCCGATAAACCACAATCACTCCAGGATCGATACTTACAGATACATCACAGTATTACAACAGTTTTCATACAAAATACCAGAGTAGCGGAAGACTTACAATAACTTAATTTACAAACATTTTGTAACACTTATACAAACCAGAGTGTTATTATTACAAACCAGCGGAAGCATCATTATATAACTTTATTACATATCACACAACCAAAGTGCCCTGCCCAGAGGCCACTCAATTCACTCCTCATCAGTTACTTCTTCGACAACCGTCATGCAACAAGGGCCGTAACACTCTTGTCCATGCGGTTCACCTGCAACAGGGGTTGAACAAACCCTGAGTACAAAAGTACTCCGCAAGACTTACCCGACCAAAAAGTGGGGAGAAGACTCGGGGGATGCTTTGGCTAATAGGAATCAAGGTGAGGCTTTAGCAAGAGTCAAAAGACACCCTTTTGCGAAAAAGAGACTAAGCCAATCCTTACTTTAACAATCACTTACCAAACATATGCCGGGTTCAAAACTCTCATACTCAGACTTTCATTATTACTACGATGCCGGGACTCGGATCACGGCTCCCATATCGTGGAGCACACGACGATTCGAATCGCTTTATATACCCAGCTGGGGCTTCCTAGCCACACGATGTATGCAGGATCGAACATCTTACATACATCAACTCAACGCTTAGATTTCTCCATACTAGAACGGGTGTGCAAGACACCACCTCACTACGGCCGCCGGTCACTTCGGGCGGTGCGCATCGTAGGATGGGTACACGCTTCTTGTCCGTTCTAGTAACGAATAGTCCAAGTGGAGCTTACCGCCATTAGCATGCCACTAGTACTATCCAATAACCTCATGATCCCGAACGGACGGTCCTTAACCGACACAAGTGGGACGACACTACATCGGGGCAATAGCCCCTCCCCGATGCAAGTCACTCCACCGACGCGTCTCGAGTTACTCATCATCATGTTCTTGTTGTATACCATTGACCCCGTCGAACAAGGATAAACAACAAGCAACATCGGGTTTTCGTAAAATTCCCTTCGGGGATTATTGTTATCACCTTTCGAAAACAATTTATCAAAACCTACACTAGTAGCAAGGCTAAGCGCAACTAAGCATTTCGAAATCAAAACAGGTGTACAAAGTAAAGTAACAAGGTACGGTAAATGCATCAAAGTAGGATAGCACACAACTCCTACACCTAATGCATTAGATCATCACATAAAATCATAAAAGCTTTTCGAAATACAAGGACGGGTTTGGATGCATCCGGGGCTTGCCTTGGGGCTCGATGAAGTGAGGATCGACTACCCAATCACCAAGATCAGATCCAACCTCTTCGGAAACCGGAGACGGCTCTACTTCCTCCTCAGATCCGACAGCTACATGATAAAGATGCATGATTACAATGCAGTAAACAAAAGAGCATGCGATAACGATGCAACGATTATTAATCGATCTTGAGTACAACTTTCCTTCACGGCAACCTTGCACTAAGAAGGTATAACTAGCGTCGACGACGACGACGGACTAGCGATACGCAATCAACATGAAATGCCTGAGGTCATTAGGGTTAATGACCTAGGGTCATCACTCAATCCCAAAATCAAGCAACCCTAAAGGTGATTAGAGGTGATTACTAATTTATTGACCATTTTCACAGTCGTTGAAAGCCGCTAATTAACTTACTAATTGGAGATTAATTTAAACCCTAATTAATCAAAGAATTAACTAATTAAACATTAATTAAAAAGGGATTAATTAAGCTTAATACAAAACTTAATCAAAACTTAACCAAACTTCATAATTAAGATCATCATACTCTAATTAGCACACAAAACAAATTTCATAATTTCTGGACTTATATTTTAATTATTAAAAATCATGGAAATTGCATTTCTTAATTAAAGGAGCAAATTAAAGCATAATTAATCTTTATTGGAAAATCAAAGTTAACATTTTTCCTGGACAGAGCATAACACAAGGAGTACACACATATTTTTCTCACAATTTTATTTGCCCAAACAAAATTCTAACAAAAAAGATGAAAACTAACATTTAAAAACATAAAAAGAAAAAAAAAAACATATTTTTTCTCCTCTCTGGCGGGCTCACATGCGGCCCAAAGCACGCACAGTGCGGCCGGGCGGCCTACTGGTGCCCCCCCGCTCCTCCTCCTCTCTCTCACGGCTGACAGGCGGCCCCTGTCGTCCCTCCCCCTCCTCCCTTTCTTCTCAGATAATCGGCGCTCGCCACGGCGGCGCCTCGACGAACCCGACTGCCCCAACGGCTTCCCCTCATCGCCCCGAGCTCAACGAGCTACTATACGATTCTTGAACCTCACGGAGCGGGGCCTTGGCGAAGAGCGAGCGGCGGCGGCTCGGACTTCGTCGGGCGGCGGCGTTCCGACCAACCTAAGCGCGATAACAACGCAGCCAACACCCCGGATAGACTCAACAGCTCACCCTGAACCCGATGCGTTCGACGATTAAGTTGAGGACAAAACGGGGATGAGTGATCGTCGGTGATGGCGGTCACGGCGACGTGAACCGAGGAAGAAGACGACGGTCCGGCGCGTCTGTGCGGTGGCTGTGAAAAAGAGAAGGCCGATCATGATGAGTAGGTCAAGGCGGAACTAACACGACAACCCACTGGAGCTTAAAACGCTCGTAGAGCGCCGGGCGAGGTGAGGGAGCTCACGGCGGCGGCAGATGACCGGAGCGGAGGACGACGACGTTGCCCGGGCTGCTCCGGCGGTCACGGCTCGCACTACTTGACTCAACGGGTGCGCACAAGTGTGGCGAACAGGGCTGCGACGGCAATTAGAGAATGGTGGAGCAAAGGACGTGAATTCGGCAGTGGAGTTCACGGTGGCCGGCGGCGAGCAGGGAGGAAGAAAAAGGAAAACGGCGGCCGGCGCATAGCTTTTATAGGGCCGGAGTAGTCTAGACAGGTGGCTGGAGTTCTCGCGGCGACGGTGAGCTGGTTGGCGACGCGGGAAAGGCGGGAAGACGCCGGAACGGCCACGGCGACGGCGGTCGACCGGCCGGGCATGGGTGCTCGGGCGAGCCGGCAACCCCCCCAGAGAACTACTGTAGCAGGGACACCTTTTCTTCCCATTTTCGAAATTACTTTTAAAATTTGTACTGTACACGAAAATATCCCAAAATACCGTTTGCTCCAAATTTTGTGCTCTACAACTTTCATTAAAGGAGTTTGGTCAGATTCAAACTGGTTTTTGAATTTGAACTTCAAATTTGAAAAGAGGGTAAAACCCTACCTGTGGGGAATTCAAAATTACTTTTAAATTTTGAATAAAAGATGAAAATCTCCAAAAATAAAAGTTGTTCCATTTCTCAAGGTCTACAACTTTCATTTAGGAAGTTTTTCATGAAACCCAATAATTTTTGAATTGTAGTTTAAAACTCAAAATGGGGCAATTTGAAATTCAAATTACTTTTGAAATTACTCCAAATTTTATTCAAAAACTTGAAAAACTTTGTATACCAAAGTTGTAGAGCTCAAAGAGATGCACAAACTGTATTTTTGGAGTTTTCCCAAATTTTGAATATTTTGAGGTGAAATTATGAAGGGGTAAAACATACTTGAAAATATCCCTTTTTGAAATGAATTTCAAATTGAAATCTTGGGCAAATAAATAGTGATGCTGTGACACTTTTCAAACCCAACCAATAGCATATTTTCAAAGTACAAAGTTCATACTTTCAAAAGGTGCCATTGGTTGGCAACTTTTATTTATAAAATTAATCATGGTTAGCTCACCAAATTTGAAAGTGATATTCCAATTCCAACACTTAGCTTCTCAAGCTAGGATTTGGGAATTGAATGCCAATTTCAAACTTGGTTCTCTCTTGCACCTTATTTGATTTAGAAAACTTGTTTAATGTGAAAGTCAGGGGTTAGCCAAGCACTTGCAAACATCACGGTTGATTTTAATTGATTGGTTTTATTTAAAAAAAAACAAACATGTGAGCAGGATTCAAATTATAAACATAAGCACATGTAACACAAAGGAGCTCAAACAACACCCTAAAATCGTAAACTCATTTTAATTGTTTGAATTAGGGTTTTCTAATCATGAATGCTCATGCAATGATGATGATGACATGGCAGGTTTTGCTTAACGTAACACCGGGGTGTTACATTATATTCCCTTTAAAAAGGAATCTCGTCCCCGAGATTCAAAGCTTAGGGCTAAGTAATGGAAAAGGAAATGTGTCAAGCAAACACATCTTACATGGTTTCATAAGGGAGATAGAAGGGTTCATATTACAAGTCTCATATTTTCGAAAAAGTCACGATCGTTAGAAACCAACCATGACTTAGGAGAAGGAAGAAAGAAATTCCGGAAATGCTCATTCAAGAATTCCTCGGACTCCCAAGTTGCTTCATCCTCGAGTGTTGATCCCATTGAATTTTATAAAATCTTCTTATGTGCCTACGGGTGACTCGATCCTTTCGATCAAGAATTTTGACTGGATACTCAACACACTTCAGATCAGGTTCGACACGGAGATCTTCAATGTCAGTGACTTTGTCTGGTACTCGCAAACATTTTTTTAGTTGGGACACATGAAACACATTGTGCACTAGCGACAACCGCTCGTAGATTCAAACGATATGCTACCTTCCCACATCTTTCCGTGATCTGAAACGGACCAATATATCGGGTGCCGGTTTACCTTTTACCCCAAAACGGTCGACACCTTTACTTGGTGACACTTTCAGATATACATAGTCTCCAATTTCAAACATCAACGGTCTTCGTCGCTTATCAGCGTAACTTTTCTGTCTGGACTGAGCTACTCTTAAGTTTTCTTGAATCTGTTTTACTTTAGCTTCAGTTTCTTTAACTAGATCAACACCGAAGAACCATCTCTCTCGTGCTCGCACCCGGTTGAGTGGGGTACGACATCGGCGGCCATACAAAGCTTCAAATGGTGCCATTTTGATACTTTCTTGATAACTGTTGTTGTAAGCAAACTCGCCTAATGGCGGACATTGTTCCCAATCGATGAATATGTTAACACACAAGACCTTAACATATCTTCCGAGAATCCGGTTCGATCTTTTCGGTCGACCATCGGTTTGCGGATGGTAAGCGATCTTTGTGCAACAACGTAGTACCCATAGTCTCATGAAACCTTTGCCGAAGTGAGCCATAAATTGAGTACCACGATCGGTGACTATGCTTCTTGGAATTCCATGCAGACACATTATTCGATCTATGTATATTTGAGCATACCGAGGTGTTGCATACTTATCTTTTTACGGGAATAAAGTGGGCGGACTTGGTCAACCGATCAACGATAACCCGTTGAATTATAACCCTTGGTCGTTCTAGGCGGACCAACGATGAAATCCATACTAATATCCTCCCACTTCCAAGCTTTGGAATGGGTAAGGGTTGAAGTTCTCCAAATGCTTTCAAATGCACAGCTTTGACTTTTTGGCGGGTATCACACTGTGCAACATATTGAGCTATCTCGATCTTCATTTTAGTCCACCAGAATCTCTGCCTCAGGTCATGATACATCTTATTACTACCTGGGTGAATCGAGAATCTGGTTAAATGAGCTTCGTCAAGAATCAACTGTCGGAGCTCGGGGACCTTCGAACAACTAGACGATTTTTTTGAACCATAATACATTGTTGTCATCAAGGCGGAAGCAAGATGCTTGCCCTGATCTGACTTTCTCTCTAATGTGCTTGAGACCTTTGCTTTCTCGTTGAGCTGCAATAATTTTCTCTTGAATAGAAGAATGTACTATGATATCATTCAGATTACCCTGAGGGATCATATCAATATTCAACCTTTCTAATTCTTGACATAAACTCATATTCACTGGGGTGACAGTAAGACAATTGCATTGACCTTTTCGACTGAGAGCATCAGCAACCACGTTGGCTTTACCCGGATGATAGTGCACTTCAAGATCATAATCTTTGATTAATTCTAGCCATCTTCTTTGCCTCATATTCAGCTCGGACTGGGTAAAGATATATTTTAGACTTTTGTGATCACTATAGATATTGCATTTATTGCCCAACAAGTAGTGCCTCCATATTTTCAGAGCATGCACAACGGCAGCTAGTTCAAGATCATGCGTGGGATAATGCTCTTCATGTCGTTTCAACTGCCTTGAAGCATAAGCAATAACCCTGCCTTCTTGCATCAACACACATCCGATGCCGATGCCAGATGCATCACAATACACATCGAATGGCTTTTCAATATCCGGGCCGAGCAAGGATTGGAGCAAGAGTCAAAAAGATCTTTCAATTTATGAAATGCTTGCTCACACTCAGAGGACCACCGGAATTTGGTTTGATTCTTTAGGAGTTCGGTAATTGGTTTGGCTATTTTGGAAAAATCAGGGATGAAACGACGGTAATATCCCGCCATTCCAAGGAAGCTACGAACTTGGTGGACACTGATGGGTGGCGTCCAATTAAGAATATCTTGGACTTTGCTAGGATCCACTGCAACACCCTCGGTAGACAAAACATGACCAAGGAAGTTGACTTCACTAAGCCAAAACTCACATTTGCTAAGTTTGGCATAGAGCTGATGTTCTCGGAGACGAGACAAAACAATACGGAGATGCTCCGCATGCTCTTCTTTGTTTTTGGAATATATAAGGATATCGTCGATGAAAACCACGACGAAGCGATCGAGCTCGGGCATAAACACCGAGTTCATCAAATACATGAAATGGGCCGGAGCATTAGTAAGCCCAAATGACATGACTAGATATTCGTATAGGCCGTATCGGTGGTAAAGGCGGTTTTCGGAATATCTTCCCGGCCGTATAATGTATTTGGTGGTAGCCGGATCTAAGATCAATCTTGGAGAACACCTTGGCCCCCCGCAAGTTGATCAAAGAGAAGATCGATACGAGGAAGAGGATATTTATTTTTAATGGTCACCTCGTTTAATGGACGATAGTCCACACACATTCTCAGAGTTTGATCTTTCTTTTTCACAAAGATTGCAGGACAACCCCATGGTGATGAACTAGGTCGGATAAAACCTTTATCCAACAGTTCTTTCAATTGAGTCTTCAATTCAGCTAACTCTTTTGGGGGCATCCTATAAGCTCTTCGATACCGGTGCGCATGCCGGCTTCAACTCAATCACAAATTCGACATCTCTTTCCGGTGGTAGCCCGGGCAAATCATCGGGGAACACATCCGAAACTCACGGACTACAGGTATATCTTGAAGTGCTGGCACCGAGGTTGCATTGGCGGTCGTAACCGTTCTCTTGGGAATCGGAAATTGGATAAGGAGTGGGGGATCGGTTATCGGGTAGCAACGACTTAACATTTCTATTTAGGGTATCTATCACGGCGCCATACTTGGCGTAACCGGTTCATTCCGAGGATCACATCTATATTTTGATCCTTCAATACTATCGATCCGTGGGATATAAATACCCACCAAGAGATATAGGAATCGAGAGACTACTTCCCGCGTACACATACGCCCTCCCGGTGATTGCACCATAAACTCATCTTTAATTTCTTTTATGGAAATCTCATGCTTGGTAACAAAGGTGCGGTTGATAAATGTATGAGATGCACCGTAATCAAATAATGTAAGTGCGGGGTGACCGCAACGGGAACATACCCATCAACACGGGTTCTCCTTCAAGAACGTTCCCATCGACCGGACTTGATAGACGCGCCCAGCCTTCTTCCGGTATTAACCTTCGGGACACGCCGTGGAACACCCCCTTGACTGCGGGGCTGTTGATTTGCTAGACCCTTGCTGAAATTGGGAAGCATTCCTTTTGGGATATGGACAGTTTCGATACGGATGCCCGACTTGATCACAATTGAAACACGGGCCGAAACCGGTAGAAGTATTTTGTGGAGCCGGGTGGAGTTGGGTTTCGAACACCCCCGGTGTTCTACCGCTGGGGATAGGTTGCGGCAGGCGGGCGAGGGTACACCTGTTGCCTCGGAGCTTGTTGCTTTAGCGGTGGTGGGTAGCGATAGGGTTGAGGATTTTGCGGCCGTTGTGGATAGCGAAATGGTGGGCGATAGTGCTTTGGGTAGGATGATAGATAACTTTAAAGGCGTTTACGGATTCCGCCCATTGTCGAGAGAAAGCACGTCGCTCCTCACTCTTTTTTTTCAGACAGGGGATTTCTCATAGGCAATGGCTATATCCACGCCCTCGTAGAAAGTGGCATTGGGGTTTGAAGTAAGGTGGGTTTTGACATCTCCCTTTAAACCCCGAGGAAGCACTTCTTCTTCTTTATATCGGTATCCACATGTTACGGTGCATACCGCGAGAGGTGGCTAAAGGAGTTCACGTCTTGCACCACCGATTGTCCACCTTGTTTCGGGGCTAAAAACTCTTCTAACTTAGCTTGCATTACTCCGTCGGGTATAAAATGCCGACGGAATGCATCTTTGAACACGGTCCGGTGATTGGGTGGGTCGGCCGGGTGCCGTGCAAGGAAATTCGCCCACCATGCGGATGCGGGGCCTCTCACCGGCAGGGCGGCAAACTTGGGTTTCATCAAGTCCGGACAACCTTCCGCAGATCAAACTTCAGATCTATAATGCGAAGCCAATCATTAGCTTCTAGGGGCTCCTCGGCCCAGTGAACACCGGCGGACGAGTATCGGTGAAGTCCGCATATGTGATTTCGTCTTGATTACGGCGACCCTGATTTTCACGTGGTGCATTATGATTCTGGCGACTTATCTCCCGTAGCATACGGGCATTCTCGATGGTGGCGTGGACTAAAGGCGCCACGGCTTCACCAAAAGACGGTGGTGCTTGTGGTGCCCGAGGGACCTCACCCCTCTCTTGTGAATAACCGGACATCCGTTATAAACAAGATCGAATTTATTCACAAGCGGGATTTATTAAAATTGAAAGCAACAAGACAAGCCCGGTCATACAAAGGTTCACTTATTTATTTTACAAGTCCGCCCATATGCTAAAGGACACCCCAGGTTGACTATTTAACATATATTACATTTCTCTCTCTCTCTCGGGGAGCTCGGATGTCGGATCCCTCATCCGGGTCGGGCGCATTGCACGCCACGGACTCGGCTACCTCGGACTCCTCGGTCGGTCTTTGAGTACGTCTCTGGTGACTCCACGGCACCTAAGTCATCTGCAACGACCTTCTTCTGGTATAAAGGATCATGTAGATTATCTTGGGTGATGGATCTCCTCATGCGAGGCAACCTGTATACGCTTCGAGGTTCGCCACACGGATCTGCAGCTCCTCAATGTAGTCATATCCATCATTCCTCGATGCATCGCGCCCGTCCGCTCATCTTTGAAGACGGCGATAGTTCTTTGGAGCTTGGTGATGACTCGAAGATCCGATTGCTCCTGCCTCGGTGACCCTCTAGCTCGGACTTCACCCTGCGTGGCGAGAACCTTCTAAATTATATGGCCCACAAGCACCGACCTTGTCCCTAAGACCTCGATCAACCATGCTTATACACCATATAACCTAGAATGTTCCGTCGGGTGGATCCCCGATAAACCACAATCACTCCGGGATCGATACTTACGATATACATCACAAAGATTACAACGGTTTTCATACAAAATACCGTAGTAGCGGAAGACTTACAATAACTTAATTTACAAACATTTTGTAACACTTATACAAACCAGAGTGTTATTATTACAAACCAGCGGAAGCATCATTATATAACTTTATTACATATCACACAACCAAAGTGCCCCGCCCAGAGGCCACTCAATTCACTCCTCATCAGTTACTTCTTCGACAACCGTCATGCAACAAGGGCCGTAACACTCTTGTCCATGCGGTTCACCCGCAAATGGGTTGAACAAACCCCGAGTACAAAAAGTACTCCGCAAGACTTACCCGACCAAAAAGTGGGGAGAAGACTCGGGGATGCTTTGGCTAATAGGAATCAAGGTGAGGCTTTAGCAAGAGTCAAAAGACACCCTTTTGCGAAAAGAGACTAAGCCAATCCTTACTTTAACAATCACTTACCAAACATATGCCGGGTTCAAAACTCTCATACTCAGACTTTCATTATTACTACGATGCCGGGACTCGGATCACGGCTCCCATATCGTGGAGCACACGACGATTCGAATCGCTTTATATACCCAGCTGGGGCTTCCTAGCCACACGATGTATGCAGGACCGAACATCTTACATACATCAACTCAACGCTTAGATTTCTCCATACTAGAACGGGTGTACAGTACACCACCTCACTACGGCCGCTCGGTCACTTCGGCGGTGCGCATCGTAGGATGGGTACACGCTACTGTCCGTTCTAGTAACGAATAGTCCAAGTGGAGCTTACCGCCATTAGCATGCGACTAGTACTATCCAATAACCTCATGATCCCAAATACCAAACAACGGACGGTCCTTAACCCGACACAAGTGGGCGACACTACATCGGGGCAATAGCCCCTCCCCGATGCAAGTCACTCCACCGACGTCTCGAGTTACTCATCATCATGTTCTTGTTGTATACCATTGACCCCGTCGGAACAAGGATAAACAACAAGCAACATCGGGTTTTCAGTAAATTCCCTTCGGGGATTATTGTTATCACCTTTCGAAAACAATTTATCAAAACCTACACTAGTAGCAAGGCTAAAAGCAACTAAGCATTTCGAAATCAAAACAGTGTACAAAGTAAAGTAACAAGGTACGGTAAATGCATCAAAGTAGGATAGCACACAACTCCTACACCTAATGCATTAGATCATCACATAAAATCATAAAAGCTTTTCGAAATACAAGGACGGGTTTGGATGCATCCGGGGCTTGCCTTGGGGCTCGATGAAGTGAGGATCGACTACCCAATCACCAAGATCGAGATCCAACCTCTTCGAAACCGGAGACGGCTCTACTTCCTCCTCGAGATCCGAAACGGCTACATGATAAAGATGCATGATTACAATGCAGTAAACAAAAGAGCATGCGATAACGATGCAACGATTATTAATCGATCTTGAGTACAACTTTCCTTCACGGCAACCTTGCACTAAGAAGGTATAACTAGCGTCGACGACGACAGACTAGCGATACGCAATCAACATGAAATGCCTGGGAGGTCATTAGGGTTAATGACCTAGGGTCATCACTCAATCCCAAAATCAAGCAACCCTAAAGGTGATTAGAGGTGATTACTAATTTATTGACCATTTTCACAGTCGTTGAAAGCCGCTAATTAACTTACTAATTGGAGATTAATTTAAACCCTAATTAATCAAAGAATTAACTAATTAAACATTAATTAAAAAGGGATTAATTAAGCTTAATACAAAACTTAATCAAAACTTAACCAAACTTCATAATTAAGATCATCATACTCTAATTAGCACACAAAACAAATTTCATAATTTCTGGACTTATATTTTAATTATTAAAAATCATGGAAATTGCATTTCTTAATTAAAGGAGCAAATTAAAGCATAATTAATCTTTTATTGGAAAATCAAAGTTAACATTTTTCCCTGGACAGAGCATAACACAAGGAGTACACACATATTTTTTCTCACAATTTTATTTGCCCAAACAAAATTCTAACAAAAAGATGAAAACTAACATTTAAAAACATAAAAAAAAAAAGAAAAAAACATATTTTTCTCTGCTTGGCGGGCTCACCGTGCGGCCCAAAGCACGCACAAGTGCGGCCGGCGGCCCACTCGGTGCCCCCGCTCCTCCTCTCTCTCACTGGCTGGCAGGGCGGGCCCGCCTGTCGCCCCTCTCCCCTTCCTCCCTTTCTTCTCCGATATCAGGCGACGGGCGACGGCCGGGCGGCGCTCTCCACGGCGGCGCCTCCCGACGAACCCGACTGCCCCAACGGCTTCCCCTCATCGCCCCGAGCTCAACGAGCTACTATACGATTACTGAACCTCACCGGAGCGGGCGCCTTCCGAAGCGAGGCGGGCGACGGCGCTCGGACTCGTCGGGCGACGGCGTTCCCGACCAACCTAAGCGCGATAACAACGCAGCCAACACCCCGGATAGACTCAACAGCTCACCCCTGAACCCGATGCGTTCGACGATTAAGTTGAGGACAAAACGGGGATGAGTGATCGTCGGTGATGGCGGTCACGGCGACGTGAACCGAGGAAGAAGACGACGGTCCCGGCGGGCTGTCGCGGTGGTGGTGGAAAAAAGAGAAGGCCGATCATGATGAGTAGGTCAAGGCGGAACTAACACGACAACCCGTGGAGCTTAAAACGCTCTGTAGAGCGCCGGCGAGGTGAGGGAGCTCACGGCGGGCGGCAGATGACCGGAGCGGAGGGCGGCGACGCGTTGCCGGGCGCTCCCGGCGGTCACGACTTCGCACTACTTGACTCAACGGGTGCGCACGAAAGTGTGGCGAACAGGGCTGCGACGGCAATTAGAGAATGGTGGAGCAAAGGACGTGAATTCGGCAGTGGGAGTTCACGGTGGCCGGCGGCGAAAGGGGGGAAGAAAAGGAAAACGGCGGCCGGCCAAGATAGCTTTTATAGGGCCGGAATAGTCTAGACAGGTGGCTGGAGTTCTCGCGACGACGGTGAGCTGGTTGGCGACGCGGGAAAGGCGGGAAGACGCCGGAACGGCCACGGCGACGGCGGTCGACCGGCCGGCATGGGTGCTCGGGCGAGCTGGCAAACCCCCCCCTGTAGAACTACTGTAGCAGGGACACCTTTTCTTCCCATTTTCGAAATTACTTTTTAAAATTTGTACTGTACACGAAAATATCCCAAAATACCGTTTGCTCCAAATTTTGTGCTCTACAACTTTCATTAAAGGAGTTTGGTCAGATTCAAACTGGTTTTTGAATTTGAACTTCAAATTTGAAAAGAGGGTAAAACCCTACACTGTGGGGGAATTCAAAATTACTTTTAAATTTTGAATAAAAGATGAAAATCTCCAAAAATAAAAGTTGTTCCATTTCTCAAGGTCTACAACTTTCATTTAGGAAGTTTTTCATGAAACCCAAACCCAATTTTTGAATTGTAGTTTAAAACTCAAAATGGGGCAATTTGAAATTCAAATTACTTTTGAAATTACTCCAAATTTTATTCAAAAACTTGAAAAACTTTGTATACCAAAGTTGTAGAGCTCAAAGAGATGCACAAACTGTATTTTTGGAGTTTTCCCAAATTTTGAATATTTTGAGGTGAAATTATGAAGGGGGTAAAAACATACTGAAAATATCCCTTTTTGAAATGAATTTCAAATTGAAATCTTGGGCAAATAAATAGTGATGCTGTGACACTTTTCAAACCCAACCAATAGCATATTTTCAAAGTACAAAGTTCATACTTTCAAAAGGTGCCATTGGTTGGCAACTTTTATTTATAAAATTAATCATGGTTAGCTCACCAAATTTGAAAGTGATATTCCAATTCCAACACTTAGCTTCTCAAGCTAGGATTTGGGAATTGAATGCCAATTTCAAACTTGGTTCTCTCTTGCACCTTATTTGATTTAGAAAACTTGTTTAATGTGAAAGTCAGGGGTTAGCCAAGCACTTGCAAACATCACGGTTGATTTTAATTGATTGGTTTTATTTAAAAAAAAACAAACATGTGAGCAGGATTCAAATTATAAACATAAGCACATGTAACACAAAGGAGCTCAAACAACACCCTAAAATCGTAAACTCATTTTAATTGTTTGAATTAGGGTTTTCTAATCATGAATGCTCATGCAATGATGATGATGACATGGCAGGTTTTGCTTAACGTAACACCGGGGTGTTACAAAAACCTTTTAAGAGTTTAGAGGAAAAAAGAGATTTGGCACCATTAGATCTTATTCATTATGATCTATGTGAGATGAATGGATTGTTGACTAGAGGAGGCAAGAGATATTTCATGTATTTCATGACTTTAATAGATGATGCTACACGTTATTGCTATGTATACCGCTAAAAACAAAAGATGAGGCTTTTAACTATTTTAAAATCTTTAAGGCCGAGGTTGAAAACCAGCTTGAGAGAAAAGATTAAGCGTTTACGTGATGATCGTGGAGGAGAATATATCTCCAATGAGTTCTCTTGATTTTGTGCTGAACATGGTATAATCCATGAAACTACACCACCATATTCACCTCAATCAAATGGAGTGGCTGAGAGGAAAAATCGGACACTTGCAGACTTGGTAAATGCCATGTTAGAGAGTTCCGGTATGTCCTATGAATGGTGGGGGAAGCTATTTTGACAAAGAACTTTTGTCCTAAACAGGGGTTGTGACAAATAACAAAGAGGTCACTCCTTATGAGGGATGGAAGGGGCGTAAGCCTAATGACAATTTTCTGCGTTCACGGGGCTGTTTGGCAAAAGTAAATATACCTATGCCGAAAAAGAGAAAGCTTGGACCCAAAACAGTTGACTGTGTATTTTTGGGTTACGCACAAAACAGCACGGCTTATAGATTTTTAGTTGTTAAATCAGAAACTCCTGAGCTAAGCACAAATACTATCATGGAGTCAAGAGATGCTTTATTTTTTGAGGATGTGTATCCCATGAAAGCTGCAGGCATAAGCAAAACAAGTGATTATGCACTACCAAACGAGTTTACTCCACCCGAACCAAATGATGGAACGGATAGTGAACAGGATACGTCCGACGAAGATAAAGATATAGTCTATGAGGCTCCACGCAGGAGTAAGAGGCCAAGGATTGCGAAATCTTTTGGTGATGACTTTATCGTTTATCTCGTGGATGATGTTCCATCCACACTTTCGTAAGCTTATGCATCTCCCGATCTTTGAGTAATCGGAAGGAAGCAGTCCGTAGTGAGATGGAGTCAATTATGTCCAATGGGACTTGGGAGATCACTGATTGTCCAAGCGGGTGTAAACCAGTTGGATGTAAGTGGATATTTAAAAAGAAGTTGAAGCCTGATGGTACTATTGACAAGTACAAGGCAAGACTTGTGGCCAAAGGTTTCACCCAAAAGGAAGGAGATGATTTCTTTGATACCTACTCTCCTGTAGCTCGGATTGCTTCTATTAGAGTTCTGCTTGCATTAGCAGCTTCCTATGGTTTACACATCCATCAAATGGATGTAAAAACAACTTTCCTTTATGGGGAGTTAGAGGAAGAAATATATATGGAGCAGCTGGATGGCTTTATAATTCCTGGAGTGGAGAACAAAGTGTGCAGATTAATAAAATCACTATATGGCCTAAAACAAGCTCCCAAGCAATGGCACGAAAAGTTTGACAACACCTTGACATCAGCAGGATTCAGCGTGAACGAGGCAGATAAATGTGTGTACTACCGTTATGGTGGGGGTGAAGGAATTATATTGTGCTTATATGTCGACGACATACTTATTTTTGGAACAAGCATTGTCGTGATTAATGAGACTAAGGCTTTCTTATCTAAGTGTTTTGATATGAAAGACTTGGGTCCAGCAGATGTTATTCTAAATATAAAGTTGATTAAAAAAGAGGATGGGATCACATTGAGTCAATCTCATTATGCAGAGAAAATTCTTAGCCGGTTTGGCTTTGAGGACTGTAAAGTCGCTCTAACTCCCTATGATGCTAGTGTGAAACTTCGACAATTTAAAGGTCGGGGAAGAGATCAACCGAGATACTCACAAATCATTGGGTCCCTTATGTATTTAGCTGGTGCCACCAGACCAGACATTTCCTATGCTTTGTGAGTAAACCGAGTCGGTTTACATCAAACCCGGAGATGCTCATTGGAATGCACTCGGCGAGTGATGCGTTACCTAAAAGGGCACCAAAGAATTTGGTATTCACTATTTAGGTTACCCACCAGTTCTGGAAGGGTACAATGACGCCAATTGGATCTCGGATGCGGATGAGACCAAAGCTACTAGTGGCTATGTGTTTACTCTAGCAGGTGCTTTGTTGTTTCGTGGAGGTCTTGCAAACAAACAGTTTTGACAAAATCCACGGCCGAAGCGTAACTTGTAGCACTAGAGACCGCCACCGACGAGGCCGAATGGCTTAGAGAGCCGTTGATGGACTTGCCTATGCTTGAGAAGAAGGTACCACCTATCGTAGTATATTGTGATAACCAAACAATGCTAGCTCAGGTTACAAATACTAAGGATAATTCCAAGTCCAATAAACATATTAAGCGGAGGCTTAAAACTGTCAGAAAAATGAGAACTCCGGAGTAATAGCTGTGAGCTTTGTGCGATCTGAAAATAATCTGGCAGACCCATTTACAAAGGGACTATCACGAAAAATGTGATATTTGAGATGTCTAAGGACATGGGTCTGAGGCCCATTTAATTTTGTTGCAACTCAACAGTAACCTATCCTATGTGATCGGAGATCCCGTGAAGTAAGTAATAGAAAAAACAAGTTGTTGCTGTAATTCAAAGAGTACATTTACATAAAAAGATGTACCCGTGTCCAAATGGCAACTATAGTACTCTTCACTGCTTGGAAGGTTGGCATTAAGCCTTAATGTTTTCCGTTGAAAAGATATCAGCCAGCAGAATGTTCTTGAAGGAAAACACCTATGTGAGCATAACTGATAGGTCGCAGTTTTGAGATTGGGCGATCTCAATAAAAAGCTCACTATTAGATATGGGAGCGGACCTTTAACGCTCCGGTCAAAGCGAGGTTCCGTTGGCAGCCTAGTATTAGCTTTGACTTCGGTGAAGTCTGAATGCATTGAGCTGGGAATTCAAGGCCTAGTCCATTCTCCGGCCGCATGAAGATGAATCCTTTCGCTCTAGGTGTAAGTTCAACCCGTGCGGGACTTATACTGAAACGCTAGTATATTAACAGTTTTATAGCACTTTGATCTTTGTTACTTCCTTAATTATTCTTTGGCATTGGTGGGGTATTGCTGAAATCGGCCCATGGAGAGGCCCCATTTCTGAAAAATGCCAAAGTATGTGCGTGAGAATGTGCATGTCAATGCTTTGTTAATTGGGTGATTTACTGCCATAATTAACAGAGAAATTAGTGGGGCGTGATTAAGGAGGGAATTGCCATCAGAAGGCCAAAACTCCTATATAAGGAGCCCTAGAGACGTCCAGGGGGGATGATGAGTAAAAACAATGCAATTCTTCACCTCTTCGTTTCCTTGGTGACTTGTGCTGTGATATTGTGCTTCTTGGTTCTCGCCGGCTCTTCTTCTCGGCGTGTCCCGAGGAGGAGAGTGAGCGGTATCTCCGAACCCTTGCCGTCGAGAAGCCTGCGGGAGGGGGGCGGCAATCAGGTTTCGGCAGCGCATCAGCGCGACCGCTCGGGCTAATCTTCTACGCCTCGCGCTGCCTCTTCGTCAAATCTTCACGAGGGACGGAGCGCTGCTCGGTGAGTCCATAGATGAGGGAGATCGCAACCATGTTTTTTATTTGTGTTCGTGTGGTATGAATTTCTGCGATATATATCTATGGGCCTTGTATTATTCGCAATGTGTCGATCTGAGATAACATATCCTATTTATTTGGTTTTATTCATAGCAATATTTTTGATTCATGAAATATGCCTCAATATAATATCTGGTAGAATATTTCGCATTATTTTAACACTAAATGAATCAACTAAACCACCACAAGAACCAAAAGCAATCTAATGAAGCGAATTAGCTATAAATTAAATGGATTTATAGGTACAAACCTTAAATTAACACCAAATGCGTGAGAATGCGCACGCGAAGACTCACTTGAGGAGGGAGGGACGAACTCGGAGGAGGGGAGGCGACGGGTCGTGTGCGAGCTCCGAGCTGGGCCGTGCGTGGGCTTAGGTGGGCCCACGGTAGAGTGGTTCGAAGAAGAGGCCCAGTAGTGGCGACGATGCGGATAATCCGAAGGAAGGCCCTAAACAGCTTCTTCTGCTTTGATGATGATTCTTGGAGTTGTGGGCTTGGGCACACATGCAATTTGCAGGCAGCAAGGCAACCAAGCATGTCCTCTCAAAAAAAAAAAAAAAAAAAAAAAAAAAAAGGCAACCAAGCATGTCCAAATTTTTTCCCCCCCTCCCTCTTTCGTGCTCTGCGTTCCTCTTTCACTACCTTACCTCCGTCTGAAAACAAAAAGCCACGAGTCTCCTAATTATTATTATTAATTAATTAATTAATATATAAAATTGGCGCACCGTGTCGTCGCACGCACGCACGGTTTGTACTGTACGTACGTACACTGCAGGGCTCATCTATCTACGTACGTGCACCATATTATTGGTGCATTGTGTGACAAACAAACAAAAGAGGTCAGAAACTTTTCAGTGGCCTATGCCTATGTAATGTAATAGAGACACGAGCCTGTACTAGCTAGCAACGAGCCTGTAAGATCCGGGCCCGGGGCTTATCCAGTTTCTGTGTGCTCTCGTCTCGTGCTGCTGATGATGTGCGTGCTTTATTTGCCACTCATCATCATCGATCAGCTCAGCTGCATGCATGCAGTTGTAGTACGTACGTACGATGTGCTGGCAATAAGGCGCGAATATGTGTACGATGCACTCATGCACGCACGATCGACGTACCATTCTATTCTATCCACATAGTATAAGCTAGCAGGCGGCCGGCCCCAGCATGCATGCACACGTTATATATACTCCAGACCGGGTCAAACGCTCAGCAAGACGCACGCACGTACACGCAGTGGACAATAATGGGGTGCACCGTGCACGAATAGTGTAGTAGTATAGTATGTGCAAGCTGCCTAGCTCAGCTCTAGCTGCACCGTACCATGCACTGCTCCTGTCGCAGGGTGACCAATAATGGGTCATCAACAGCTAGTGCAGACAAAGTGGTCTACTACGTACCCCATACTCAATGTAGGGTGTGTGTGTGTGTGTGTATATATACACACACACTTCTACATAGATCTCTCTCTCAAAAAAAAAATGATTGGCCAGCAGGCACCTTTTGCAATAATCTTAGGACTAGCTTGTTGGTTTGTTCGGTTAGGGCAGTTCCTGGTAAAGGTTAACTATATAAATTACATACACTAGCATTTTTTATAGGAATAATGCTTTCTAGTCACCGTTTTCCTACTCAACCGAATGCAAAACATAGCCGGCGCTGGGCCCATTCATTAATTAGCATATATTCTAGCTAGCTAGTCGTCGTCTACGGGTGACGCCAGTCACGCGTAATTTTTGTCGTAAAAGTCACGCGCGTGCATGGTGATTTATTACTATCAGCTAATTAATGACCATCTTATTGCTAGCAAGGAGTACCCAATTGCTTTCAGTAATAACAAAATGACTAGTGCAGTGAGACATGTGCGCCTGCGAATAATGTGAGGCCAACGACGGATGCGAACGTCGTTCACATAGCCTTGTTGAAAACTTGCAAAAAATGACTGCGCATGTAGTACCGCCCTTTCTTTCGTACGTTCGTTCACGCAATATATTAATTTGAAACTTGTGCTCGAACGTTTTTCAATCAAAGCATACGACATACTTACGTACGGCTCTTACGAATAAATAAGGTGGTGCGGCGGCATTATTTGCACTTACTTGTTGCATGGTTGGTTAATTCTAAAGTTAACTTTTGCCTATTTCGATGGGATGTTTGGTTCCTAGTTACTATAGTCTACACCACAACTAACCTTAGACAAGTGTGGCAAAAGCTACAAGATATGTTGGCTAGCAAATTATTTGCCACACTTTGTCATATTTAAGGGAATCTTGCTATACTTTTTTTACTCTATGACATGTGCATGCATGAGTCCTAAAGAACCATGTCTAACCTTAGTTGCTAATTAAACACTTGCCAACTTAGTAAAACTCTTGCCTAAGGTGAAGTGGAACAATGTATGGCTAGCAACCAAACAACCCCATCTAGTCTCTACGTCCAAATAGTCAAGCCTAGGTAGCTGGTTATTAGTTACTCGTAGTAAGATACACGGTTTAATCTGTTCGGTGCATGACTTGCATACTCATGATAAACATGGAATTCATTTTCGACGACTAGCTTTTGCATTGGTGTCCAAGAACTGAACACACTTCGATGACTTGGATGCATGAATAACAGACACTATGTCTCGTCTGAATCAACGCACAGTGCGTGCTTGCGAGTTGCAGCAGAACAAAAACATGCGTACATGTTGCACCGACGACGGCCGGGCCGACGAACGGAACGGTACTCCTGTGTGTGCTGCTGGTACGCACATCTCGTTCAACGCTCACGTATGTACTGTCGTCAACCGTATGTTGTGGCACGTTTTGAACGAGCGGCACCCGGCCCGGCAACGACGTACGTATCTGTAGTAGGTTAAGTTGTTCTTTTAGTCGACGTGTATACGTACGTATAATCAATTCTTAGAATTATTCGCAAAAAACAAAATAGAATTTGTGATTAACTTTTTTTTAGGAAAAAGTAAGAAACATAAAAATAAGCATATTAAAGAATATATTCTACGATAATGCTATATGTTTCACAAAAAAAATGCAACCTAGTATAGTTTTCCGCAGATTGAAAAGCGACCTTAAATATAGCAACTATAAGATTATCTCTAACAACCGCGATCCAAAATACAAGACTATTTGTCCTTTGCGTAACGCTTCAATGTCTATTTTTGGTTTTCTTCATCAACGAGACCTAAAAGACATGTTGGAGACAGCATTTTATACGTATATATAATGCACCGCTCCTTAGTGTGAAAACGACGACGACGGCGCATGTACGACCTGGTCATCACTAGATGTCAAAAGGCCGGCGCGCGTCAACGCCGACGACGACCCCGGTGGCCGCCGGAGCACTACATGCATGCACCGGCCGGCGGCGGCCATCAGCGCGCTGCTGCCAACAACAACGATAGGGGGGGACGAAGCGCATGCTTTTGCTTCGTTAGTTCCACTGATGAAGTTGCTTTGCATTTGCGATCGATCGATGATAATGATATGATGATGATGATGATGATGATGATGACGCATAGGCTTACGATCTGTCTCTGTCTGGTATATATACGCCGCATGTCAAGCTCAAGTTTTTATACGCACGCGAGTACGTACGATGAATGGCGCGGCGGCATCGATGATCGCTGCCCAACGAATTAAGAAAACGAAGACGACACACCAGGGCATGGCGGCCGTTACCTTTTACGTGCTCTTTTTCTTCGTCTCCTGCATCGAGCATTGTGTGTCTGCCGTCTCAACACCGCCGTACCATCGATTATTGGTGCTGTCACTGACTATAGTTGCTACCAATAATCGTTAGTACTCCGATCCCTTTCTCCTAAAAAAAAGGAAAAAGATAAAACCAACTCGTCTATGGTTTTGCTGTGTGTGTGGATCAAACTTTCCTATGTTTGGCTCTGTTTACAGAAAATTATACTACCGTCATTTCTTAATACTCTCCTTTGTACAAAAACTACGGTCCTATTGGACGGAGAAAGTATATATTGTACTAGGTCTGTTTTGAGTCAAATATTTATATCTTTGACCGTTAATTTAAAAAAACGTATATATATTTATGTTTTTAATTTGGGTTCTACGATGTCTATGTAATCGTACTTCAAATTCTACTACACGTATCGTGAATGGCTCTGACTCTACACATCTCTGCCTGGCCTGGCCA
The DNA here is from genome assembly GCA_015844335.1 of Chrysopogon serrulatus. Classification (NCBI taxonomy): domain Eukaryota; kingdom Viridiplantae; phylum Streptophyta; class Magnoliopsida; order Poales; family Poaceae; genus Chrysopogon; species Chrysopogon serrulatus. The sequence goes on along the minus strand of JADLZL010004969.1, from coordinate 17,954 downwards.
CTTGCATACATTGGTTGCATTCCACCATGTACCTTGTACATACTCACATTGACTGCGTCTGCGTGCATGGGTCATGGGACACGTACGGTGGACTACTATACTGTACTGTCATGAAGCATGTTATTTATGACTTCCTCAATAAAGCAAACATAAAAAATTGATTTTTTTATAAGATGTTTAATTTTTTTATCTCAAGTTACTTAAAAAAATTGTGCAACATAACCAAATTTAAGTTATTCTTGAAGAGCTATCATTAATAAAATAAACCATGACAAAAGAAATGATATTTTATAAAAAAAAAAGTTTGAATAACACGAGTAATTAAATTTGGTGTCAAAAAAATCAATTATCTTATAACTTAGCATGGAGGGGTCATTAATTACCACTAAACCCCACTCCACAAAACGTCTTGTTATCTAACTTTTGCAGAAGCACATTAGTTCTGGAAGAGATGCATGCCTGACTGACTGGTCAGAGAACGAAACGTACAAGTTGCATTGCATTGCAATTGCTCATCTGCACTGCAACTTCCTTTCCATTTTGATCAACCTTACTATTGTCCACGCATGTATGTCCATATGTTCTTGTCTGATTTCTTCCCGCTGACCAATTATCAGTGGTCAACCGCGTACTACTGCTACTATATATACTGCTCATTATTGGTCATCGGACGATGTCCACGTTTTTGTCTGATTTTTCTTCCCGCTGACCAATTATCATCAGTGGTCAACCGCGTACTACTGCTGCTGCTCATTATTATTGGTCATCGACGACGATGAGCAGGCCAGTCAGCTTTTGCTTGTCACTGTAATTAGTCCTGCTGACCGTAAGATCATTGTTGTATGTACAATACTACATACTCCCTCCATTCCTAAATAAGTGTTGTTTCACTTCCCGAAAACAACAGCCGGTAATTTTAATAAATAATAAGTATCATCAATTAGTATCATAATTAGTATTATCAGAAAGATCTTCGGATCTAGTTTTTTAACAAAATTATTTGGAGATATAAACATTGCACGTATTTTTTACAAATCAAATCAAACTTGTGGCACGCATCCCACGACGACACTTATTTAGGGACAGAGGGAGTAGCTACTACTACCACCTGCTTCCTAGCTAGCTTCCTGCATGACCACCACTGCTTGCTACTTCCTCAGTCTTAAAATAATTATTGAAAAGATCTTTAAATCTAGTTTTTAATAAATTTATTTAAAGATATAAATATTATATTTTCTATGAATCAAGTTAAACTTATGGCACCTAAAATGACGTTTAGTTTGGGGCAGAGGGATCGGAGTAGTTGTTACAGAGTCAAATGCATGCATGCATGTAACGTATGACCATAGCTTAACTTCTTCTCATACATATGTCAACTGCAACAAAAAAAAGAGTCGCCAGGATTGACAACACTAATAGATCGATGCTAATTGTTTAATTATGATCTACTATTCTACTAGCTTCTAGGTAGCTTTGTACAACTTGATTATATGATCTGACCAAATAAGATTCAACGCGCGCTAACAGCCTCAGCGGCCGCTGCATGCCTGCATATGCAGCTTCCTTCTTGCCTGCCATGCGTCTCTGTCTGCAGCAGCGGCAACAACAACAACTACTACTACTACTTCTGATATGATCACTGCGATAGTATTAGACTACTCCTAGATATTGGATGGCCGTCCCTGACTATTCATCCTCTGATGATCATTATGCCGATCGCTACATCCATGTAAGCATCATCAGATTTTAATCAGATGCATGCATGCAACAGTTGCATATTTTGGTGCCGCCGGCAGTGATGGATCCAAGTGGCACGAGTATTTTAGAAAGCAAAAAAGCAGTGGCGGAGCTACAGGGTATGCCAGGTATGCCCCGGCATACCCTGCAATTCCGGCAAGTGAGCACATATATATACGTATTTATACAAACAAAAAAAAAAGAAAAAACACTCATCTGCTGCATACCTGAGAGAGCCCGAGCGTGAGCGTGCTTGCGAGCTTCAGGCCCATGCGGGATGCGGCCCATATTGCCAGCGACGAAGACGCATGGGACAACGTCGATTGCCAATACAGATCGAGGTCGAGGCCGCGCCATATCAGTTTGACTTCGTCTTTGAGTCCTCGATATTTCATCTAATCAATCTTCATCACGCATCCTGCCTGGCTGCGCCCGCCGCCTGTACGGATCGAGGCAGCACCGTACGTGGATCACCTTGCAACCTGCGTTCACGCCATTGGCTATCGCCCGTCGTCGTCGTCTCGTTCGGCCTTCGCCGTGCCCTACGACCGCACCGGCATCTTGGTGAATTTGTGATGACTGATGAGAACTGTTCAGGTGAGAGTAAGATTGAATCTTTGTTCTTTTATTTTCTAGTTGCTTAGCGCTAAATTATAAAATCATCTATCACGCGAGAATCTGTCCCAACATAGAGTCGATGGTGATTGATCTTTTGTTCTCTTTTATGCCTACATTTCAATTATCGGTATGACTTTTGAAATATTACTGTATTTAGTGGGTGATTTCAACTTAATCCATGAATTTAAGCTTTATCATGTTACTTAGTGCATATATACCAAATCACACTGTTAATTTTACAATTATTACCAAATAGCTAAAATAAATTTACTAAATTGTATATAAAAATTTTTGTTCAGGCATACCCTGAACTAAAATCCTAGATTCGCCACTGCAAAAAAGCAGGGGGTGAGGAAATATCTAACTGGTAGTGGTAGGTACCGGACCAGTAGGCCGGAATGGCAGTTGGTAGTTTTTTCTGGTGGCGATCTCATGCATGCATGCGTGGGTGGGGCCGCCGGGCACCAGAGGGACCAGATCAGGATGATATGGAGGAATTGGAACACGGCTACACGAGAGGTCGCAAGGTTCCAAAAACCTCGATTTCTGTAGGGCCGGATAGATGATGCCAATGTGCTTGTGCAGAGAGAGAGAGAGATAGAGAGGACTGATGATTTGTGAGGCCAGTCTCAATGGAGGATTTCACCTCCCCGTTCCCAACAAGATGAAACTAGCATGAAACCCGACATCTCTCTCAATGGAAAATTTCAATGTACAGTTTCACATGGTTATTTAGTTTGTCATGGCCCTACCCACCTCTCTTTCCTTTCTTCCCCACCGGCTCGTGCCTGTCCCTGCTAAGCGGCCGCACATGAGGAGCCCGCGGCGGAGGACAGAGCGAAGAAGACAGGCAGATTCCCTTTCTTCCCCAATGGCCTGCTCGCGGCTGCGGAGGGGTATGATCACAGCGGCCACGTGACGCGCGGACGGCTTCTCGGCAGCCTCGCGACGGACTCACGGCGGGCCGCGTCGGTCCGGCTGAGCCGCTCGGCAGGCTGCAGGCGGTCCGGGCGGCGCACGTGTTTCTCGTCACGTTCTTCACGGCCGCCGCGGCGAAGCTGTACGTGCTGCTGCGGCCCCGGTCCGTCTACCTGGTGACGTTCGTGGAGGGCACCTCCATCCATGATGCAGCTGCTGGAGCGGTTGAGGCTCAGGGAGGTGACTTGCTTGCCCCCGCTCACCACTGCATCCCGCAAAGGCCTCGCGCGTGGTGGAGCTCGGCATCTTCTCGGCCATCGATGACCTGCTGGCCAAGACGGCGGCCTCGCGATGGCCGGACGGCGCTCACGAGTCGTGAACAGCGGCGGAGATGCGCCTGCGATCGTGGCGGAGGTGGGTACCACTCGCGGCCACGTCAGAGCCCATGCTCGCGTCCGCGGCGGAGGCGGCGCTCGTGACCCCGGCGTAGCCCGCGCTCGCAGCCGCAGCGGAGGCGGCGCTCGTGACCCTGGCGATGCTCGTCCGCCGCGAGGAGCGGAGGAGGCCCACGACGCCGTTCGCACTCGTGACCGGCGGCAGAGCTCGTGGCTGCGGCCCATGCCCCGCGGAGCTCACGGCTGCGACGATGATGGCGCTCAAAACAGTGGCGGTGCCTTCTCCTCCGGCGCCGGCATCCACTCAAAGCAGGCGATGAAACGAATCGAGTTTCTCAGTGGCAGTTTCACGGGATTTCCAACATTTTGGAAACCGAGCTTACTCGTTTCATCCCACGAAACTTTCTCCTTCTCTCTCCTGTTAGTTTCATGTAAAGATTCTATTTTTTCTGATGTGACACCCTATTTAATGTGCATGAAATCTTCCATGAAACCCCATTTAAACTGGCCTGAGGACCAGTGGACCAAACGCCACTGTCAGGTTGCTATACCTTCTGCAACGGCCACATGATCATGCATGCATGACCACCTTTATTAAGCAGTATGCTAATGCAAAAGTTGATAATGTACACATATATTTAATCAAGGAGCAAGTGATTAACTAGGAATAGTACACAGCAGGGCGGCATCTATCTTTTTTAGCCTTAAGACCGCCGTCGGTTGCAGACTCATGCATGTGTGTTTGTCCTATTCAGTAGTCATCATATCTATCACGAACCTATATTCTCAGGAACGAGCTGTCTTTCCTTAATACTCTCTAGTCATGACACACTTCGACGTGCTGCTATCAATCTCCCTAGACATTATGTAGTTCCACTCGAAGGAAACACTTCTCTTTGTCAATACGGTTCTCTCGTATGTCTATCTCCGAGTAAAACGAGAACAAAAACGCATGTAGAGTTTTCTCCTCTAGGGTCCCTAACATAGAGACTCATCTCGTCACACCAAACCGATGAACAAGATCAGAGATTTTAAAGGCCTACTACTCTATTGAAACGGACAGGCTTATATATGGCTTTTCCTTTTGGAAGACCTCGAGCACACAAGGAACCGCAGAGGGTGCCTTAGCTCATAATTGTACAGACATGTTACAAACTTGAAAGTGGGAAACTAGAACTAAGATAGCACTCGCGCTCTCGCTCTCGGCTCCTCTTCTATTCCTGATGTCTTCCTCCTCCTGATTTCATTGTCTTCGGGAGCCCTTCTTATAGGAGCGACATGGGCTTTTATTGCTAGATACATCGAAGACAACTGTTGAGCTCAGCAGCACCACTGCTCAGCGGGTCTTGCGCTCTCCGTGCGCCTTCTGTGACACACAGGGCGCAGTCCTTCACGAACGACCACACTATATTTCGCATAATATATTGGAACGCCTTGGGACTATGATGTCTAGGTCGAATCCGGTAGAGATTCCTCGCATGTAGGACTAGGAGAAATTGCTGATGTATACTTAAAACTGATGACACTCCATTAGATATTCTACTCAGCTGGCCAAGAATGAAGTTTGCAAATGTTGCATGCAGAGCGAGAGCGAGGGAGGGAGATGAGAGGAGGAAAAAAGAACAAATTAAACACTGCTACACTATACTAGCATATATACACTACACGGATCGGAGTGCATGCAGGGCGCCGGCCGGGGTCGTCATGCATGCATGTGCCGGCATGTGCGTGCCGGCGCCTGGCCGGACGGCGGCCCGTCGATCGGTTGGCCGGCCAGGCGCCGCGGCGGCCCACGGTCCCCGGCCCTGGCATGCACGCACACACAAAACACGGCAAATTAGCTGCACGGATGCATGCACGGCGCACGGCGCGTGCAGTCGAGCGACATATATGAAAGCGTCATGGATGATTCATATATAGGATCAGCCGGCCGGCGCGCGGCGGCCGGCTGTCCTGAATAATGCATGGAAAGCATGCACCTTTTTTATGTATGTATGCACACACATATAGACATAATTTTTTGAGGATAGTATAGTAGTAGCTTCATTTTTAATCTTTGTTCTATATATATATAAGCACTGCTGAAAGATTGAGCGCAAACAAAGTTTGAGATTATAAAGAAAGTCACCACAATAAAGGTTGTTGTACAGTAGATCTAAGGTAGTTTCATTATTTTTTGTTAGGTCATATATCATAGAATATATGTTAGATCAATCCTACCCGAAAATGATTAGCAGAAGAGCTAGGGACATGCATTATCTAGCCGGGGGAGTATATATATCGTATGCATAATAATACCATAGTATCTATCTATCTATCACGGTACTGAAAACCTTAATAATATTATATATCATCATCATCATCATCGACATATCCCCTACCAGGAATGAACTAGTACTGAGATTATTTATAATAACAAAAAATCACTAAAAAGTGTTTCACTCTGTCGTAGCACCGTGCCACAACTACATTTTGCTTTTGAAATCAACCGGTCTCTTGACTTGTTTTTGCATTAATTTGAAGTCGTAAGGAAAAAAAGTTTTTGTTTGAAGCAAGCCCTACCATGCATTACATTCGTTTCACACCAAGTTGAACGATGATGGGGACAAATTAAAAATAAGATGAAAAGGACGACATCGACATAGACACAGAACAAGGTCAAGCTGTCGGTTCCACACCATAATAAGTTTTGGACGACATCGACATCGGCCCAAATTATTGAACCTCTAGTATACTTGGTAGTGGTTTTTATAAATAAATATATGTACTAGCTAGTAATTTGGACTTCTGGAAAGCCCGAATTATGGAAGTACTAGTTTTATGAACAATGATTATAGTGTGCAGTACTTAATAATGCATGGATTTCGAATCACATAGCAGCCCTACAACAAGCAGTCACCTAGAATTTAAATGTGTCGATAATCTCATTTTATGAAAGGTGGCATCCAATTAAACAACCACATTTACTAGAGCATCAATCAAACCATCCCGAAATTAGATACTTCCTAGCTAAGCCTCAAGTACCGGTGATACATCAAAACTTTTTTGACCGAAGTCAGTAGGGGAAACCCTAGCCTATTTTTATATTTTCTTTTATTCCAGACCTGTTCAAATTCGCTTCTACGGGGAGTTGAACTCAGATCTGCTGGATGCCACTCAGGTGCTCTAACCATTAGGCTAGAGACCCTTTGGCTGCCACATCAAAACTTGGTAGCCCTCATAAACAATTCTATTCTATACTATATAATTACTAATTAAAATGGAGAAACTAAATGCTGAAATCTGGCCCATGGAGAGGCCCCATTTCTGAAAATGCCAAAGTATGTGCGTGAGAATGTGCATGTCAATGCTCTGTTAATTGGGTGATTTACTGCCATAATTAACAGAGAAATTAGTGGGGCGTGATTAAGGGGGGAATTGCCATTAGAAGGCCAAAACTCCTATATAAGGAGCCCTGGAGACGTCTAGGGGGATGATGAGTAAAAACAATGCAATTCTCCACCTCTCGTTTCCTTGCTGACTTGTGCTGTGATACTGTGCTGCTGGTTCTTGCTGGCTCTTCTTCTCGGCGTGTCCCGAGGAGGAGAGTAAGCGGTATCTCAGAACCCTTGCCGTCGAGAAGCCTGCAGGAGGGGCGGCAATCAGGTTTCTGGGCAGTGCATCAGCACGACCGCTCGAAGCTGATCTTCTACGTCTCGCACTGCCTCTTCGTCGACTCTTCACGAGGACGGAGCGCTGCTCGGTGAGTCCATAGATGAGGGAGATCGCAACCATGTTTTTATTTGTGTTCGTGTGGTATGAATTTCTGCGATATATATCTATGGGCCTTGTATTATTCGCAATGTGTCGATCTGAGATAACATATCCTATTTATTTGGTTTTATTCATAGCAATATTTTTGATTCATGAAATATACCTCAATATAATATCTGGTAGAATATTTCGCATTATTTTAACATTCCAGAAACCTGATTGGTGCGTTTATTCTAATTCAGCAATGGCTGGTGCTTCGGATGCAATGAAACCTGAGAGGTTTGGTGGTGGACTGAACTTCCGTAGATGGCAGACAAGAGTCAAGTTTTGGCTCATGTCTTTGGGGCTGTGGTGGGTGATCCATCCAGTAATGCCATTCACGGTTGAGCAGTCTGCTGCATTTCCTAGTGCAAGAGATACTGCACTTGGATGCATCTTGACCGTGTTGTCGGATCAACTCTACGATGTGTACATGCATTACATAGATCCCACAGAGTTGTGGGATGCGCTTGAGCGCAAATTTGCGGTCTCTGAAGGTGGACGCTTACTCTATACCTGTGGGCAATTTTATGACTACAGCTTTGATGCTGGAAAGTCGATAGTTGCACAGGCTCATGAGATGCTGCTACTTGTTGGAGAGATCACAAATTTGGGTTGTCCTTTGCCGGACAGGTTTGTGGCAGCGGGCATTATTGCCAAACTCACTGCTTCATGGAGGGATTTTGCCACAAGTCTGAAACACAAAAGAGAGGATATCTCTACGGAGAATCTTGTGATAGCTCTCGATGTGGAAGAAAAGGCAAGGGCAAAGGATGCTCCAGGAACTTCTACTGAGGGACAAGGGGCAAGTGCAAACATCGCAGTGAACAGATCCAACAACAAGGGCAAGGGCAAAGCGAAAATGCAGAGTGGTGGAAAGCCTAAGAAAACCACTAACTTCAAGAAGAAATCTGAGAAGGAAGATAAGAGCAGGGCATGCTTTGTGTGTGGCAAAGAAGGGCATCTCGCGAAGAATTGCCGCTTCCGCAAAGACAAAAAGGTGAATGTCACCATCAGCGGTGATAACAATGAGAAGGGTGACACCTCTGGGTATGGTAAAATTCCAGTAATATTTTCAGCATTTCAATCTACAGATTGGTTGGTTGATACTGGTGCAAATATACATGTATGCTCTGACATGTCTTTGTTTTCTTCTTACCAGGGAAAATGGACTTCCTCCGTCTTGATGGGGAACGGATCAGCTGCGCTTGTTCTTGGTGTTGGTATGGTCGAACTGAAGCTATCTTCGGGGAAGATTGTCCACTTGAGGAACGTGCAGCATGCTCCGTCAATAAACAGAATCTCATTAGTGGATCCTTGTTATGTCGAGATGGTTATAATGTAACACCCCTGGTGTTACGTTAACCTAAACCCACCATGACATCATTAAGCATAACCATCATGCATTGTGAGCATCATGATGAAACTGTATAAAATAAGATGAATACCGGTGCATACATTGTGTTTCCAATATTGCATGCAATGGCATCATTGTTATCAATTAAGGCTCTTTGTGATTTTATGAAATAAGATTTCATTAAGCAAATAAAGTTTGAAATAAACTATGAAGTACAATGTGTATGCCTTTACATGGAATAAAAGGGTGTTTGCATTTTCAAGTCAAGTATGCTCAAAATTTGACCTCAGAATTTGAATTTAAAACTGAATTCTACACTTAGCCATTTTTGGCTAAGTCATAAAAAATCGATTATCAAGTTCAATTCTGGAGGTTAAATTAATTAAATCAGTTTTTATAAATAAAATTTGTCCACCTCTTGTTCCATTGTTTGGTATAAAGTTTGCACTACAAAATCATGTCATTGGTTGAAATGTTTAATCACTGTTTAATCATTAATTAATTGCCCAAAGTTTGAATTTGCAATTCCTTTTCAAACTCCCCGAATTTCAAAGGTGTTTTTACCCCTTTCTCAATTTCATCTCAAAATATTTAAAATTTGGGAAAACTTCAAAAATATAGATTTTGCATCTCTTTGAACTCTACAAGTTTGGTAAATAAAGTTTTTTCAAGTTTTTGAATAAAATTAAAAGCAATTTCAAAAGTTCTTCAAATTCACTACTACAAAAAATTTAATCGCAACCTTTCATTTTGGGGCTCGGAGGCGGTTGGGCCGCCGGCCCGCCTCGGTTAATGGGTTAACCGAGGCGGGCGTTATTAAATAACCGCTTCGATTAATTCCGGTTAACCAAGACGGTTGTGTTACAATAAACGCTGCGGTTAATAGATTAACCGAGGCGGTTGCCTTTAGGAAACCGTCTCGATAAATGTCCATTAACCGAGGCGGTTGCCATTGGTGGACCGCCTCGGTTAATCAATTAACCGAGGCATTTGTTATAACAAAATCACCTCGGTTAATGTACATTTATCGAGGCGGTTATAATTACAATGCCTGCCTCGGTTAAGTCTCAGACTATATAACCAGCGCCCCCACCTTCTTCTTCCCCACGACCTTCTCCTCTATTTTCGGGTTTTGAGCTCCCAAAACCCGAAAATGGCCATTTTCTAGGGGGGAGAGTTTTGCTCTTGGATTTATTGAAGGGGGACACCGCAAGAGGTTAAATCTTAATCTTCTCCACTTATTTTCCTCTCTTTTCCATGGTTTGGGGCTTCCTCTCTAGATCTAGATCTAGATCTAAATGTAGGAGAGAGAAAAGTAGATCTGCCATTTGTATTGATTGAAAATCGAATCTAGATGAAGGCTTACATGTTTTTTCTAAAGCTTGCGTGCGTATGGATTGCGATCATGGACCGGAAATGGATGTACAAGACATCGAGGCTAGATCCGTCTTTCCTGGATCAGCTGAGGAAGAAGTTTATTCCCGTAGCGAAAAAACATCGTCTGAGTCTGGGTCGGGATCACATGATTTGTCCGTGTAGTTGGTGCACGAATCTGTTTGCCCATGAAGATTTCGTTGTAAGTCTCACTTGATCCGACATGGTTTTGTCAAGGATTACACCATCTGGAGGCACCATGGTGAGCAAAATCCAGCGTCCACGACTTTGTGCGGGCCAAACTCGTCCACCACGTTAAATGACGAAGTACCATAGGAGCCTTCGGAACCATCTACCTGTGTCCCAGGAACAGGCGACCAAGAAGGAAATCGTGATTACATTACGATTGATGATCTGCTACAAGGTGATGACATTGCAGGCGGTGAAGATCGTGCGGATGTGTTGGATCCGGAAGATGTAGAGCTTTTTGATAGACTTGCTAATTGTATGGACGAAGATGATGTTCTATTTGGGAATCCTAAGTGGCTCGAGAATTTTAAACAGATGAAGCAGGCGGCAATTGATCCCCTTTACAAAGGCTGCCCGAGGCATTGGACGGCGTTACGTTTTGACCTGCAGATGCTTATGCTGAAGGCCCGCTATGGGTGGTCTGACACAAGCTTCAATGACTTGTTACGTATTCTCGCAGACACATTCCCAGAGGGAAACAAGGTGCCTGCCAACAACTATCGGGCGAAGAAATTGATCCGGCCAGTGGCGATGAAGCTTAGAAAGTTCCATGCATGTCCTAATCACTGTATCTTATACCGGGGCAAGTATGAGAACTTGGAAAGCTGTCCGTACTGCGGCGCGAGTCGGTACAAGAAGAATGCTGGTTGTCGCACGGACGCGTATGAGGACGGACCGACAGCTAGAGGGGCAAAGAAGAAGAAGACGACCAAGAAGCAGAGCCATGCCAAGGATGAGGAAGAAGAGGGTTACACGCAGAGAAAAAGTCCTGCCCTATCTATGTGGTACTTGCCTGTGATTGATCGTTTGCGTGCACTTTTCAGGAACCCAGAGGATGCACAGTTGATGTCCTGGCATGCATCACCTGAACGCAAGAAGGATGATGGCAAGATCCGAGACCCCTCCGATGGCAGGCAGTGGAAGAGTTTCGACGCCAAGTTCCCACTATTTGCCAATGAAGCCAGGAACGTCAGGTTCGCACTGAGTACAGACGGGATGAATCCATTTGGTGACCTTAGCAGCACGCATAGCACCTATCCAGTCACTCTCACCATTTACAACCTGCCTCCCCATCTATGTCACAAATGCAGATACCTTCTACTAACCATTCTTATTTCCGGACCAAAGCAGCCCATCAATGATATAGATATGTTTCTAGAGCCATTGATGGAGGAAATGCAGATATTATGGGAAAAAGGGGTGAAGTTGTTGGATGCGTTCTTAAAAAAGGACTTTACTTTAAAAGCCATCATATTTGTCACAATCACCGACTACCCAGGTATGTTTTCATTGTCGGGACAGATTAAAGGTAAGACCGGTTGCTGTGTTTGCATTGATGGTACCTGCTACACTTATCTTAGCGCATCCCAGAAGATGGTGTACATGAGACATAGGCGATACCTCTCTAGAAAGCACAGATACCGGCAGCCTACGATGAATAAGTACTTCGACAACCAGGCAGAACCTCAACTTGATGAGCCGGTGAAGACGAGGTATGGGCAAAAGGTGTTTGAAATGGTGAAGGACATAAACATTGAGTTCGGAAAGAAGAAAAAGATGAAGGCAAACCGAAGACAAGGAAGAGAAAGCGGGATACAAAAGAGACACAAGAAGAGCCTGTCCCCACTGTACCTTTCAAGAAGCAGTCATGCTTCTTCAAATACCTATCATACTGGAAGGAGCTAGATACGCCCCATGCCATCGACTGCATGCACCTGGAGAAGAATGTATTTGAGAGCACGATTGGGATCCTACTAAACATCAAAACAAAGATGAAGGATGGTCTAAAGTCGCGTCAAGATCTGGTCAACCAAGGCATCAGGCCCGAAATTCACCCGACACCCGCGGCGCAGAGCGGAAAAGTAGACCTTCCGGGTGCGAGCTATAACCTGACGTTAGATGAAAGGAGGGCTATGTGCAAGTGGCTTAGGGCAGTCAAGGTGCCCACTGGTTTCTCTTCCAACATCAAGAGCCTAGTCTCCATGAAAGATCTCACTCTTACCAACTTCAACTCCCATGACTGCCACGTCATGCTTATAGTTTTCCTTCCAATTGTGATCAGATGTATCGGTCCAGAGTATGTTAAGATGGTTATAACACGTATGTCCTACTTCTTTAACTGCATCACACAGAAGGTGATTGTCACACCCTAAAATTTCTATTTTGGGGATGTGCCTTGAAAACACTAAATAAAATAAATGATTTAACGTTTCTCTAAAAGTTTCCAACCTTTTGTTAAGTTTGTTCTCAATCTAAAGAGTGAAGAAACCATTTTCTAAAACTTTTTACAATTTAATATGACTTGTTTGTTGCACTTCATGCCATTGCATAGTGTTTATGTATGAAAAATGAATTTAAAACTTTTCAAATGAGCCTACATTTTTAAACAAAGCAAATCTCTCTTGATCTTTGACCATGTTTCCTTGGCCTCAAAACCATGATCAAATTCTTGTAAACCATACATCTTAATCCTTGTTTCAAGAACCTTGATAGATCCCACACTTTTATCTTGCCAGGCACCCAATCTCATGCCCTCTAAAACCCTAACTAGTCATAGCCCTGCTCTCTCTCTTTTTCTTTTATCCTTTCTCCCTTATATTTGAACTCCTAATCTCTTTTGATTTAGTCTTCTCCATAGCCCAAAGTCTATGCTAAGTGACCAATCTTTATATCTCTTCTTTCTCACACAATTCAATCTCATCTTGTTCAAGTCAAATCAATCACGTGTCATGTATCTAAGTTAATCTTAATTTTGACTTGCTTTTCTTTCTTCACCTTAGGAAACATCTATATGGGCCCTTTTCCCTTCACCTTATCTCCTCTTGATCAATTACACACTTGTATATGATCCATCCTTGAAATCTATATAGCCTTAGTCCCATCTCTTTGAAGCTTTCAATTTTATAAAAACCCTAATCGCAACTCTGATAACTTGGCGAATCAAGCTCAACTCTCTCCTTCCATCTTGTCTTATCTTGGGAAAAATCCACCAACTTAGATCATTAGTAAACCACACCTCCCCATTTCTCTCTTTTGCTAATGGGTCAACCCAACTCTTTCCATCCTCGGACGTCGTTTCGGGCCAAATCCGGTCCAAACCTTACCTTAGCTCTCGCCTCAGATCAAAGCCCAACCATCCTTCTCTCTTTTGTGGACCAACATGGAGCCCAACCAGCCCTCTAACTCTTCCTCTCCTCTCTCCCACGTGACCCCCTTGGAGCCTCTCAATATGCCACAAAAATATCAACCAAGAAATGAAAATATCAAGCCAAGACCCTTTGGCTTCCAGCCCCTTCACCTCCCCTCATCTCCCCTTCATATATACCACCCCCAACAGCCCCCTCACGCCTCCCCCTTCATTTCCCACGTCAAGGACAGAGGAGGGACGCCCCTGCAGCTCCTCATCCTCCCCCATGGCTGCCCCGATCAACCGCAATGCGAGATGGATGCCCCGATGTACTAGATCAACGTCACCGGCCGCCGTTGATGCCTCTCCTTGCCCCATCACACCAATCCCCATGGTGAGAACCCTCCCTCATCATCCCCACGTTGTTCTTGTGTTCCTCGCTGCATACCAAGTACCATAGATGATGTATGGTTGATCCCCGATGGAGTTTACCCGCTGTATGTGCTGCTGTCCTCGCGGGCAGATTTGCTGTCATTGAAGGAATCGGCGTTCCCCGCTGTTTCGTTGCTCTAATCATCAATCCCTTTGGTGAAGTTGTAGATTACATCCTTGAACACACCTCTGTAAAATGGTTTCGCCATAGGAGTTGAGAAACTAGAGATATCGCCATCTCCGTATCCGCTGCTCCTGCTCTTGGCAGATTGCAACTCTGAGTCGTGTTGGCGTTCCTTGCTAATCCACAGCCCAAATACACTATCCCTTGAACCCACATGCTCATGACATCTCTGCACATGATCCCACAAATTGGTTTGGCTATGCAATCTCCGATGGCCGAGATATCGAAGCCGAAGCATCCACTACCCTTGTTGTCCAAACAGCACCCACCTTGTTTTTGGCAATGGCGTTCCCGTTGATCCATTGAACCCCAACATCTATACTTTGGCTGGACTATCATTTATATACTTGCACACACCTCTGAAAGGTTCCATGGTCATATCATCAAAGACGAAAGAGATATTATCCAGTTTTGTGCTCGCTGTCTCTGCTGCCCCGCAGCCGCATTGATGCCGGTTGGCATGCGCGTTCTCGATGATTCGCTACTCCAGTGATCAAGCCCTTCAACCATAGAGTTTATCATATACTTACACATATATCTGCAAGTTGTCTTGTCCATATAAACCACGTCACCAAATATATAAACATCATGGTGTCGCTGTTCCTACCATGCCAATTGCCAACAACTATGCCATGCCATCTTGCAATCTCGTTCCCCGACTATCCAACGGTCAAAACATCATGCCCTTTTGCCACAATATACTCTATACAGTATCTAGAAACCCCATGAAAGATATCACCCTTTGGTCCTTTCGATAACCATGCAACCGCTCATCCTAACTACCGCTGGCCACCGACGTGCGTGTCTAGGATGCCTCAGCAATTCACCGTGTTCCCCGCTCTGAGTCCTCCTACATGATCATGTGTCTCTGACTTATCATTTTTATAGTCATTGCTACCCGCCGCTATCCGCCACCGAGTATGCTCAACCGGTGCACCATTCTCCATAATCTTTTCCCTTTATCTTGAATCCACCCTTGTGCATTGGTTAATAATGACATGTTCCCAAGTAACCTATACACATATCCAACCCTTGTTGTTCTGATGTGTATGTTTCTTCCGGTCCAACTTCACCTTGCTCACCTAAAATCAATCATTTTCGTCAATACCTTTCAACTCTCGCATCCTTTAATCCTGGCTTTCCTTTTGGTTGTTTTTGCGTTCAAGCGATCATAGTTACAAGTCCTACATGTTTTAAACCTTTATGTGTTGTTTTTATAATGCTTGGTGTACTGTTTCTAGGTTTGTTTAAGATGCTTGTGCTGGTTGATTCTATCATTAGAGGTGGAGCTGTACAAGGATGATTCGAAAGGAAAGGATGGAGAGTTTGTCAAGCTTTTGGAAGGCAAGTGTAACATGAGTTCCTTTTGTTACCTAAGAACTATATAATCATTTTCATATGCATGTGTCTAATATGATGAACCCATAAGGACTTTACCTAGTACTTTGTACCATATTCCTTGATACCCCGGGTTGATGCATATGGGTAGTTTTGCTTAGCTTGCAATCACCTAACTTTATATTAATTTTGATTAATAACTTATGGATCAATGGTTAAAATGACGCTCTTTGGTAACATGGACGTAAGGGGCTAGAGCATTGGGCCTTTGGGGTGCTCTAGTCCGCCCTCCATAAGGACTTAATCTTAAAGCGGCCACCCAGACATCCGCATAACCATGAGGACTATACGGCTCGGTCTTGGCTAAGTAACTAGATTTCTCTAGCTTGTTAGTGGTTACCGAAAGGCGCAAGAGGGGGGCCTAGGTTGCAGAATGGCTTCTTGCCTGTCAAGATGTGTTGCTGGGCTGCGGTCATTTGTGCACCAGTCTTGAAGTGGGGCTCCATTCGCCTAGTTGCTGAAACCTCGCGGCTACTAACTTGTTAGGATGTCTTTGGAAAGGCCTCGTAGTGAACCCCGCCGACTTACCTCGGAAGTGAGTCGAGGTTGGCCGCCTCGTGCATATGGGTATCACGACTCATGGTGAAAGTGTACACACTCTGCAGAGTTTGATCAAATCGATATATCGGTAGAGCTCACGGTCACGGCGGCTGGATCCTTTTCGAGATAGATGGTTCGGTGGAGGTTATGGATGATGATGATGATTAATCCTTGATGATGATAATTATATATATTCACTTGGGGTGCTAAGCATAACCTAGAAAGTCGTATAATAATAAAACATGACCAATTAAAAGTGCTAACCGCAGCTGGTAGTGTCTAGCCTTTTGAGCCTTGCATCCCCTCATGTTATGCTTGCCGAGCATGGTGCTTGTGACACTTGCTTTACAATCAACAAAATCCCGGATGGGTACCGGATGGTGGTTGAAGTGAACTGTTTCTAGTGGAGTTCCAAGGGTGCTAGGCGAGTGCTCTCCCAAATCAACCGTCCCTCGTGGAGTATGAAGACCCAAAGACGTAAGATTAAGAATACTTCTATTGTGCTTTGTTATAGATGTAAGTCCTGTTATAAATATGTTTCGATATATAATAAAGCATTGTCTTTGATAATCTCCATTTTTGTTGCTATATGTGTTGTGTGGACATCCCAGGCACACATATAGTTAGCGCCGGTATTCTTTGGAAAACCGGTGTGACAAAATGGTATCGAGCAATGTTTGACTGGGGACGCTCAAATTAGTTAGAAATGGTCGATTTTACAAACTTATTTTAGTAAAAACTCATCTTAGCTTTCTACCCCTTGATGATTTGCGAAAAATGAAAATGCTCTTTACCAAAAACCTCTCGTTTCTTCAAAGTCCACGAAGATGCCTACGGTTGAAGATCCTACATCAACAAAAAGACGTCACCATGGAAGACTGAAGAGTTCAAGCTCATCTAACCTAAGCCTTCTTTTAGGAAGTTTCTACCCGAGCTTTTTTACGTTAGTAACGATGCTAAGGTGGTGATAGTGTTTGTTATAAGGACCTATCATGTTATTGTGCCCTAGAATGATTGATTGTTTTGTTATTGTGTTCTTGTTTGTTTTGCCTCTTTGTAATGAGTGTCTCTTTCATGAATCTCGGGACGAGATTCTTGTTAAGGGGGGTAGTTTGTCACACCCTAAAATTTCTATTTTGGGGATGTGCCTTGAAAACACTAAATAAAATAAATGATTTAACGTTTCTCTAAAAGTTTCCAACCTTTTGTTAAGTTTGTTCTCAATCTAAAGAGTGAAGAAACCATTTTCTAAAACTTTTTACAATTTAATATGACTTGTTTGTTGCACTTCATGCCATTGCATAGTGTTTATGTATGAAAAATGAATTTAAAACTTTTCAAATGAGCCTACATTTTTAAACAAAGCAAATCTCTCTTGATCTTTGACCATGTTTCCTTGGCCTCAAAACCATGATCAAATTCTTGTAAACCATACATCTTAATCCTTGTTTCAAGAACCTTGATAGATCCCACACTTTTATCTTGCCAGGCACCCAATCTCATGCCCTCTAAAAACCCTAACTAGTCATAGCCCCCTGCTCTCTCTATTTTTCTTTTATCCTTTCTCCCTTATATTTGAACTCCTAATCTCTTTTTGATTTAGTCTTCTCCATAGCCCAAAGTCTATGCTAAGTGACCAATCTTTATATCTCTTCTTTCTCACACAATTCAATCTCATCTTGTTCAAGTCAAATCAATCACGTGTCATGTATCTAAGTTAATCTTAATTTTGACTTGCTTTTCTTTCTTCACCTTAGGAAACATCTATATGGGCCCTTTTCCCTTCACCTTATCTCCTCTTGATCAATTACACACTTGTATATGATCCATCCT
>JADLZL010004968.1:0-143414 GCA_015844335.1 Chrysopogon serrulatus | reverse complement strand
TTGGAGGCTATGTGTACCTTAAGGTGTCACCCCTCGGGGCACCGTGAGGTTTCATGTCAAAGGAAAGCTAGCACCTCGCCGTAGACCCTTATAGGATCTTGAAGAGAATTGGGAAGCTTGCTTACAAGTTGGAGCTACCAACCAACCTAGGCTGGGTGTACACCCGTGTTCCATGTCTCACACCGAGGAAGTGTCTGAGAGTTCCAGAAGAAGAAGTCCACACAGAAGCCCTAGATCTCCAAGACACTCTTGAGTACCTCGAGCACCCCATGCAGATTCTGGATCGAGCCGTCAAGGAAACGCGAAGAACGACCATCCCTTTCGCAAGGTTCTATGGAGCAACCACACTGAAAGAGAAGCAACTTGGGAGAAGGAAGAAGAGCTTCGGAAACAGCACCCGCACCTCTTCACCGACTGAGCATCACTTTAAATCTCGGGACGAGATTTCTGTAAGGGGGGAGGACTGTAACATTCCGTAATTTCCTATGTAATAAAAATCCTGACTTTTTAAAATTTTTGTCTTAGTGTGTGTTGCATGTAAATTCTAGGTCAAACCTAAGTCAAATGTTTTCCCTCCCGGCCTCAATTTCAAAACTAAGTTTCAAAACGTTTATAATAAACCACTTGTCACGGAGACTGATCACCGATGTGACGAGTGATGTTTTAAAAATAAAATGATTTTCTTTGATAAAATTTAAAAATTGTTGAATTCGAAGTCGCGCCGAATTCAAAGTACAAGCCTACACTTGGTTCATTATTTTTCTTAAAACAAAAACCCTAATTCTCTCCCTCTTACCTTTCAAATCAAGTTTACAATTAATTTGTGCATCACATGTAATATAGGTGCATGTGTGATTTGGTTCTTTGCTTCGTGCTTGGAGGTAGTCCCTCTCCCTTCCAACCTTAATCTCCTCCCATCTATCTCAGAGTGCTTGCTAATAAATTGATGCAGGCGTATAGTGTGTATGCATGTGTGAGTTAGCTTTCTGGTTGCTAGTTGGGCAAGCCAGCAAGCAAGCTGCACGAGCGTGCATGCCACTGTGCCCGTTCCCTTGATTACGTGAAGCACTAATTAGCCAGGCAGCCCCCCTTCCTTGTACCGTAATCTGCTTTTCCCTGTGCGGTTATCAGTGCCAAACAAGCAAACCAAGCAGCAGCATGCAGCCCGTTTCTCGTTTCGGCCCTCCGACAGTTCAGCCCAGCCCACGGAAGCCACCAGCAGCAGGACGGACGCCTGCCCTCTCGGCCTCTCCGCGTAACACCGCCGCGCACTTTCGGAAGCCGCCGCCGTTGCATGCCTCTATGCAGCGCGGGTCCCACCGGTCAGCCTTGCCCACCTAGCGTGCGTTCGGCGCGGAGGATAGGAGAGCGCCGTCTCCTCTGGCCCGCCGCGTCGGTGGAAGCGGGAGAAGGGCAGTGGCGCCGTCGCTTTTCGTCGGGCCTCTCCCTCTCCTTCTTCCTCCGTGCGCACCCGTGGCGCTGCTTTCCGTCTAAACCCGAGGCCCTTCTCGAACCTTCGAGCCGGCAACCTGCCCGTACCACGGATGGGCGCCCGCGTGTCCCATACACGGGCGCCCGAAGATCGCCGCCGCCCATAGCTCCCGTGCCCTTGCCGAACCCTAGGCACGCCACTATAAAAGCAGGCGCCGGTGACCTCGCTCTCGCCCTCTCCCGATCCGCCGCCACTTGCTCCTGTCTCCTCTACCCGAAGCCCCTCCTCCTCGCCTCTGCGTCCGTGCCGCGTGCTCCCGGCCGATCGCGATGCTGCTACCGGGGAGCTAGCGGCGCCAGCGCCGCGGCCTCGGCGTCGACTCCGCCGCCCGGCCGTGCCGAGCAGCCTCGCCGCGGGCGTTCACGGTGGCAGCGGTGGTGCCACGCCGCCCGCCGCCGTCTCTCCAGGAGCTAGTGACCTGCTCCGCGCGACCTCGTCTCCACGCCGTCCGTCTCCGTCGAGCTGCGCTGCTCCGCCCGACCTCTCGCCAAAGCCACCGCTTTTCCGTCCGGCAACCTCACCCCAACTGCCAGGAGACCGCCTTCCCTGCCTCCATGGCGTAGCGCCCGGTGCGCGCCATCGCCCGGCGAGGCGTGCAGCCGCGGTGTTACTCCCGCGAGCTCCCGACAAACCCGCTGCCAAGCCGCGTCGGTCGGAGCCAGCGACGCCGCCTCCCGTTCGAGAACGCCGAGCACTGCAGCATCACCCGGTGGCGCCGCGGTGCCGTTGACACCGCCTCCACCATCCGTTCAAGCTTCCAAGGGCGCGGTGAGCTTTCTACGTGGCCAAGGTCCCACCTTCACCTATTTGGTCGCCGTTCTTGCCAAAGGTCGCCCCTTTTGTCTTGAGTTTTCTCCACCGCAGAAGCGGCATCACGCGACCTCGCCCTCGCCGTCAGCGTGGAGCCCTCGCCGGCACCTCGGCGCAGTGCATCCTCGCCTCCCTCGACACAACGCCGTGGCCACGATCCCAAATCCCGCGATCGTCGGCCCGGCCGGTGAGTCCCGACCAACCCAAAAATCCATCCGTTCACCTTAGTCCCCTCAATCCTGCTCCTACTCTGACTCAAGCTGCCACCTTGGATGCAGCAACGACCATCCGGAGGCCACCGCTCACCGACGTCGCGACTGCCAGTTCGCCTCGTCCTCGCCGTGTTCTGCAACCTTCTGAACCCATCGGCGAGCCTCACCAACCAAAGGTCCCACCTTTTACCTTCCTGTTGCCACCCATGTCTGAACTCGGCCTTGGTGTCGCGTTCTTCCGCCTTGCGAAAAGGTTACGCCTTCCTCTGCGTCTCAACGCGTCAAGCCCGCCGCGACCGCCGGCAACGATCCGTAATCCGTCTTGCCAAAGCTTCGACCTTTTTTCCTCGGTAGGAGCCTCGCTCCCGTCACAGCCTTCGCCCTCGTGTTTGTCAAGGCTGGGGCGCACTGCCTGAGCTTGCTGACGCTGAATCACCCGTGCAGCGCCGCGCCCGGTCCGCCCGAGCACGCCACAGCACCCTCGCCCCATGACGTCGACACGGCCTTGCCTCCCTTCCAAAGACCACACAACCCTGGTGAGCACACCCAGACCTTCACTCTTCCCCCACGTTCCTGTTGCCTTCCCCGTCCCGGCCTTCGAGCCGTGCCTCAAAAACAAGAGCACACACACCACACGGTTTGTGCACGCACGGGCACTTACCACCATGCAGCACACCCACACGCACAGCTCCAACGAGCAGCCTCTCGTGCTCGTCACACACGCACACCCATACACGCACAGCCACCCGACGAACCTCACCACCCAGGGCTTGCACACCAGCGCCCTCACCCACGAGCACCACACACCCAAGTGCGCACACGCTGCTACACTCGCTCGCGAACGCAGTCGTGCGCAACGCACCAAGCCGCACCGTGGCTCTAGCACCACCGCGCGCACGCATGGCACGGCCACGCCCTGACCCTGCCTACGCACCGTGCATGAATGCCGCACGGTCGTGCTCGCCACGGTCTCGCACGCAGGCACGGCAGCAGCACCTCCACACTCTGGCACAGACACGCCATCGCGCTGGTGATCACCGTGGCCACACCTGCACGCACACCACCCGCAGCTCACGCAGCACGACGCCGACAATGCTGCCCGGGGCATTTCATCGAGCACCTGTGGGATGCCCTGTATCCTTCTTCCCTTCTCTACTGAGTGGGACACAAGCCCATAAGGCCGACAGCAGCCTAGCTCAGTCCATGAACCACGCACAAGCTCCCTCCTTTGGACCAATGGCAGCAATCAAGGCCATCCGGCTCCTCTCCTTCCTTTTTCCTTTTTCTGGAAACCTTGCCACTTTCAAATATTCACGAAAAATTCATCCCCACTCCAAAAATTATGAAACCAGTTTCATAATTTTTCTAAAATCCTCCTCTACCTCCTAGTGCAATTGGTTTGCTTATTTGAGTAAATTCTTAATGCAGCTTTATTTGGTTCTTATTGCTAGTCGTGTCGTCTTTTATTTTTGCATAGCGACGAGTTGAGCTCGGATGGACCTGGCAACGCACCCGGAGGGGACGAACCCGGATGGTGGACGAACTCGACTTCCTGAGATGCGAACCACTACTTCCTCGACATCGCAGGTGTCATGGCGGCACCTTTACTTAGAGAATCCTATTAGGCATTGCAAATTAGAAATGCTAGTGCTTTATTTTTATTCCTTGCTAGTATATGTGATGCATGCTATTGCCTGAGCCTTGATTGCCTTGTTTGAAACCTCTTCACCCTGACTACCCAGCTTGCGCTCGCCACTTATTTATATGCCTGTCTGCTTGCTTGTATTTATTTCCATCATAATTACATATATACCTTGTTATGTGATGTGTGATGGAATGTCGGTGATTGGGGTTGGTGATTGGGGTTGTCCGTGGGACTTCCCCGTGAGATAGATGGCATGTGAGCGCGACGGGAGCGTTGAATCCCGCGTGGGTGGTGGTGATATGAGGAGTTCTGGAGATATTTCTTGTCTTGACCCCTGTTTCTTGGAGATACCGGCCAGAGCGAGAGGTCTTACCTGGAGGGGTGCCCTGGGGGCATGGAGTGCCTCATATCTGGTTTGTGTGATATTGATTTTGTGGATTTGGAACAGGCGTAGTGGAGGTGGCTACCTAAGAGAGGTGAGCCTCGTGTGATTGGTGGAAGGTGCTTGCTCTGGCCAATTAAGGACCGTCGTGGGTTGCATGCCTGGGACACAGGACTATGTCAAACGTGCACACCACAGGCCCTGTATGGGCGGGGCCCGTTCTGTTGGGCTAGTGCGGACTAAGCCAGTTTCTGTTGGAGCAGAGGTGCACGGGGTTTTGCCCCAGGAGCACGGTGAGAAGGATGCCGATGGCCGTTCCGGCTACCCTAATCATGATCCCAAGGGTATGCGTCGTGCCGTATGCTACTCCACCATGGGGGCAGTCTGGTAAGGAATCCACTAGTTTTTGAGCGGTGTTCGCTTAGACCCCGACCAAGGTCGATGATGGCGTTCCTGTCGGGTCCAGGTGTACACACTCTGCAGAGTTAAAACTATACGTATAGCCGCGATCTCGGTCATGATCACCCCTGTGAACTGTTTCATCCCGCTAGTCTTCTCTTGTGCTTTGCTTCTCTCCCCTGAAGCTAGGTCCGGGTGGAGGCCGTTGAGACGAGGGGCGTGCGGAGGCTGCCTCGTCGCTTAGACTGAGAGTATGAGGGTGATGTGAGGGATGTAGTGTGAGGAGAGGTGAGATGTGATGACGAGTGGATGTGAGAATGAGAGTGTGGTTTGGTTTATTGAATATTTATATACTATACTTTTGACGCTTTTCCGCATGCACTAGGATGCAAACTACAGCCAAACTATTAGGATCACCAGATCCCTTTATTTTCTCTTTTTCACCAAAGCTCATTCGGTGCTGACCGTGGCCTGCACACATCTGGTGGTGTGCAGTTTTCTTGACTTGCAGTTGTGTTGAGATTAGTAGTTGGTTTGCGATCTACTCTTAAGGATGCCTGTGGATTGGATGTTCATCATGCTTCGCTGCTACGAGTAGTTTATCGGTGTTTTGTTTTGTTTTGGCCCAGTGGGCTTGTAACTAGATTATTGTATTAGGCTTATTTTTTTGTACTCTGTGTTGTATGACTTTGTAATCATCTGAAAAGTGGATGTCCATGATAGCCGAGATATCCTGGGACTATCACAGAGGGGCAAGAGAGTCGGGATTTCAAGTTTTGAAATCCCGGTTCGCTTCACTAGGTGGAAGAAGCGGAGTACCCCGGGGAATAGCAATCTGCTTCCCCTTGGTACCATCTTCTAGCAGCAGTCTTGTAGGTGGCAATGGCAGAGCAGGTTGGTCTTGTATGTAGTAGGCTTGCTCGTGTCGCTGAGGCACCGTAGCAACTTGCTTCGGTGGCACGACGGCAAGAGGCTTCGGCTGCGCGAGGACGAGGGCCTTCGAGTCATTGCTTGGGATGTTGTTGAAGTCCGCACCGTAAGAGACGATCGCCTTGCCCGCCAATGCTGCTAGATCTAGATTGGAGAGTTTCTCTGGAGGAGAGAGGTGGTGGTTTATGGGATACAATTGAGGGAGTTCTAGGTGCGTATTTATATGGGTTTTCAGGAGATAGGATGAGGACAAACCTAGGTTTTTGGGGGTTCGTACGAAGGAATATCCGCACGCGATGGGATTATACGCGAATATATGTAGGAAGAGTGCAGAAGGATATGGGTACGAGAGTCGGGATGAGAGGGGGCAGGAGGCGCCACCTGGCCCCACATGGGCGTCGACCGGCCCCACCAGGGGCCCTCTCGAGGTGGCCTTGCTCGTGGTGCCTTCGGACTCTAACTACTTCCTATTAGTTGCATTGCGTGATAGTTTTTCATACCAGAAAATTACAGAGCTTAATAAATTAGTAATTGGATAAAATTCAATCCATCAACTACTCCTGAATCAAGTGGTTCTAGAAAAAGCTTAAGTCAGTGTCCATTTACCTTGAATAACGTACCTTTGTTTGATTGTAAAGTTACCGCTCCATGTGGTGATGAATTCACAACAGTAAATGGTCCTTCCCATTTGCTTCGCACTTTTTCAAGCCCTAATAATTTAAACCTGGAATTAAAAAGTAATACCTTATCTCCTGGTGCAAACTCCTTCTTCTTGATCCTCTTATCATACCATCTTTTTATCCGTTCTTTATAAATCTTCGAATTATGATAGGCTTTTTCTCTTCATTCTTCTAATTCTGATAATTGCATCTTTCTTTTCTCTCTAGCGGCTTCCAAATCCATGTTCCATCTCTTGATAGCCCAGTGAGCTTTATGTTCTAATTCCATAGGTAAATGGCAGGTTTTACCATATACCAATTGATATGGTGACATACCTAATGGTGTCTTGTAAGTTGTACGGTATGCCCATAGTGCGTCAGGTAACCGATCCTTCCATACAGTTCCCATTTCATTTACTATTTTCTAAAGAATATTTTTGATTTGTTTGTTTGATGTTTTTGCTTAGCCACTTATCTGAGGATGATACGGAGTAGCGACATTGTGTCGTATTCTATGAGCTTGTAAGTATAAGTGAAACTTCTTATCAGTGAAATGTGTTCCTCCATCACTTATAACCATCCTTGGTGTCCCAAACCTTGAAAATATAACCTCTTCAAACATCTTCTTTGAGTGTTTTGAATCTGCATTCTTGCATGGCATAGCTTCAACCCACTTGGATACATAATCAACTGCCACCAAAATATACTCATAATTCCTTGATTTTACAAATAGTCCCATGTAATCAGTTCCTCAGACATCAAAGAGCTCTATCTAAAAATTATTAGTGAGTGGCATAGCATCTCTAACATTAATATTCCCGTGCCTCTGACACGACCCACATCTTCGGATGAAACCTTTAGTGTCTTTAAAATGCATCCTAGACAAATGATCGGCAACAGGGTTTTCTATTCCTTTTCTATCTTTTATTTCCAAATCAAATTCTTGAAGCAGTAAGATCCATATTATCAAGTAGGGTTTAGCATTTTTCTTAGCGAGCAAATATTTAAGAGCAGCATGATCAGTGTAAACAATTATTTTAGCTCCAACTAAGTGAGACCTAAATTTATCAATAGCAAAAATAATAGCTAAAAGTTCTTTTTTAGTTGTTGCATAGTTTAATTGTGCTTCTATCATAGTTGTGCTAGCATAAGCAATTGCATGATGTGTTTTACCTTTTGTTTGTCCTAAAACTACTCCTACAGTATAATCACTAGCATGGCACATAATTTCAAAAGGTAAAGACCAATCAGGAGGTTGAATGATTGGTGCTGACGTAAGTGCTTTCTTAAGAATATTAAAAGACTCTAAACATTCATCATCAAATTTAAAAGGTACATCCTTAGCTAACAATCTAGTCATTGGCCTAGCAAGATGTGAAAAATTTCTTATAAATCTATGATAAAAACCACAATGACTAAGAAAGCTTTGGATTCCTTTTATATTAACAGGTGGAGGTAGTTGTTCAATTACTTTAATCTTAGGTTTATCTACATCTATACCTCTTTCTGATACTAGGTGTCCTAACACTATTCCTTCTCTAACCATAAAGTGACATTTTTCCCAATTGAGGACTAAGTGCTTTTCTTCGCATCTTTGCAAAATATAGACATCATACATCTTTGGAAAGAAGCGGGTGCATTACATAATCCAAACGATATTCTACGATAAGCATAAGTTCCATAAGGATATGTAAATGTGGTTTTGCTTTGATCATCATGATGGATAGGAATTTGGTGATATCCTGAATAACCATCAAGAAAACAAAAGAAAGAATGATTGGCTAAGCGCTCCAACATCTCATCAATGAAAGGTAGCGAGAAAATGGTCTTTCTTTGCTGCTTTATTAAGTTTTCTATAATCTATGCACATTCACCATCTAGTGATAGTTCTTTAGGGTATTAATTCATTCTTGTTGTTTTGGACAACCTGTCGTTCCTCCCTTTTTGTGTACAACGCGCATAGGGGCTTAACCACTCACTATGCGGTACACGATATATAATTCCTACATGCAAAAGTTTTAAGACCTCTTTTTTAACAACTTCTCTCATCGCATTTTGGAGTCTACGCCGAGGCTCTCTTGAAGGTGTAATTTCTGGATTAGTTCGTATACGATGGGTGCACAGGATAGGGCTAATCCCTTTAAAGTCTTGGAGTGAATAACCAAAAGTAGCACGATGTTTTTCTAAAACAGTTATTAATCTATAAAATTCTTCATTAGAGAGTTTATCACTTATAATGATAGGATAATTTTGATCATTATTTAGAAAAACATATTTAAGACTAGAAGGTAGTGGTTTAAACTCAATAGGAGGTTTAGGTGGCTCTAGTAGTTCATTAAGAGGGTCGAGAATCAATAGGGTCCTCTTTCTCTTCATCGATGAAGAACTGAGTATCATCTTCTAAATCGGATTCAATAAATTTATCAAATTCAATAGCCTTAACCTCTTCTATTGGATCTACTTCGGGAAGGGGTTCTGCTTTAATTTTTACTGAATGAGTTATAGGTACCGAGAAACTAAATCTTGTCCCAAATTTAATGTTTAATTTGCCATTGCAACCTTCTTGAAGAAGTTTTATTATTGGTAGTCCAATCATTACATCAAAATCCCAAACATCAAAAATATAAAATTTAGCAGAATTCGAAATCATTAATAACAATAGGAAGTGAACATAAAACTCCTAAACTAGGAATAATATGTCCCGAATGTTTTTCTAATAATTTATTTGTAGGAATTAATGGTATATCTTTTAAGAATTCTTTAGCAAATGTATAAGACATAACGTTGACTCCTACAACTAGGTCATATAAAGCATCAAAATGATATATATCTACTTGCAATTTTATAGTGACAGTGGAAGAATTAAGGCGAATTACTTCATGAGACAGCTCAGATTCTATCAACCACTCATCACCCAAAACAAAAATCAATTCTCTTGTTACTTCTCTAAGAAATTTTAAATCATTGGGATGTGAAAGAGTTGAATTAAAATTCCTAGATTGTTGAGGTTTAATAATCTTACGATAAAATGTAGTATTCCTATCGGTATTTAGCCACTGATAGCCTGCCATGGGGGTCCCGCAGCAGTTGATTCGGACCTCGGTGAATAACTAGAACTCAGCGGTTTCACGCAAGAGACACACGGTTTATCCTGGTTCGAGCCCTCATCGTCGAGTAAAAGCTCTACTCCAGTCGGCCTTGGCCTTTTGCATTGGATTGATGTATGATTGCGTATTATTCGTCTGTTACAAAAGAGGGCGCTCTGGCTCCTTTTTATGAGAGAAAGGAGCCAGAGCTAAGGTTCTAATCCTAGTCGGACTAGTAGATAGGGTCCTGTCCCTATTACAGAAGTTACTTTCTATCTGTCTAACTAGGATGGGCCGTTACCCACTCGGAATCGGCCTTCTCGTTTCTGCCTTGTGGTTCTGTCCTTATGGGAGTCATGTTGATGGGTAACCGTCTTGGTCCCGTATCGACAAGCCTCCGAGCATTTCGAAGTAGAACTCGGGGAGCGTCTTGTTTCTTGAGTGATGCTTTGAAGTGGTCTAGCTGAAGACTTCTTTTCTTCTGTTGTGTGCCGTAGGTGCACTCATTGAGTGTAGCCCCCGAGCCTCTTGCTATTTATTTATAAGTAGCTGGAGGGTCCTGAGAAGAAAGGAAAAAAGTGGAGGGTGTATGCCCTGTAGCCCCCGAGCCTTCAACCGAGTTGTTTTTGTTAAAAAAGAAGTCGGATGATGGCTTTCGACCATTGTTCACCATAAATGCACTCATTGAGTGTAGCCCTCAAGCCTCTTTTACTTTGGAACAAAGAATTGGAGGGGGAGTATAAAGCTGTAGCCCCCGAGCTTTTCTGAGTTCTTCTGTGTAGGAACTGGCCAAAGACTCATGACTCGCTTTTTATTTGTCCTTTACTGCTCTTTATGTCTACTTTTATGGTTGGGCGTTGGCAGCTGGCGGAGTAAAGGCTTTTACTGTGCTGGGATATTCTTGGGATATGCTCCTTTGCTGCTCTTTTTACTGTCCTCTTTAATGTTCTTGTTGGTGCTTCTCTATTTTGGTGAACCTGGTCCATGTACGCCGTCCTGAGCTTATAAATTGGACCTCCCTTTCGGTTGCTTCCCGTGCCTTGTAGTATGCTTCTTCCTGTTCTTGTGAAGATGATAGTTTATGAGGTGGAGCAGCCCCCGGGCTTCTTTCTTGTTCTTCTGGTATGGTCCTTTTAGTGGGTAGAAGAATTCTTGAGATAGGGATTAGAGGCAGACTAGTTCTAAACTAGCATTGTGATTAGAGGCTCGTTCTGGTAGGTAGAAGAAGTCTTGAGATGTGCCTTGTGCTGAGTCATTTTGCACTTTTAGTTCTTCTTTTCCACTCTACCAGACCTATGCTTTGTGTGGGAGGGTTGCCGATCCGCACGGTCTTCTAGCTGTCCGGTGCAAATCAGCGGCCGCCCTACACAGAGCTGGAGCTCTCTTGTTCACATGGGGTCCGATCCGGCTTGTGGC
This sequence comes from Chrysopogon serrulatus, assembly GCA_015844335.1. Classification (NCBI taxonomy): domain Eukaryota; kingdom Viridiplantae; phylum Streptophyta; class Magnoliopsida; order Poales; family Poaceae; genus Chrysopogon; species Chrysopogon serrulatus. Next base: position 132,383 of record JADLZL010004968.1, on the reverse strand, counting down.
TGTAGAGGCCTGATGTGATGCTTGATCAGTCAGTGCTACTTTTGGTGATCTTGGATGCACTGTGTTGGTGTATCTAGGTTGCTTCGGATCTGCTCGGCCTAGTCTATTGTAGACGTAGTCTGGGTCGGTGACGGTTATCACTTTGGGTTCTGCGTAGTTGTTTTCTATGGCAGAATTCCACTTGGTTCCTTGTAGATTTTTTGCGTAATTTTCTTCTATGGCAGAATTCTACAGGGTTCCTTGTAGCCGTTGCTTTAGTATTCTTTCTGAATTCGATGGGTCTTGTAAGACTAGTATCCTTGTATCCCGTAAGACTTGTATCCTTGTATGCTGCAAGACTAGTATCCTTGTATCCTGTAAATTTTGTTGAAGAAATATATGTTTCTATATGAGTCCGAGTTGTTTGTCTTAGGATGCTGGTTGTCTGCCTTCGTGCTGACTTGTTTTGGTTGATAAGCTGAGTGTCTTCCTTTGTGCAGACTTGTTTTGGTTGATAAGCCGAGTGTCTTCCTTTGTGCGGACTTGTTTTGGTTGATAGGCTGACTATCTCTCTTCGTGCGGATTTCTTCTGAATATTTTGGCTTTGTTTGTGTTGTGGGCTTTGTCACCTTTTCTTGTAACGGCGTTGAATTTTACCGTTGGTGATTAACGGGATTAGGACCGTTATTCCGAAGTTTGGGGGTTTACTGGGCCTTTCCTGTTATTGCACCATGTATCCGTTGGCCTTTTTACCGTTGCTCTTTAAGTGGGCCTTAAGACTGGGCTCTTCCTTGGCTTATAAATTTACTGTGGTGACTGTTCTTGTTCTTCATCTTGCTTGCGCCTCTTGAAACCCTAGCGACGGAAAAAATCCCCAAATCTGTTCTTGCTCTGCTCTTGCGCCCTTCCTCCCATTAGTTGCTTGTTCGATGTATTGGTAGGAAGAAGATTGCGCCCAAGAAGCCAGTAGCTGATAAGCCTGTTTTTGAGGAGGAGGTTGACGAGCAGCTAAACCTGGAGTTTGCTGTGATGAAGGCCATGGCGAAATCCTTCCCCGTCCTGACTACTCAGGAGAAGCATCTGGTTGAGCTGGAGGAGTGGGGGATGATCCAGTCCAGGGAATTGTCTGGTTGGGTTGCGCTTGGTGAGCATCGCGTTCCTGTTCCTTGTCCTGGGGAGATCATCCTTTTTGTTTCTTTTGTTCGTGCCGGTCTCTGTCTTTCGGCGTGTTCTTTTCTTCATCGCTTTCTTCGCTATTTTTGTGTCTCTCTCCATGATCTCACTCCAAACGGCGTTCTTCATCTTTCTATCTTTGTTCGCTTCTGTGAAACTTTCCTTGGCATCCCTCCTTCTCTGAATCTATTCCATTTTCTTTTTCGTCTTAAGCCGCAGCCCCGCTATGATTCCCTCCACACCCTTGGTGGATGTGGGATTCAGTTTCGGCAGGGGCGTAAGTCAAGCCATTTTTTGAGTATGATCTTGTTGAGTCCATGAAGGACTGGTGCTCTAAGTGGTTTTATGCTGGGAATCTTGATGGTGGTGTTGGTGCCCCAGCACTTGAAACTTACTCTGGAGTCCCGCCTGTTCCTAATGATCGGTGGGAGAAGGAGCAGCTTACTGCTGCCGAGTTGTCTCTGCTTTAGCCAATTTTCGATAAGATTAGCAACCTGAAGCAGAACAGTTTGTTGGGTTTTGCTATAGTGGTGAGTTATCTTCACCGCCGAGTACAGCCTTTGAAGGCACGGAAGCATTTTGGCTTCGAGTACTCTGGCGCCGAGGATCCATCTCGCATGGTGGCCACGACCGAGTTGTCTCATGGTGAGGTGCTTCTGCGCCTCCAGAAGATCTTAAAAGGGGTGTTGGTGGTCCTGATGATTGGCTTTGAATATTCGGCCAACTATCCTCCTCCTGCTGTAAGTGTATTTTCCTGCTCGTTTTTATGTTTCTGAGTACTTTTGATTCATTCTAACTTGTTCTTTGCATCTTTGAAGCCTTTTGGTAGGGATTTTGATGCCGATGCTTCTCTCTTTGTTGATGGAGAGATTGCTCCTCTTTCGGCTCCCTCAGCTACTGGTCATAAGGTAATTGATGGTCGAGTTGTTTTGCCGGGTGTTTCTAAAAAGGAGCATGTTCTTCAGTATGCTCCTTACCAGCCGGTGGCCCTTCCTCGAGCTACTCGTTCTGGTGGGAAGAGGTCTATTGCAGGCGACTCTTCTTCTTCCACACCTCAGAAGCGGGCGCGTACTTCTTTCTCTCCTCAGCCTTCAGGTAACCTTCTAATAGGTGAGAAGTTACTTGGTTTTGCCTTGTTTATTCTTTTTGGAATGTAGTCTTGATTCTTCTTTCTTGGTAGGTGGTGAAGCTGTTCATCTTTATGAGGATGAGGCTAAAGATTTTGATGATTCCCCTCTTCTTCGTCGGTAAGTGTTGCTTTTTTGGATTTTTATGATTCTGGCATAGATTCTTCTTGTTGTTTGGTTTTTTATTTGGTTTTCTGTAGGCCCCGGGAGACTTCTGCTTATTCCCCAGATTTGGGGCTCTTGCCAGGTCCTACTCCTTCTTCTGCGGAGTTATTGGTGGGCTTCGATGAGGTCATGCCGCCTCCACCTTCCCGGCCTCTTCTTGCTGTCCGTCGTGCCCCTAGGTAGGGGTTTCTTCTTCTGACTTCTTTTCCTTTTTTATATCATTTGTCTTAGTTCTTTGTTTTTGTAGGTTGGCTGCCGCAATATCTTCAACTCTGGCTTCTGATTCTGAGAAGACCGTGAGTGTTGGTGCTGTGGCTCAGGTATCTTCTATGCCTGATCCACATCCAGCTGTGGAGTCAGCCCTAGTGGTGGCCTCGTCTTCTGCTGCTGGGACTTCTTCGCTACCAGTTGTAGAGGCTGTCATGGCGACTACTTTAGGGGTGGAAGAATTGCCTCTCGCCCAACCCCTGACTTCTTCTCGCTCTAGGGTTGGGTGTTCTCCTCCTTTGTCGCCTTCTTCTGCTCCTTGAGATTCTGTTCATGATCTGAAGTTAGTGCAGGAACTAGAGGCGGTGTTTGATCCGAGCTCTCGTCTCAAGAAGCTTGAATCTGGATAGAGTTCTGTTCAGGCTTCAGTTCATTCTTTTGCTGAGCAATTCCAGGTAAAAGTTTTTTGTTTACTTTCTTGCTTGTCCTTTTTCTTAACCCTTTTTTCTTCTTGTAGGAATATGTCAGTGATTCTGACCTTCTTTTTGGCTCGACTGAGTCGCAAAAGAAGTTGCTGGAAGAGTTGGCTTCTTTGAAGTCAGAGCTTGGTAAGGAGCGCCGGGGGCGCCAGTGGTCAGAGGCCGCCTTAAGAGCTCAAGTTATTATGGTAGAGCAGCAGAAGTCAGCTGCTGTTGAGTCTGAAAAGAAATCTTCATGAGATTTCCAAGGTACCTATTATGCTCTTTTTGTGCTTGATTTTGTTTACATTTTTCCTTGACTTCTTTTTGCTCTGTTTTGAAGCTTTAAAGAAGAAGTACTCGGAAGAGACTGAAGCTTTGAAGCTGGAAGTGAAGACCTTTCGCAATGAATCGGAGAAGGTAAAGGAGGATGCTGAAGAAATTCTTGCCAGATCTCATCTAGTTAGGTGTGGTGCTGATCGAGATCTTTTGCAGGCCAAGGCATCGGTAGAAGACTTGACAGCTCGTCTGAAGGCCTCAGAGGAGAGATGGTCGGCTTTATGGAATTCTGTCCGAGAGCTTGCCACCATGTTGAGGAGGCCTGAAGATGCTGGCCTGACTTGGGTTCAATTTCTTCCTCGGCTGACTGACCGAGCTATTAACTTTGCGAAGGATGCCGTCTTGGTCGGTGTTCAAGGTGTCTTGGGGCGTGTTCGGTTGATTGATCCGAACTTACCTCTCGAGAGGATCTTGGATGGTACTCATACTCTTGAAGCTGAGCGGGCTCTTTCACAGTCTGAATCTACCATCTTGAATTTGGCTAAGGAGTTTTTAGAGCTTGTGGAGATTGATACTGTGCATGCTGGTGGTAGTGGTGACCAGCAGTAAAAATTTCTTTATTGTAAGGGTACTTGATGCCTTTCTGAGGCTTTTGTATAAAAACTTCTCTTCTTTGGATTATTCTCAGTAGTGAATCTGTTGAATGCCTTATTTTTGTCTTGACGAGATGCCTGGTTGTTCGTAGATTGTCATCCGAGTTCTATTTGAGTCAGGATGTGTTGAGTTGTCACTTTGCCCTCATCTGGGTCTGGAGAAGATGTTAGGGTATTTTGGACCGTGGGTCCTCAGCCAAGTTCCGTAGTTAAGAAAATCGGGATTGGTCGAGCTCTTTGTCGGCTCTCATCTAGTTCTGAAAAGAAGCTAGGATATTTTGGACCGTGGGCCCTCATCCGAGTTCTGTGATCTAGAAGTCGAGATAGGTCAAACTCTCTATCGGCTCTCATCTAGTTTTAAAAAGAAGCTAGGATATTTCAGACCGTAGGCCCTCATCCGAGTTCTATAATCTAGAAGTTGGGATAGGTCGAGCTCTCTATCGGCTCTCATCTAGTTCTAAAAAGAAGCTAGGATATTTCGGACCATGGGCCCTCATCCGAGTTCTGTAATCTAAAAGTCGGGATAGGTCGAGCTCTCTGTCGGCTCTCATCTAGTTCTAAAAAGAAGCTAGGATATTTCGGACCGTGGGCCATCATCCGAGTTCTGTAATCTAGAAGTCGGGATAGGTCGAGCTCTCCGTCGGCTCTCATCTAGTTCTAAAAAGAAGTTAGGATATTTCGCACCGTAGGCCCTCATCCGAGTTCTGTAATCTAGAAGTCGGGATAGGTCGAGCTCTCTGTCGGCTCTCATCTAGTTTTGAAAAGAAGCTAGGATATTTTAGACCTTAGGCCCTTATCCGAGTTCTGTAACCTAGAAGTCGGGATAGGTCAAGCTCTCTGTCGGCTCTCATCTAGATCTGAAAAGAAGCTAGGATATTTTGGACCATAGGCCCTCATCCGAGTTTTGTAATCTAGAAGTCGGGATAGGTTGAGCTCTCTGTCGGCTCTCATCTAGTTCTGAAAAGAAGCTAGGATATTTCGGATGGTGGGCCCTCATCCGAGTTCTGTAATCTAGAAGTTGGGATAGGTCGAGCTCTCTGTCGGCTCTCATCTAGTTCTGAAAAGAAGCTAGGATATTTCGGACCATAGGCCCTCATCCGAGTTCTGTAATCTAGAAGTCGGGATAGGTTGAGCTCTCTGTCGGCTCTCATATAGTTCTAAAAAGAAGCTAGGCCATTATAATCTTTCAACGATGAATCTTTATTGGGAAGAATAGTATATGTCTTGATGTTTATGCAAAAAATTGTCATAATTGGGAGATGTGCCAAGAATTCTTTATTGGTGAGCCATCTTCGGTCATTAGCTCGTAGGATCCTGGTCCTGTTACTTTTGCTACTATGAAAGGTCCTTCCCATGGGCTGAGTAGTTTGTGCCTTCCGTCTGGTTTTTGAATTCTTCAGAGGACTAGATCTCCAGCTTATAAGGTTCTTGGTTGAATGTTCTTGTCATAATGTCTTCTCTCAATTCTTGCATATATCTTGCTGATTGTAATGTTGCGTTGACTCTTACTTCTTCTGTGCTGCCGATTTCTAGTCTTCTTGTTTCCTCTGCTTCTCCTTTATTGTATTGTTCAATTTTGGGAGATGTCCAGATCAAGTCTGCTGGTAGTACAGCTTCTGATCCGTATACCAAGAAGGTGAGTAGCTATTTGCTCTGCTTATTTGAGTTCTTAATCCCCAGACTACTTTTGGTAGTTCATCTATCCATTTTGATCCATAATCTTTGAGATCTTCATATAATCTTGGTTTTAGTCCTGCTAAGATGAGGCCGTTAGCCCTTTCTACTTGTCTGTTTGCTTGCGGGTGGGCGACTGATGCGTAGTCTATGCTGAACCCACAGTCTTGTTCCCAACTTTTGAATTCATTAGCTGTGAACGGTGATCCTAGATCCATGATTATTCTATTTGGCATCCCAAATCTATGCATGATTTTTTGGATGAACTCTTGTGCTTTGGCTGAGCTGTATTTTACCAATGGCTTGTATTCTATCCATTTGGTAAATTTGTTGATGGCCACGAAAATATATTCGAACCCTCCTTTGGATTTCTTGAGTGGTCCGACTTGATCAAGCCCCCAGCATGAGAACGGCCATGCAGGAGGGATGCATATTAGATTGTGAGCTGGAACATGTACTTGTCTTGCAAATATTTGGCAGTTTTTGCAGTGTTTGGCTAGCTCTTCAGCGTCTTTCAGTGCTGTTGGCCAATAGAATCCTGATCGGAATGCTTTTCTGACTAGTGTTCTTGAGGATGCATGATTTTCGCAAAAATCCGAGTGCATTTCTAATAGTATTTTTTCCCTTCTTCTGTTGGGACACATTTCAATAGTACGCCTGAAGATGCGGCTCTTTTGTATAGGTTGTTTCCTACTAGGACGTAGTTTTTGCTTCTTCTAATGACCCGAGTTGCTTCTGCTTTGTTGCCTGGTAGTTTCTTTTCTTTGATGTAGTCTATAAATACTTGCATCCATGTTGAGTTGTCTATGCTGATTGTCAAGATTTGCTCTTGTTCTGTCTTCTTTTCGGCTTCTTTCTCGTTTGTTTTGATAGATGGTTTGGTTAGCTCTTTGACGAAAACTCTAGCTGGTACTTTCGCCCTGTTTGAGCCAAGTTTGGCTAAAACATCAGCTGCGACATTTGAATCCCGTAATATATGATGGATTTCTAGTCCTTGGAAATTCTTTTCGAGTTTTCATATTTCTGCACAGTAAGCATCCATGTTCTCTTTGGTATAATCCCATTCTTTATTCACTTGGTTGACTACTACCACTGAATCTCCATAAACCAGTAATCTTTTGATTCCAAGTGTTGTTGCGACTTGTAGGCCGTGGATGAGTGCTTCATATTCTGCTTCGTTGTTAGTGGCTTGACATAGAATTTGCAGGACGTATCTGAGTTGTTTTCCGTCGGGTGCAATGAGTAGTACTCCTGCTCCTGCCCCTCCTAGTTTTAAGGATCCATCAAAGTATATTTTCCAATGGCCAAGGATAGTGTTTGGAGTGGGTTATTGTATTTTGGTCCATTCTACGATGAAGTCAGATAATGCTTGAGATTTAATCGCTTTTCTTGGGGTAAATTCAATCTTGAGTGCTCTGAGTTCAACTGCCCATTTTGAGATTCGTCCTGTTGAGTCTTGATTTCTTAGGATATCTCTCGAGTGGAAAATCTATCACGATGATGACTTTGTGATCTTCAAAGTAATGCCTGAGCTTTCTTGATGTTATTAGTATTGCGTAGAGTATAGTTTCTGCACGTGTGGGTATCTTACTTTGGATATTGTGAGTACTTCGCTTATGTAGTAGACTGGTCTTTGTACTTTGTAGACGTGCCCTTGTTCCTCTCTTTCGACTATAATAGCTGTGTTTACTACTGAAGTAGTTGTAATGTAGAGCATGAGATCTTCGTCCTTCTTTGGTGGTACTAATATCGGAGATGAACTGATGTATGCTTTTAACTTGTCGAAGGCTTCTTGTGCTTCTTCGTTCCAGGTAAACTTGTCTGTCTTCTTTAGTAGTTTGAATAAAGGTAAGCCCTTTTCCCCAAGTCTAGAGATAAATCTGTTAAGTGCTGCCATGCAACCCGTTAATTTCTGTAGGTCTTTTATATCTGTAGGTGGGCCCATATCAGTTATTGCCTTGATTTGTTTTGTGCTTGCTTCGATTCCTCTTTGGTGACTAGAAATCCAAGTACTTGTCCTGATGATACGCCAAATACGCATTTATTAGGGTTGAGTTTCCACTTCCATCTTTTGAGATTGTCGAAGGTTTGTTGTAGATCTTCAATCAGAGAATCCGGGTTCTTTGTCTTGATGACTACGTCATCCACATATGCTTCCATGTTTTTTCTGATTTGATCCCCTAAACAAGTATGTATTGCTCTTTGATATGTTGCACCTGCATTTTTGAGTCCAAAAGACATTGTTTTGTAGTAGTAGGCTCCAAATGGGGTGATGAAGGAAGTCTTGCTTTGGTCTTCTTCTTTTAATGCAATTTGATGATATCCCGAGTAGCAGTCTAGAAAAGATAATATGGCTGATCCCGTTGTTGAATCCACTATTTGATCGATCCTTGGTAATCCGAAAGGGTCTTTTGGACAATGTTTGTTGAGGTCAATGTAGTCGACGCACATGCGCCATTCATTCGTGTTCTTTTTGTGTACCAAAACTGAATTGGCTAGCCAATCTGGATGCAAGATTTCTTTTATGAAACCGGCTGCTAGTAGTCTGGCTTTTTCTTTCTTTATTGCTTCTTTCTTGTCTAGTGAAAAATGCCATAATCTTTGTTTTATCAGTCTTGCTCCTTTATTGACTTTAATTTTGTGCTCAGCCAACTCCCTTGGGACTCCTGGCATATCGACTGGTTTCCAGGCAAATATATCTTTGTTGTCCCGTAAGAAGTTGGTGAGCGCAAGTTCCTTTTTGATAGGTAGTTGTGTGCTGATGGTGGCGGTTTTGGATGGGTCGCCAGTCCCTAGATTAATCTTTTGGTGCCTTCTCCTTCAGTTTGTGGTGAGGGTGCTTTGCTTTTTGGCTGGGATTTCTAGTTCTTCCGTTCTTATTTCAGCTATTACCGAGTTGATTTCTCCTTGTACTTTTAAAGATATCTGTATTGCTTGTACATCGCATTCGTATGCTCGTTTTAGATCTCCTCTAAGAGAGAGTATTCCGTGTGGTCCTGGCATCTTGAGTAGTAGATATGGATAGTGTTGGCACTTCTAACGTTACTACTAAAAAGTAGAGATAGGAACTACCCCTAGCAATGACGTCAGAAGTGGTCGGTATATAATTAACTTGTCATTAGCAACTAGCCACTTCTTTATTACTAACATTCCTAAACATGAAGTAGGTTGTCATCCCCAATTATATTGCTAGGAAATTATTATAGATTTACATGTACTAATGTGACTAGGCAGATATAAAAGATATGAATATAATATGAATGTAAACTAAATGGGTTCTACAAGCGGACAGATAATTATACCGTTGTAGCATTTTACCTAGGGAGTTCATCCAAGTTGTTGATTTATAATTATACCACTGGGAAAGCTATATAATAAACTATAATCTATTATATTGATAAGAAACTATATAGGATGAATAAATGATATTACCAATGTCATATACTCTACTCATAACAAGCAGAGGTCACAAGATAAATATGGGTGATAGCATAATCATCAAGTATCATAATTAAGGATAATCATCAGAGCATCTTACTAGTCATAATCATAGTTAGCCATTGGATAAACTAGGAAGTTAAATCTGAGGTAAGTCTATAACTACATTAATGAATAACTCTAATTAGTGCAACTACATCTAGTAATCATTGCTAAATCAACCCTAAATCATTATTACATGTAAAAAGGCATCAACTAATGAGGATATTAAGACCTAGGTCACCTCCTTCGTGACCGTGCCCATGCTAGTCCCACATACAGGGGGTGGACTACAGAGGAACTAACGTAGCTGTCACCTACGCAGACTACCACACGTCCTGGCATATCAGGGTGTACTCGCAGATAAACAAGATATCTAGACACCACGTCTACATATCGTCTATCATCTACCCATTGTACAATTGGATAAACACTATACGAGCAATTACATGAATTCAATACGATCGAAGTAACTAAACTAGACATATAATCAAAGTAGACAATGACTATTGCAATTAAGAACATATGAATCTATTAAGAGTAAAGTCTCCCTAATCTGAATAATGAATACAATAAAGTAATTAAGAACTAGATCTATTACCAAACTCTCGCGCTCCAGACAAACGCCAGGGGCTCCAGATCCTGATGAAGAACTAGATCTCCTCTACATCTAATCTAGCTAGCTAATCCTATGAACTAGAAGGCTATTGATGAACTTGAAGGCTTTTTGATGCTTTATGGCTTGAGGCCTTGACGAATAATGAATTGGCTCTCTCTATGGGGGTCTACCCATGTATTTATAGTCCGGTGGGATGCGCGTGCGCCGCAGGATCAAACCAACGTAACCAAGGGCCGAGATGCATCAGGAGAGGCGGTGGACGAACATTCCAGAAGGGGGGAGCAAACCCTAAGGGGGGCGTCGCCTGGCGCCCTGGTGGGGCCGACCAGCCCCACCTGGTGGCCCCTGGCCCTCCTGCTCCTTTTGGTGTCTTCTGGAGTCTTCCTGAGTCTTTCCGTGGTGTCTCCCGTGGTGGATAAGTTTCACGTATATTTTGCACTAGAATCCCTCTTTTCAGCTTTTCTGAAAACAACCCTGAAAAATATAGAATATGCAAAACTCATGGAAATTATCAGTTAAAACCCTAGACTAGTGTGTTTTCATGTTTTCCTTCGGGTCTAAAGTTCTAGTAAAAGTTGACGTTAACGACCGTCAACAATTCCCTATCGACGAGATATCGGCGATAGTTCTACCATGGGTATACCAATGGCAGTGATTAATGTGGAGGCACGCGATGGAACACAAGCGAGATGGAATAGGAAGAACAGCACACACGGTTTACCCAGGTTCGGGCCGCCTGATGCGTAATACCCTATGTCCTGCTCTTCTGTTATTGCAAAAAGTTGAGATGAGATGTCTAGGAGGGGGTCCCTGCCCGCCTTATATGGTCCGAGGGGCAAGGTTACAGATCCTAAGATCCCGAGGTGGTCGGTTACAAAGCAATCGTATCCTAGTCGAAGTACAATTGGTTTTCTAGCCGACTAGTTCCTTGCATGACAAGCAACTCTAAGTATCCACATCGGACTCCGACCAGACCAGAAAGGCCGATCGGGCTTGGTCCTTGTTGACGGTCGTTAACGTCAACTTTTACTAGGACTTTATACCCGAAGGAAAACATGAAAAAACATGAAAACACACTAGTCTAGGGTTTTAACTGACAATTTCCTTGAGTTTTGCATATTCTGTATTTTCTAGGGTGATTTTCAGAAAAGCTAAAAAAGAGGGATTCTAGTGCAAAATAACCACGAAACTTATCCGCCATGGAAATATCACAAACGGGCTTAGAAAGCATCTAGAAGACACCCGAAGCAACGGGGCCCACGGAGGAGAAAAAGTGGGGCCGGCCCCACCTTTGGGGCCGCCCGCCCCCCTGCTAGGGTTTTGCCCTACCTTCTGGAGTCTTCTTCCACCGCCTACGAGGAGTCATCTTGGCCCTTGGTTACATCGGTTTCATCCTGCGGCGCACGTCGATCCCACCGGGCTATAAATAAAGGGGCAGACCCCCCTCCCTCAAGGCATCAAGTCATTTGGAGATCTAGCCATCAAGAGCCTTCTCTAGTTCATCAGAGCCTCTCTAGTTCATAGCTTTAGCCTAGTTAGATTAGAAGTAGAAGAGTTCTATTCTTCGGATCTCGAAGCCCAGGCGTCATGCAGGAGCGTGGAGTTCGGTATAGTTCTAGTACCTTTCTCTTATTGTATTCAATATTATGATTCAAGCAACATTGTTCTTAATCTCTTATATGTTCTAAATTGCAATAGTTATTGTCTACTTTGATTATATGTCTAGGATAGTTGGTTTGATCTTATTGAATTCATGTAATTGCTCGTATAGCATTTACCTAATCGATCGTTGGGTAGATGGTAGACAATATGTAGACGTGGTGTCTAGATATCTTGTTTATCTGTGAGTGTACCTTGACGTGCAAGGACGTGTGGTAGTCCGCGCAGGCGACAGCTGCGTTGGTTCCTCTGTAGTCCACCCTCCGTACGTAGGACTAGCATGGGCACGGTCGCGAAGGAGGTGACCCTTGTGTCTTAATACCCTCATTTGTTGATGCCTCTTTACATGTGATAATGATGTAGGGTTAACTTAATAATGATTGCTAGATGTAATTGCACTAGTTAGAGTTATTCATTGATGTAGTTATTGAATTACCTTAGTATTTATTCCTGAGTTTATCCATTGGCTAGCTATTACTATGACTAGAAGAGCTCTGATGTTTATTTATTTATGATGACTAATCATTATTTATCATGTATCTTTTATCACGTGACTTATCCCTGTTATGAGTAGGATTTTAGTTATGGTTTATCTTTCACATCAATAGTATAAGTTATAGTTTATAAGTCCTACATATAGACCTTCCCAAAGGCATAAATATAAATCGACAACCTGGTAGAACTCCCTAGGTAAAATGCTACAACGGTATAATTATCTGTCCGCTTGCGAACCCAGTTAGTTTATATTTTTATCTTTATATTCATATCTTTTATTTCTGCCTAGTCATATTGAATACATGTAAATCTATAGTTATTTCTTAAGCAATATGATTGAGGATGACAACTTAATTCATGCTTAGGAATGTTAGTAGTAAATGAGTGGCTAGTTGCTAATGACAAGTTAATTTAATACCGAGCATTTTTGGCGCTATTGCTAGAGGTAGGGTTTATCTCTATTTTTTAGTAATGACGTTAAAAATACCAACAAGCATTTTTTTGGCGCCATTGCCGGGAAGGTAGCTAGGCAATTAAGAAACATTGATAGACTTATACTCAATTATGTGATCGAGATAACCATTAACCCCCCGCTCAAGCAGGATTACCCTTGTTTGTCTACTTTAATATCTTCTGCGGGGTAATAAATAACCGGTTTATGACCTTCCCGCATGCCCCCACAAAATAAACATAACAAATCTAGTGATGGAGAAAGAGGTCGACATCACAAGACTTTAATTCATATCTCAAGTGACGGGAACAAAAGATGTTGCATCACTCACAAATTCCAAAGATGTGAGTCATGGTAAGTATGATGAAATAAAGGTGAGAAAGTTTTGCTCATGGACTTTAAAGTTGATGAGTAGTTATCTTTTGCATTCCACTACATATTTACTTTTTATTATCCAACCATCCATCTCATTTAGTTTAAAGTTTTTCATCCATAATATGTTTAGTTCCATTCATATATCCATCCCAACTTGTATTCTTATAAATAATTAAAAAACTCACCATAATCATGCTTTTTCATCTCTACTTGAATAAACTTCTATAGTACTTTCATGCTACTTGTATTTGCTATAGTATGCTTAGGATTAGAAGTATCTTCATACATCTTTGAAATTGAGCGTTGACTATTTTCTTAAGTTAAAATAGACATGGTGTCTAGTTTAATTTTTAAATTATAAGGTGTTTTGATCTTACTTCTAAAATGTTTTTGAATTAAGCAAGGTGCTTAGGTTAAAATCCTTTCCTGAATCAAATTGAATATGAGTCTATATTGATTCTTGAGCCGGTAGTACACTTTAGTAGATACTAGTTATTTTGTTAGATTACCCCTATAGGAGAATTCTCAAATTTAATCTGGGCAAGTCAAGAAAAAGAATTCACATATAAGATGAATCAAGGTAGGTAATGACTATGCACAAAGAACTATCAATGACCATTCATTTATTGCAAGTCATCTTTGCCTTGAACCATGCTAGATTGCAACAATAACATAAAACATGATAGACACAATTGATGCTAAGTAATCTTAAACCATATATTATCTTGATTAGCATAGAAGAAAAAAAAATATGGACAACAAAACCCTATTTCAATCTTGCTATTCCCTCGGGTATGTGTCCATTAACATTTTGCAGGAAAGAACATCCTTAATCTATTAGAGAAGAAGTTTTCAAGTGAGCATTATTGCATCTCCAATAGACCCCAGCTCATCAATCGCAAATTAATCAAAGAAATCAGGGAAAGGTTGATGAGTGAAGAGCATGTAATCTTCCATAGTTTCATTGAATGGTGAAAAGACGAAGAAGATAAAAGGAAGGCCTTGCTCAGCAAGACCATACGCTCTCACCAACAGATGAACCCAAACCCTCCTCTTCCAAGTAAGTTTGTCATCGCTTACTTAGAAAGATGAAGACATAAGGTACGTTTGTCCAAGCCTCATGCAACATGTAACTACAATTAACATCTCATACCATGTTGCTAATTTGTCTTGGTCATTTCTACCCTATGCCATGCTCAAACATGACTTGCTAATATATATAATAAAATGCTCCTATGGTTCACCATACATATTCTTGGTTCTATGTGAATAAATACCTTTAGTCTTGCAAACTTCCTTATTCTATTATAAGTATGCTTTACAATATTACTTAAACATTATGAAAATCAAGCATACTTATATAAGAATTTAGTTGTACATATAGACTAACCCCTCCTACATAAAAAATATTTAAATCATATTAGGAGACTATTCATAGAATCAATTCAAGGTTAAGGGCATGCTTCAGAATAATATCCCTACTTTAACCTTGATGGAAAAAAGTTTTGAAATAGTGGTGAGTCCTTGAAAACACGAGCTACAAATTAATCTTTAACTCTTTGGCAATCACTATCCGTAGTTTGATCAATAGTATATTCCTTCGGGTATGTGTTGTCTATAACCCCTTGCAGAGAAGACACAATGAGAGAAACAGGAGGTCTGAAGAGTGAGAAAGGAGTACAACATACGAGACAAGATGGTAATGAACAACCCAAGATACAAGAAAGGAAAAGACGAATGAAATTCATTTACCCTTCATCATGCTCTAATAGTGGAGGTAACATCTTAAGATAAGTGGTCATTAATTTCCTCTTGATCTTGGTATGCAATAAATGAAAAATACAACTATGTTAGAGTTATAACTTAAACTGATCAACCTGATTAAACTCAACATGATTTGTTCTCTGAGTTTGTTCATAGCGCTATTCTTGTAGTCTCAGTCTTAACTGAGTAAGCTATAAATACTTCGTCTATTATTCTTGATACATTATAAAGATGAACAGTCTTTCTAGTGGTTAAGTAGCTTTACTCTTTATCTCACAAGTTTAAATATCATATTTATACTTCTAGTCCTCTCACCCGTGATATGAATGAACAATATGAATAATATCAATCTTATTGTGCCCAAGTAAGAGGATGAATAAATTTCTGGTTCTGTTGGTGTTTTCCCACCAGCAGAGCCCATGCACTTGATCTTTACCTTGTCTTTATGGGCAGAACACACTTCAATTAAAGTGAGGGGAGACAATCCCCTAAATTCTACAAGTGAAACTTCTCAACTAGTAATAATGATGCACACAAGATTGACTTTGAGACGCCTACAAAAGAAAGAAAGGAGGTGGCACCGCCATTGGGAGCCACTAGTGGGGCATCACCTCAATCCTTACCCTCAAGAGCAACTCGAAGTACTCGGTGAACCACCGCAAGGAGAAGGCCCGTTCGAAGGACTATAAATATCGAACCCTCGCCGTGAGGTAACATTGCTAGTTATCTATATTACTTTCTTGCATCGTATGATTTATTCTCTCTTTAGCATGATTACTTTTCTATATTAGTATTGCATATAAAATAATAAAAAAATAAATAGTCTTGCATTAGGCTATATTCATGCATCTTAAAAACTTTAAGCCCCATGTGAAGCCCTTGTAGTGTAAAAGTGTAGGAGTTCTCACTATGGTGGCATACAGAATGAAAATATATCTCATTAAATGCATTTGCAATTTATTTAGTAGCATAATTTTGTTTACACACTAAAAGATATAAAAACAATAAAAAATATTTACTTGCATTACTCATGGCATCACAAAGCCCCATGCGGATACCCTATGGTATTTTTTGAAGGAATATCCACTGTGGTGGCATAAAATAAAAATGACAAAAATATAGCATTCATATTTAAATTCTTGCATCATAAAAGGAAAATTCAAAAAGAAGTGAAGTCCTGCTTAAATTAGACAACAATAAAGATAACTCATAAAGATGATCAATTACTCTTTGGCTGACCGCTAACCCATTATTAAATTCGAGCCTCGAGTTTTGGTTTTCCTTTTTGTGGAGTATTTATGCAGGGAGAACATAATAGATAGGAGAGAACCTATCAGTGGCAACTACCGGGTTCGCTACTGGCTAGCTCACTCTGAAGGACATCTACATCAGATATTGCAACCATCCAGCTTGGGGGAGGAGCATCCCCTAGTTATCAGGTGACTACACCTAAGCGATTTTTGAGTCTACTTTAAATAGTCAAAAATACCCAAAAATATGTGGGCATATGAAGGTCCACAAAGTCATAGTCTTTTGTTAGGTATTAAATATAAAACCATAAAAAGATATATAATTGATTAAACCAAATAAATATTTAGTTCTATATTTAGTAAAGTATAATTTAAAAATTAGTCCAGGCTAGAGCTAATTAAAATTGATGAACATTAAAAATTATTTTGGAGATGATAAATAGTTGCTCTGTTATAATGCTTACTAAGAACCTAGTTGCCAAACTTAAATCTCCCTGGTTCTAAGCACTGTTGTTTTAATTGGAGAATTTATTCTGAACCTTAATTGTGGAGGTATAAGCTTGCGCTGAGTCTAGGTAGTTGATTGATATGATTCATGAAGGTTGAGCTGCTATTTATCTTATTCCTAGCATTGCTAAGTTCTGGAAGTTTTATTTTGGAAATCTAAAAATCTACATGATGAGCTCTTATATGACAATTGTGAATTCCTACCAAAGCCAGAATTAATATCTTAGAGGATAGGAAAACCTTTTCACATTTAAGCTACTTGCTTTGCATTAAGTTCAGTCAACCTGTGTTGTATACCTTATGAGAGTCTTGTCATGCTTTTAAAACCAAGAAACACTTGTACACTCCAGCCCACATATGCATTATTCCTACTTTAGGAGTAATCGCAATCATTCACCATATTTCCATACAAGTTTATCATAAAATGTTCACCCCCTACACTGGGAGAGGACACAAAAATATACAAACACCCTATAGGATAACCCCTGTCTTAAATGCTCTAAGTCCCGATTATATCTCTCGATTCATTTATTGTGTTCAAAGGATGCCTGTGGCTATGCAAAAGAAAGAAAAAGAAAGAAAAGAAAAGGAAAGAGAAATAAAGAAAGAAAAGGGGAGTAAAAGATGGACAAGTGTCCAAGCAATTAACATAATGGGTACTAGATGCCTACCTCCCTGAATAAAAAGAAATAATAAAAGGTAGCCCATGTCTTTCCCGAGAAAAGTTTTAAAAAGAGAGTCATTCCCAAAGAGCAACAAGTAGAAATAGAAATTAGCCATAAATAACACATATGCACCTATCCATCATATTCCATACACATGCACATCTTGGTTTGATTTTATGCCTTGATTCTATGTGGATCCACTAGTTGACTTTACAATGCATGTTTTGTAACTATGCCTATCCTTGTTATTGCCACCCCTATGAGCTCCACCATATATACCTTTAGCTATAGGAGGCATAACATCATTAATGCCTCAAGAGAGAATTACAAATACCACATACATTGAGAGACTTGAGGGAGTCATATAATTAAGCTCTGAGTTTTATTCTGAAAACCTATAAAAAACTCCGGAATGTTGGTATTGCAAAGAATTTGAGACGTAGTACTTAGCTTGATTGTTCTATCTTTCAATTGCTTAAGACTTATGCAAAAGCTGTAAAGCCCCGTGGTTGCAGGTGAAATGAGTAAGTTTGAAGGTTAGAGCATACGCTGTTTGATCCGAAGGAAATTTTCGTTTGAAAGCATGTGTACTGGAAACTATAACAACATTGTAGCAACTCCTGATCCAAATACAATATCAACTAGGCTTAGTTTGTTTGCCAAGGGGCTGGCAAAAGGTAAGCTTGGGGGTATTATTGACGGTCGTTAACGTCAACTTTTACTAGGACTTTATACCCGAAGGAAAACATGAAAACACACTAGTCTAGGGTTTTAATTGACAATTTCCATGAGTACTACATATTCTGTATTTTTTAGGGTGATTTTCATAAAAGCTGAAAGAGAGGGATTCTAGTGCAAAATAACCATGAAACTTATCCACCACGGAAATATCACAACCGGGCTCAGGAAGTATCTAGAAGACACCCGAAGCAACAGGGCCCACGGAGGAGAAAAAGTGGGCCGGCCGGCCCCACCTGGGGGCCGCCCGGTGCCCCCCTGCTAGGGTTTTGCCCTATCTTCTGGAGTCTTCTTCCACCGCCTACGAGGAGTCATCTTGGCCCTTGGTTACGTCGGTTTGATCCTGCGGCGCACGTCGATCCTACCGGGCTATAAATAAAGGGGCAGACCCCCCTCCCTCAAGGCATCAAGTCATTTGGAGATCCAGCCATCAAGAGCCTTCTCTAGTTCATCAAAGCCTCTCTAGTTCATAGCTTTAGCCTAGTGAGATTAGAAGTAGAAGAGTTCTAGTTCTTCAGCGGGATCCGGAGCCCCTGGCGTCTGTCTGGAGCGTGGAGTTCGGTATAGTTCTAGTACCTTTCTCTTATTGTATTCAATATTATGATTCAGGCAATATTGTTCTTAATCTCTTATATGTTCTTAATTGCAATAGTTATTGTCTACTTTGATTATATGTCTAGGATAGTTGGTTTGATCTTATTGAGTTCATGTAATTGCTCGTATAGCGTTTACCTAATCGATCGTTGGGTAGATGGTAGACAATATGTAGACGTGGTGTCTAGATATCTTGCTTATCTGCGAGTGCACCCTGACGTGCCGGGACATATGGTAGTCTGCGCAGGTGGCAGCTGCGTTGGTTCCTCTGTAGTCCACCCTCTGTACGTAGGACTAGCATGGGTACGGTCATGAAGGAGGTGACCCTTGTGTCTTAATACCCTCATTAGTTGATGCCTCTTTACATGTGATAATGATGTAGGGTTAACTTAACAATGATTGCTAGATGTAATTGCACTAGTTAGAGTTATTCATTGATGTAGTTATTAAATTACCTTAGTATTTATTCCTGAGTTTATCCATTGGCTAGCTATTACTATGACTAGAAGAGCTCTGATGTTTATTTATTTATGATGACTGATCATTATTTATTATATATCTTTTATCACATGACTTATCCCTGTTATGAGTAGGATTTTAGTTATGGTTTATCTTTCACATCAATAGTATAAGTTATAGTTTATAAGTCCTACATATAGACCTTCCTAGTGGTATAAATATAAATCGACAACCCGGTAGAACTCCCTAGGTAAAATGCTACAATGGTATAATTATCGTCCACTTGTAGAACCCAGTTTCTTATCTTTATATTCATATCTTTTATTTGTGCCTAGTTATATTGAATACATGTAAATCTATAGTTATTTCTTAAGCAATATGATTGAGGATGACAACTTAATTCATGCTTAGGAATGTTAGTAATAAATGAGTGGCTAGTTGCTAATGACAAGTTAATTTAGTACCGAGCATTTTTGGCGCTATTGCTAGAGGTATGGTTTATCTCTATTTTTTTTAGTAATGACGTTAAACATGCCAACAATCTTGTGGGCTTTTGGGCTGCCCTATGTGACGAGGCTAAGGACCAGCCGTGAGGGTATAGGGGGCTAAACCCCCCACAGCTAGTCCCCGAGCACCATGAATCTTGAGGAACAACATCATCTTCTTCTCGTCGACCAACTCCAATTCGCAACTTCTCCTAATAAAGCTTGCAATGGATCAACCGACCAGTTCAAAGAGGCGCCGACCGGTCCGGAGGAAGCGGTCGACCTCTATTTACAAACATGACTCCATTTTGGTCGAAAGATGCATGTTGCTCCAAAAAAAGAAAGAAAAAAAGCAGCTCATGTCCAAAGTGACGTGGGCTCACAAAGAGCACATGATATCAGATATCATTGGTTAATTTGAGAAAATCAACTTTCCGAGAAAAAGTGATATATGCTTATAATCTCTAGGATGGGGACCAGAAATAGGCCTAGTCACTGCTGAAGTGACGTGGGCCCACGTAGTCCCCAAGGTTGGTAGAAGATGAAAATCATGTTGTGGCAAGCTTACTGATAAACGCCGTGACAACCATCCTTCCAGAAAAAGACGTAATTTGAAAACACGTGTTTTGAAACTGCCAAGTCCAGTAACAAAGCGAAATAGGCCAGACACCCACCCGGAGGCCCAGTGGCATGACCGAAAATACTCCACGTACCAAAGGATAGAAAAGAACTGCCCGACGCGATAACCGAGCAAACGGTATGGGTTACCACGCCGCGCCTGTTTGCCTTCAGTCATGGGCGTAATGATGGCGCCGTCCCATCGTGGGAAAGTGGCCCATCGTGGAACAGAAACGCCGACGCATCGTCTGGCTCGCCTCCTATAGGTCCGCCTATAAATGCGGCGCGCGGCGGAGAAGAGTGGCAGCCATCGCTTGGAGAAAAACCCTAGCCCCAAACTTCTTCTTCTCTCGCTCATCCTTGTGAAGCTTGTTGATGGAGCCGGGAAAAAGGGTAGCAGAGGGGTCGGGGCACACAGCCTCGGAGGCGGCGCCGCGGCGATGGGTAGGGTACTCATCATGCCATATACATTTTGTTTTGAAGAAATGCTAATGCCATTTTGCTGGATTTGTGCAGGATTCCTCTTCTTGGTGCACCCGCGCCGTGCCTCCTTCTTGCCGCCGAGGAGTCCGGTGAGGGGAGCAGTAGGCGACACGGGATGGTGACCCGGACAGTTGCCATGGCCGAGCTTCGGGAATGTCTGAGCGCTGTCATGACGGCGTTGGAAGTCGCCGAGACAGAGGCGCAAGCCGCCCGCGCCAACCAGGAGGCCGCCAACCTGCGGGTGGCCGAATTGGAGGAGGAGCTCCAGGCTATGGCCCCGGTAGCGGAGGCCATCGTCAACCTTGTTGGTTCAGCCGGGGACTCGCTCCAGGAGTAACTGGAGAACGCGCCCGGACGTATCCGGGAGGCGGTGTCCCATGGAATGCATCGCGGGGCGGCTTCGGCACTGGCCGTGGCCCAGCGCCGGTCTGATGCGGAGCTCCAGGGTCTTGCTGGCCTCCCAGAGGGTGAATGCGTTGCCGACCTGGACCATCTCATCCAGGACTTCGCCGACACCACCGACGCCATAGCAGAGGAGGTGACCGCGGAGAACGTCATCGACGATGCCCCGTAGGGCCCCGACGGCCGCACCTTGGGACAAGGCGCTTGGTAGAGGATTGCATTGCAGTCCTTTGACGAGCTTCTTGGCTTTGCCCCCGGATGCCGCTGTTGTGGGCCTCGGGCGACGCCCAGTAGGGGCGCTTGGTAGAGGACTGCTTTTGCAGTTCCATGGGTTTACTGGTCCTTGAACAGAAGCTTGATGAGCTTTGTGGCCTTGCCCCCAAGCACCATAGGATTTGTAGGAAAAATATATGTAGTTTGTGTCTAGGCATGCTATGAGCAGCGGTTAAATGAGCATTATGCTGCTACTTAAGATCTCCATCTGTAATGAAAACCGTGCAATGCAAAGATTCACTATCTTTTATTGTATGGTGTGTATCATGAACTAGTGAATCAATCTGCTCTGAAGAGAACCAGTATTCTCAGTCTTTAGTCGACCAGTTGGAAATACCCTTGTAATCGGCTGCACAGTCCCCAGTAGGGACAAACCGACCAGTCCATTGAGTACAATCCAGAGCAAAGTACTTGGTCGTCAGACTGATCTGGTCGACCAGTTCTGATTGTGATAGAAAAGAAAAAACACTAAGTCCCCAGTCTGACTGGTGGACCTAATAATCCGTATAAAACAAAACTGGGCCCATCCGTAGTATTTTATACTGTACCGCTGTAAAAACATATCCATGGAACGTGGCCCAAGAAAGCCTAGTTAAAAATTAGGGTAAACGGTTGTCAACAGCAATCTCTTCAGAAGTCAATGGCCATCCATATAGTATAAATTGTCCGTCGGCCGCCGCACACATTCCACCCCGCATTCGTTGCCATTTCCGCCACTTCCAATCTTTGCCATTTTTGATCTAGGTTTCCAACTGACACAACACCACTCCTCCTCCAATCCTTCTCTGAGAGAATGGGGAAGAAGGCGACCAAGGCTGAGGTGGAGTGCAAGAAGCTGCTGGAGTCAAACTGGGAACGGTCGCTGTCGACACCGGAGTCACCGGCAGGGATGGCGAAGGGAGGACTGCTGCCGGCCAAGGACCTAGAAGTGTGGAGAGCACTGGCGAAAGGTGATCGATTTCTGAACCCGCACCCTGATGAGATTGTAGTGTTCGAGGATTACTTCTTGCGGGGATTAGGGATTCCGGTGCACAACTTCCTTAGGGATCTGTGCATTTTTGGGGGGATAGCACTATGCAATCTTCCCCCAAACTCCATATTGACCCTGGTTATCTTTGTGACATACTGTGAGTGCTATCTTGGAATAGCACCATATTTCAATCTGTTCCGATACTTGCATGTCTTGAAAAAGAAAGGTGTGGGATCCGAGGGATCATAGGTAGCAGGTGGGTGCTACCTTGCATTGAGGGAGGGTGTGAAGTCCAACTGGATGAACATTGAGCACACCTCCAACACAAAGAACTGGATGAAGCGCTGGTTCTGTATTAACCAGAATCTCGAAGGCCGACTAGTCCCCTGTGATGCTACTAGTATTCCGCAAGCGAATCCCAACCGATCGGAGATGCCAGACAATGATGGAATGTCCCAAGTCGAAGAACTGTTATCCTTGATAGATTTCAGTGGCATTGATGGCATTGTGGTTGCCACCCAGTTTGTAGGACATCGCATTCAACCCTTGAAGGAGAGGGTAAACTACATGTTTGAGTACCAGGGTCGCAGAGATCCTTCTCGGGAGAGAGAGGAAAGCCTAGAACCAAAGGAGATAGCAACCCGGCTATCCAAAATGTTCTAGTTATGCCTCGTATGAGTATCCGAAGGATAGCGTGAAGCCCTTCTGTCTGAAGAATCCTCGCCCTGAGGTTTGTAGTTATAAAAATGCCATTTTTCATACTACATTGCCTTTATAGTGGTAACTGACAAAATCGTTGTTACATCTAGGAGCAGGAGCTTCGTGTGTATGTGTCTGACGTGCCTGTGGGAGAATTGCCGACCGACGATGCGCTCCGGGGGCAGCAGAAGAAGGCCAGGCCAGCACAGGAGGCCGAAGATGTTGATGAACAGCCCGAGTCCCCTAAAAGGCAAAGGAAGCGCAAGGCCACCGGCAAGGGTCCAATGCCGCCTCCAGAAAAGAAGGCAAAACCCACCAAGACCAAACTTGGTGGTAAACTGAAAATTGGTGAAGAGAAGGAGCAGCGGCGCCGAGCTATTATTGAGAGCTCGGGCTCAGACTCGGAGGACGTGATACCTCTGAGCAAGAAATTTGGAGCCAAGCCCGCCAAAGAGCAATCCCAGCCGTCACCGACCACTGACAAGTCTCCTCCCATCCGCCCGCATGCTCAACCGGAGGGCCCGCGGGTGGTGCCAACAAGGAAGGCTAAGGTGGTCCCGAAACCAACTACAAAATAGACTCCCCCGGTGTGGGGGTTTAGCCCCCTATACCCTCACGGCCGGTCCTTAGTCTCGACCCAGCCCGTAGGACCAAGCCTGATCGGCCTTTCTGGTCTGATCGGAGTCCCAGGCGGATAATTAAAGTTGCTTGTCATACAATGAACTAGTCGGTTAGGAAACTAATTGTACTTCTACTAGGACACGATTGTTTTGTAACTGACCACCTCGGGATCTTAGGATCTGTAACCCTGCCCCCCAGACTATATAAGGCGGGCAGGGACCCCCTACCTAGACATCTCTTTTCAGCTTTTTGCAATAACAGAAGAGCAGGACGTAGGGTATTACGCATCAAGCGGCTCGAACATGGGTAAACCGTGTGTGCTGTTCTTGCTGTTCCATCTCGCTTGTGTTCCATTGTGTGCCTCCACATAAATCATCGCTATTGGTATACCCGTGGTAGAACTATCACCGATATCTCGTCAACAGTTTGGTGCGCCAGGTAGGGGGTGCGCGTGCGGATTTTAGGGCAAGCAAGATGGTGTCCTTCGCAACAACCATGGAGTTTGAAGCCGGATCCACCTTCACCATCGGCTCGGTCACCTGGACCGTCACTGCAACGGGAAGCACCGTGGAGATTCTGGCCGACCAGGCGTCGGTGCCTCAAGTGCCACCGCCTGCCCCTCCGGGTACAGGCCCGAGAGGACCGCGGCAGGCAACTCGACCACCGCTGCCTCGCTATCAGAGGAGGCAGATCGATAACTCTGACTCCTCGATTCCATCAACCATCTCGGAAGGGGCCTAGAGGAGATTATCGACCAGTTGGAATCGGTTCGTAACCAAGCCAACGACGATGACGGCTTCACCATGGTCCAACGACGCCAGCGTCGGGCTCCGGTCCATGTTGGCCTTCCACGCCGCCTAGATCCAAATCTGCCGGTGACCAGGCGCGGCACTCAGGACCGCGCTAACCCTTTCCGACGACCAGGTTCAGACCTGGCCGCGGCTAGGCGCAGCTCACAAGCCCGCACCAACCAGTATGCAGTCACGATACACCCGCTGCGCGGTGCACAGGCCCGTGCCAGGCAAGCTCGAGGACCAAGATCCGATCAGATTGGGTGTCGTCCACAACGCGGTGTTCAGGCCCGCGCAAACCAATGCGGACAACAGGTCCAGGGACCGACCACGGTCCAACCTCGACACGGCCGCCAGGGCCGCGTCTCTTCCGCAGGCACTGGTCTGCGAAGAGCCCAGCAGGGGCTTCAGCATCGGCAGCCGGCAACTGGTCGGTCGAGCCCGTGGATCAGTCCACAGGACGTGCCAAGGTGGGAACCCTTCCCCTTCGGCATACCAAACGCATCTGCCTCATACCAGCAACAGGTGGAGAGACAGCTCCACGCTCGACAGCAGCCATCAGATCAGCTGGTCGAATTCCACCTTGACGAGACGGCGAGGCGCGTCATCAACTACATTCACAGTGAGGAGGCCTACAAGAGGAAGCCGGCTCGAGCTCTATTTCAGGCTTGGACGGCGCGGCCGTTTCGCCAAACTCCTCGACGGCCACTGAGTCCGAGGACGACGACTTCACTAAGAAGATGGCATGGCTTGTAGACGTTACCGACTTCCCGAAATACCCACCAGGTTTCAGAAGAACCGTCTTCAACATCAGCCGCGACGAAGGGGAGCCTATCGTGGAAACCCCTCAAGAACGAGAAGAGAGGTTGGCCCGCAATGCAGATCGGGCGCAACGTCGGCTTGAGGTTCAGCCACCACCCCAACCAGAAGCCCCGCTGCTGGCAAAGGAGGAGAGGTGGACGGGGCGCAAGACGCTGACGCCAACCCGCAACTACAAGAGAGATGATCGCGCCAATCACCGCAACTACAAGAGAGACGATCGCGCCAATCACCTCCACGACGATCGAGGAGGCGATCACCACGATGACCGCAATTACCACGGCAATGATCAACCACAGCTGCGTCGGAACGACGACAATGACAATCATCGCTACCGCGGTGGTCGGCAACGTGACTCCATTTACAATGCCGACAAGGGGCAGAAACGGGATGTCGACGGTGACGTCGGCGAGTACGACAAGATACTGAATGAGGACTAACCCCGTCACCCAAACAGGGGTCACACCTTTGGTGAATGTCATGGTTTCGCTCGCATCTTCGGTCGAAAGAAGCAACGCACCAACAAGAAGGACTATCAAAGGAAGCCGGCCGCACGCCCCATGTCCGACGACGAAGAAGAAGACGGCAAGAACCCTCGCCACGCCTAGAAAAGCCCCGAGAAGCATGTAACCGCTTACATCATCAGGGGCAAAGGCGCAACTAAAAATGCGAGGGAAAAGAAGCTCCTTAGACGTCGCATCATAGCCCTTGCCGAGCCAGATGAGCTTGTCGCCGACGTCCGAGCTCCAGCCTGGTCAGAGCAAGCTATAT
This sequence comes from Chrysopogon serrulatus, assembly GCA_015844335.1. Taxonomy (NCBI): domain Eukaryota; kingdom Viridiplantae; phylum Streptophyta; class Magnoliopsida; order Poales; family Poaceae; genus Chrysopogon; species Chrysopogon serrulatus. Next base: position 106,683 of record JADLZL010004968.1, on the reverse strand, counting down.
CATTCAGCCGATCGGATATGTGGGCTAAGCTTCCAGAAGCCGGGCGGTTCCCGTTGATCCTAGACCCAGTTATTGGGGATGTTCATTTCGAAAAGGTACTGATTGATGGCGGTAGCGCCCTCAACATCCTGTTCCACAGTGCTTTTCTAGAGCTCGGCTTACCAGAAGACCAGCTCGAGCCCTGTGATTCGCCTTTCTGTGGCATCATGCCAGACAAGCCATCCATGCCCCTCAGGCAGATTTCACTACCCGTTCAGTTTGGCACACCGCAACACTTCCGCGTCGACTACTTCAACTTCATTGTAGCTGACTTCAACGGCGTCTATCACGCTATTCTTGGAAGACCGGCTCTCTCCAAGTTTATGGCTATTCCGCACTATGGCTACCTTGTCCTCAAGATGCCAACCGAGCAGGGGATCCTGTCCCTGCGCGGTAATGTCCTCATGGCTCATGCCTGCGAAACAAGTGCCTTCGCCGCCGCCGAAGCCGAAGAAGCCAAGGGTTGCTTGGAAGAAGCCACCTATCAGCTTCGAGTGTCCAAGCCTACTGAGCTCAAAGCTCTGGTGAAGCAGCACAACTGCCCCGAAGAGGTCCACAAGGCGCACCAAGAAGAGGAACCCTGTACGAATCAGCAAAAGGTGTCAGTATCTCCTCAATGAAACCGAATCTGCCTCAATGTGCTACCGACCTGTCGTTGCGGTGTCGCCAGCGGGGCTGTGTGCTCGGCGAGCTCTCCGCCGCCCACTTTCCTGACTCCATTTTGGTGTTGGTGGAAGGTGAGGATTGGGACTAGGGTTTGCTCCGGGGGAGATTGTTGTTCTTCTCCGCTGCGCGCCGTATTTATAGGCGGCTGTATAGGAGGTGAGTCAAACGAGGAGCCAGCGTTTCCACTTCATGATGGGTCACTTTCCCACAATGGGACGGCGTCATCATTACTCCCACAACCGAAGATGAACAGCCAAAGCGTGGTAACCCGTACCGGTTACTCGGTTATCACGTCGGGCATCTCTTTTATGTCCTCTGGAAAGCAGGGTATTTTCAGCTATGCCATTGGGCCTCCGGATGGGTGTCTGGCCCATTTAATTATGTTCCTAGATTTAGCATTTCCAAACCGCACGGTTATTCTGTCTTTTTCTAGAAAGATGGATTTCACGAAGTCCATTCCTGAGCTTGCCTAGCACAAGGGCGAGGAATGAAGAAGTTTATCAGTAAGCTTGCCACAACATGACTCTCATCTTCTAACAACCTTGGGGACTACGTGGGCCCATGTCACTTCAGCCGTGACTGGGCCTATTTTTGATCTTCATACTGGAAGTTATAAGTATATGTCGATTTTTCTGGAAAGTTGATTAACCAATGATATCTGATATCATGTGCTACTGTGGGTCCATGTCACTTGACATGAGCTGCTTTTTTTTCCTTTCTTTTTGGGAGCAACATGCATCTTTCGACTGAAGCAGTAATGTTGAAACAGAGGTCAACTTCTTCCTCTAAACTGGTCGATGCTTCTTCAAACTGGTCGGTTGATTGATTGCAAGCTTTTCCGGAGAAGTTGCCGATCATAATTGGTCGACGAGAAGAAGACGATGCTGCTCCTCAAGATTCATGGTGCTCGGGGACTAGCTGTGGGGGTTTAGCCCCCTATACCCTCACGGCCGGTCCTTAGTCTCATCTCACAGGGCGACCCAGCCCACAGGACCAAGCCCGATCGGCCTTTCTGGTCTGATCGGAGTCCCAAGCGGATAATTAAAGTTGCTTGTCATACAAGGAACTAGTCGGTTAGGAAACCAATTGTACTTCTACTAGGACACGATTGTTTTGTAACCGACCACCTTGGGATCTTAGGATCTATAACCCTACCCCCCAGACTATATAAGGCGGGCAGGGGCCCCCTACCTAGACATCTCTTTTCAGCTTTTTGCAATAACAGAAGAGCAGGACGTAGGGTATTACGCATCAGGCGGCCCGAACCTGAGTAAATCGTGTGTGCTGTTCTTCCTATTCCATCTCGCTTGTGTTCCATCACATGCCTCCACATAAATCACTGCCATTGGTATACCCGTGGTAGAACTATCGCTGATATCTCGTCGACACCCGGGGGACCAGAGAGCCACGCCAAAGACCCAGCCGAAGGCGGGAGCTAGCGAGGGGGAGAGAAACAAGGGTGGTCAGTGGTCGGCCTCCAGTCACGGGAGCGGCAGGGTATTTGGCATGTTCTTCAAATAGTCCTCTAGGTACATTGTTGATGAAAGTGCTTGCTGAGTTTGCAATGTAATTGGTAACAACAGGACTTAGTATGACAGAAGTGTTAATGTTTACCCAGGCAACCCAATGTTGATGAAGAGGGCGCTGAGGACCGTCAGCCTAGAGGCAACGCCGACCGTGCCGATGGTCAAGAGGAGAGGGGACCAGAGGTTGACCACCCCGATTTTGATAGTATAGCCACTTCCCCTCCACGCCAGACCTCCGATGAACCACGAGAGCGGGAGATCCAACAAGCCCTGCAAGCTGGAGCTCGGTCGACCAGTATCGACCAAGAGGGGTTGAAGAAAACGCTTGCGCCTCAGGACCCGCCGGAGCCTATGGAGGAAATCAAGGGTCACCCAGAGGGGCCAAGGCGAGAGTGTATGGGAAGTCAAGCTTCATAGCTCGCCAAGTAAGTGGCAATGAATGGCATGTCTTCGAGTCCAAGGTCGATGCCCCGATGCAGGAGAACATCAAGTATGGCTTCAAGTACCTACGAGAGCATGTACAGGTATGTAGGTGTTCTTGATAGCCCTGTGTAAGGGTAGGCTGTTAGCCAGAACTAAGAGCCATGCTTGTGCAGGGGTTGCAAAATCTTGCTGACCGCGAGGTGCAATGATCGATCAGTTCCGGCACATTATGGCCGAGAACCAGCGCCTGCAGGAAGACAATGCAGCCCTGACATATAAAGTCAATGTTCTGGAGGGCCAGAAAAAAGGTAAAAATTCACTCCTGGTGTTGCTTTTGTCGCGCCCAGACTATATTCTGTGCTTATACATGGATTGCATCATTGTAGAGCTTGAAGGTGAAAAGGCGAAGGTAGAACAGCAGGTCGAGGACCTGAAGGCCGAGATAGCAGGTACGTAAAACTATCTTTTGCCAGCCTCTACTGAATGATATGCTGCTGATCTTATATATATCGATCAGGACTCCAGAGCAAACACATGTCTCAATTCCAAGTGCTAGCCGAGGACAACACGCGCAACAAGGAGCGCTGGCAGCTGGTCGAGATGGGATTAAAGCCCCTGATGAAGGTCTTGTCGCCGAGAGAAGCGGCCGTACTTGATCCGATGCACCACCCAGAAGCGGTTATAGGTGTGTGTCAGCGAGCATGGGAGCTATTTAAAGACTACACCCAAGATGCTGGCCGATTTATTGTTGCATCCGTACTGTCCTTGGTGCGGATGCACTATCCCAAGATCGACCTGAAGAGGATCGAGGAAGGAGCAGTAGCGACCTACACACCGGATCAAGTCAAGGCGATCCAGGCCGACTTCATAGACACTGCCGCCATTGTGATGCAGAACATCTCGCTCCTCGACGAAGGCTCCGCCAGCCTGTCTCAGTAGCGTGCTTAGGGATGAAATAGCGCTGTTGTATATAAACACTTTTATCTGCCCGGCCTGTACTGGGTAACAATTTGCTTTACTTATTTATACCCTTGGCGTGATGAATCTAGAGAGAAAACAGCATATGGTGGTTATAAAAAACTCGTAATAGAGTCTAGAAAAACCGTAGTTCTGACTTCATATTTTTTCGTAAAAGATGAGTGAACCTAGAGCCCATAACTCCTCTTGAACATGTCAGCCCTTACGGTACTTAGGTGATCCCTGTGGAATGGCACTGATGCGGAACGCTTAGGACCCTAGTACCCATAGGGAGGTAGTCGAGTAACCCTCCAGTGCTCTGTGGCTCGGAGCCGTAACACGTAACGGATGAGTTGTTGCCATTTCTGACAGTCCCTGTCGAGGCATTATGGACTGGTCGGTACATAAAATATCCTTTTTGACCTCAACAAATCAAGCGAGAAAACATTTTGAAGTAAGCCAAATCTTTTTATTCATCATGAAAAAAGGTACATAAGAGAGGGAAAGGTACATATCTTTATTCTACTCCTGCTATCAAGGGTAGAATCTTATAAACTATTCTATGTGCCACGAGTTGGGCTCATCGAGGCCATGTAAAGTGCAGAGCCTATAAGAGGTAGGCCTGGTGACTGCCTTTATCATGAATGGCCCCTCCTAGTGCGAGGATAGCTTGTGTAATCCCTCTGTCTTCTGTTTGCGCCTGAGAACCAGATCGCCGACCACGAAAAAATGACTTCTGACGTTACGGTTGTAATAGTGACACAGAGTGGCCAGGTACCGGGCGTTTTGAACGCATGTGTCAAGGCATCGCTCTTCCAGGGCATTGATGTCGAGCTCTCGCGCATCGTCTGAGGTGTCATCATTGTAATGTTCGATCCTGGGGGAATGGTGTGCTACCTCTGTGGGTAGGATAGCTTCTGAACCGAATATCATGAAATATAAAGAGACGCCAGTGCTACGACACGGTTGTGTACGTAGTCCCCAGACTACTGCCGGGAGCTCTTTCATCCAGCGCCCTGGGTAGAGACCGTCTTCATGGAATAGTCATTTCCATAGGGCGTCGATGATCATTCCGTTGGCGCGCTCGACCTGTCCATTAGCTCTTGGATGAGCGACGGACACATACTTCACTTGTATGGATAATTCATCACAAAAGTCCCAGAAATGACTTCCTGTGAAGGTACTGCCGAGGTCGGTGATGATGCAATTAGGTATGCCAAACCGGTGAATGACTTCATTAAGCATCTGTGAGGCTTTCTTGGCCGTTGCTTGTACTAACGGTTGGTACTCAATCCATTTAGAGAACTTGTCTATGAGGACATAGACATACTTAAAACCGCCTGGTGCCGTTTTAAATGGTCTGATCATGTCGAGTCCCTAGCATGAGAAAGGCCAGGAGACTGGTATGGTCTGAAGTTCACGTGTAGGGACGTGTATCTGTTTTGCGAAGAACTTGCAGTTCTTGCAGTGTCGGACGAGGTGCTCTGCATTGGCCATAGCGCTAGGCCAGTAGAAACTAGCTCGGAAGGCTTTGCCAACCAGTGTTCGGGAAGCCGCGTGGTTTCCACAGGAGCTGGAGTGAATTTCTCTAAGGAGGTAGATGCCATCTTCTGGTGTGACACACTTCTAAAGTACCTTGGACCTGGTGTTTTTACGCATGAGTTCACCGTCAACTAGTATATATTGATGACTTCTCCACACTAGCCGATCAGCTTCGTCCTTGTCGCTTGGTAACACCTCTCTTGTGAGATATTGAATGAAGGGTGTTCGCCAATCCGTTGAGGGTGTCGCTAGCTCCTCATACGACTGGTCGGTTCGCTCGTTAACTGAGGACACCGTCAATTCTAGTGCTTGTTGATTACTTGGGGCCGTCTGTGTCGATGGCTCAGGTTGCGTGGCTTTTGCTGACTGCTTCTCTTCCTGAATGGATGGTGTAACCAGATCTTGAACAAAGACTCCATGTGGGACTTCTGCTCGAGACGACCCATATTTGGAGAGCTCATCTGCTGCTTGGTTTTCGCTCCTTGGGACATGAATGAACTCAAGGCCGTAGAATTTGTCTTCAAGTTTGTGAATTGCTACGACGTAGGCGTCCATCTTCTCATTGGCGCAGTCCTAGTCTTTGTTCACTTGGTTGATGACCAATGCTGAGTCACCGTATACTAGGAGCCTTTTGACTCCTAACTCGACTGCGATGCAAAGTCCATGTAGTGCAGCTTTGTATTCGGCTGCGTTATTGGAGGCTTTGAAGTGGATGCGAAGGACATATCTCAGCTGTCCCCTAGAGGGAGCGATGAAGAAAACTCCTGCGCCGGCACCTCCTATGTTTAAGGAGCCATCGAAGTACATCTTCCATTGCTCCTGCACCATATCAGATACAGGCAGTGTCATATCCGTCCACTCGACCAGGAAGTCGGCCAGTGCCTGAGACTTGATAGTGGTTCTGCTGCGGAAACGTAGCTCAAAAGGACTGAGCTCGACGCCCACTTGACAATCCGACCCGGTCGCGTCTTTGTTGCGTAGGATATCTCCAAGCGCATACTCAGTGACCACAGTGATGCTATACTGTTGAAAGTAATGAGATACCTTCCTCTTTGTGACCAGAATCATGTAGAGGAGTTTCTAAATATGTGGATATCTATGCTTAGTTTCGTTAAGCACCTCACTGATGTAGTAAATTGGTCGTTGGACAGGATAGACAGATTGTTGCTCCTTGCGCTCGACCACCAAAACGGTACTGATCACTCGGTTGGTCGCGGCGATGTAGAGTAGGCGTTCATCCACAACGGGGGCTGTGAGGACTGGTGGTGAAGATAGATATGTCTTCAGTTCGTTGAAAGCGGCGTCGGCTTCTTCAGACCATACAAACTTCTCCTTGGCCCTGAGTAGCCGAAAGAAGGAAAGGCCCTTGTCGCCAAGTTAGGATATGTACCTGCTTAAGGCTGCCATGCACCCTGTCAACTTTTGGATATCTTAATGCATTTTGGGGCTTCATATCCAGGATGATTTTTAGTTTTTAGGGTTAGGGCGTATGCCATCCTAGCTGACGACACTACCGAGCAGTACCCCAGAAGGTACGCCGAACACGCATTTGTTCGAATTTAGTTTCCACTGAAAAACGTTTAGGGCTTTGAAAGTCCTGTCTAGGTCCTCAATCTGCGTTGAGGCCTCTCTGGTTTTCACCACTACGTCGTCAACGTAAGCCTCACATAGTCCATCATGGATTTCTGCTTCGAGGCATTGCTGTATGGCGTGCTGGTATGTTGCACCAGCATTTTTTAAGCCGAACGACATGGTCGTGTAGCAATAGGCCCGAAAGGAGTAATAAACGATGTTTTCTCCTGGTCGTCTAACGCCGGGGCTATCTCGTGATAGCCTGAGTAGCAATCTAAGAAAGAAAGCAATTGGCAACCCATAGTTGAGTTGACCACCTCGTCGATGCGAGAGAGCAAGAAGGGGTCCTTGCGGCAGTGTTTGTTGAGATCGGTATAATCAACGCACATTCTCCATTCATTATTCTTTTTGCGTACAAGGACTAGGTTTGCTAACCAGTCCAGATGAAATACCTCTCTAATAAAACCAGCATCTAAAAACTGGTAATCTCTACCCTAATCGCCTCCTTCCTGTCCTGAGCAAATCGTCGCAGCTTCTGCTTGACTGGTTTGGCTGTCTCGGAGACATTAAGGAAGTGCTCGATCCGTTCCCTAGGGACACCGAGCATGTTGTTGATGGTCCTTAATGTTCAAATTTAACCATCAACTAATCTTCTAAAATGATATAAAAGCAATCCATCTACCGAGAGTAGGGCTTCAACTAACAAATTCCACAAGTTTTGGTGAATCAGTGGTTTTACAGGTAAACGCCAGAAAACACACACTTTTGAGCTACACTGCAACATAGAATGTCAGAATGGATGCCATGGTAACACAGGAACATTCCGAGAAGAGATGAGAAGGCACCACACCGAGCCGGGGGGCCGGGGCGGCCGCACCGAACCGGCCGGTCCCCCCCTGGCCGGCGATGCAGGCGAGCCTCGGTTGCGCCCGGTTCTTTGGTTTATTCCACCGCCTTTGAGGAGCGATCTCCACCATCCACCAAGGTCGGTTTGATCCAAGGGCTCACGTTGATTCGCCAGGGCTATAAAAGGAGAGGCACACCCCCCCATGAGGAGAATCCAAGAGAAGAAGAGAAGAGCTTTAGCTAGAAACCCTATGTAGGATTCTCAGAGGTGTCCCTTGAATGGATGACCTCTCGAGTTAGCATTCCAAGAGAGAGATAGTTCTATACCTCTAGAAGCTAGTTCTTTAGAGGTAAAGAGATAGAGTTTAAAGAGAAAGTTTTGGAGGAGTATCGGCCTGTCGGTGCTACCTCTACGGCTTGTATCTGAGACTACTTTGGAGTCAACTTCTGTGTTCAAGTAAGTAACATTGTTTATTCTGTTTTGCTAGTTTATGACTCTTTTGAGTACTTTAATCCTCGTAGCTCTTGGGTTAGAGTAGTATTCATAGTGTAAGCATGGTGCTTAGAGTCCATTGCTCGTAGATGTACCCTATTGTTCGGATTTAGTGGTAGCTCACGGAGGTGACTTATAGCTCCGTTGAATTTTACTTATTCCACGATCCCGTCAGTAGGCCTAGCAGGAGAATAGTTGGAAACTGAGTATAGCTCTGTCTATGCTTTTCTATCTAACTCCCTAGTAAAACATTTTAACTATAATTTGCTTGAGCCTGAACAAGAAGCCCTAGTTATCCCCTCTATATCCCTACCTTCTACAGCCTTGTTTGCTACTCAGTTGGTTAAGTGTAGTTTAGAAGACCCTCACACATCTTTCTTTGGGTTCGATATTAAAACTAGGTATACTTATCCGGTGAAGTGCTACAACGTATCCGTGCGCTTGCAGAATTATTCAGTAGGCATTAACAGATACCAACAAGCATTTCTAGCGCCGTTGCCGGGGAAGACGTCACTGACACTCTGAACTTATGTTAACCTGTATTATAATCTTATCTTTCTTTGTATACTATCACTCTTTACCTTTTCCATTTCTCTTTACCTTTTCTATCCTTTTTTTGTGACGACCTTTTCTATCCTTTAATGGATCAACTTAATTTCATGCCTATCTATAAATATAACTTCATGAGCCTACGCTTAGGGCCAGAGCCATCCGCAAAGCCAATCTTAGCCTCTAACTATAAGCTACGCCCATGTTTAATAGATATAGTCGAAAACCAATCTTTCTCGGGAGAAGACAATGCTAGCCCTTATTCTCACCTCAATGAATTCGAACAAACCTGTGCGTGTTTGCGCATTAAGGATATGTCCGATGAGACTATCCGATGGAAGCTTTTTCCTTTCTCTTTGACTGGAGAAGCTAGACATTGGTATGATCTCCACGTTGAGAGTGTTAAAGGTGACTGGGAAGCATTATGTGCTGAATTCTGCCTTTAATTCTATCCTATTTCTAGGGTAGTAGAGCTCCGCTTAGAAGTTCTATCCTTTAGACAAGAGAAGAAGGAGACCTTAATTAAAGCCTGGGAACGCTTTAACTGCTTAACTCATTCTGGACCTAGTCTATCCATACCGACCCCCCGTTCTACTTCAACATTTCTATAAGGGTCTAAATAGAAAAATCATGAAGTTCCTCAACCTTGTTTCTGGAGGATCATTCTTGCATATCACTCCTGATGTTGCAAGAAACGTCCTTACAAAAATCCACGAAAATAAAGCATCTTTAAAGAAGTTCGTAGAGGAAGAAGATTTGATAGTTGATCAGGAATCCACACCTACCACATCCCAACCTGCAACTATCAGCAAGCTTGAACCACAGGAAGAGGAAGAAGTTCCACTTCCAAAATTCATGCTTGAGATCGAGGATGATATATTTGCTGATTATGGAAACACCTCGAATTATTTTGCTGTTAGGAGACCACGAGAGATCAAATAAGTCATCACCTAGTGACGGAGTCTTAAATTCTTCTGAGGTGGCTTTCCTTAAACAAAATGCTAAAGAGCTTGTGTCGATTATAAGTAATGATTAGTTGGAAGAATCAGAACTTTCCTCTGATGTCATTCGAGTTGATTTTACATCAACTACCATACCTTGCCGAATCCACAAGGGATCTTTTGAAGCATTATACAACCCTGTTGTGGGAGTTAACATCATGTCTGCAACATTTGCTCAAGGTCTTCGTAGAGACATGCCCTTAACCCCAACAACAAAGTTTATGAAAAGTCCTCTAGGTCATCTTATTCCAAGTTTTGGGAGACTCTATGTCTTACCTATTTATGTCAAAGCGATAAGAGTTTATTTGAGCTTCTATGTCTTTGATGTCATAGAGTTTGATGTATTGATTGGACAACCTATAGAGAGACTTTTGCAAGAAGGACAAGAAGGGAATTTGAACATTAGCCTTGGGAAGAACTTTAAACTGCCTATATCCATAACTTGTGTTCTCCATAGTGAGACTGAGTCACTTCCTGAGCCTGATCCTATGGAAGAAGTCTTAGAGACAACCCTTGAATCATCATTCGAACCAGACTTCGAGGATGATCCTGAACCACTAGAAGAGGAAGGAGATAGTACGCTAGAACCTAACCCTCTAGATGAGTCTGAGGAACCACCTAAGCCTCCCATAGAACTCAAACCCCTGCCTTCTGGACTTAAATATGCTTTCCTAAATAATGATTGAGAATCTCCTGTAATAATAAGCGATAAACTCTCTGAGGAGGAAACATTTTGATTGATCACAGTCCTAGAAAAACATAGATCTGCTTTTGGCTATTCACTCTAAGATCTTAAAGGAATCGGTCCTGTTCTTTGCACCCATCGCATCCCTACAGATCCTGAGATGACACCTTCTAGAGAACCACAACGTAGATTGAACAATGCGATGAGAGAGGTTGTTAAGAAAGAGGTTTTGAAACTGTTACATGCCGAGATCATATATCCTGTGCCACACAGTGAGTGGGTAAGCCCTGTGCAAGTTGTGCCTAAAAAGGGAGGCATGACAGTTGTTAGAAATGACAAGAACAAATTAATTCCATAAAGAACTATCACAGGATGGCGGATGTGTATTGATTACCGAAAGCTAAATAAGGCAACAAGGAAAGATCATTTTTCACTTCCCTTCATTGATGAGATGTTTGAAAGGCTGGCAAATCACTCTTTCTTCTGTTTTCTTGATGGGTATTCGGGATAACATCAAATACCAATCCACCCAGATGACCAAAGTAAAACCACATTTATATGTCCATATGGAAACTATGCTTACCGTAGAATGTCTTTTGGACTATGTAATGCTCCAGCTTCATTTCAAAGATGCATGATGTCTATATTTTCTGATATGATTGAAGTGATAATGGAAGTTTTCATGGATGACTTTTCGGTGTATGTAAAAACTTTTGATAAATGCCTTGAAAACTTAGATAAGGTTTTACAAAGATGTGAAGAAAAGCACTTAGTCCTTAATTGGGAAAAATATCATTTCATGGTTCGAGAAGGAATAGTGCTTGGACATTTGGTGTCCGAGAGAGGGATAGAGGTAGACAGAGCTAAAATTGAAGTAATTGAACAACTACCTCTTCCCATTAATGTGAAGGGAATTTGAAGCTTCCTAGGTCATGCAGGCTTTTATAGACGGTTCATACATAACTTTTCATACATTGCTAGACCTCTAACAAACCTGCTAGCTAAGGATGCTCCCTTTGAATTTGATGACGCTTGTTTAAAAGCTTTTGAAACCCTTAAGAAAGCGCTCATCTCTCGCACCAATCATTCAACCCCCGATTGGTCGCCGCCTTTTGAATTGATGTGTGATGCAAGTGATTATGCTTGTGGGGGCAGTTTTGGGACAAACTAAAGACAAGAAACATCACGTAATCGCATATGCTAGCAAAACTTTGACAGGACCTCAACTTAATTATGCAACTACTTGAAAAAGAGCTTAAATTTGTTTTTTTGCTATAGACAAGTTTAGATCTTACTTAGTAGGAGCAAAGGTAATCGTTTACACCGATCATGCCGCTCTTAAATACCCGCTCACTAAGAAAGATGCTAATCCCGACTCATAAGATGGATTTTGCTACTCCAAGAATTTGACTTAGAAATAAAAGATAAGAGAGGAGTAGAAAACCACATTGCCGATCACTTGTCTAGAATGCAGTTTAAGAATATGCAGGAGCTACCAATCAATAACTCTCTTCGAGATGACACGCTCTACGCCATCTCCAGGTCGGATCCCTGGTACGCGAATATTGTCAATTTTATGGTTACAGGATATGTACCACCACCGGACAGAGAAAAGCTTATTTATGAAAGTCGTCTACATATATGGGATGATCCTTATCTCTTCCGAGTATGTGCTGATGGACTACTCCGAAGATGTGTACCCACTGAAGAAGGACTGCAGATCATTGAAAAATGTCACTCATCACCATATGGAGGTCATTATGGCGCATTCTGAACCATGCAAAGATCAGGCAAAGTGGATTCTTTTGGCCAACCATGTATGAAGACACCAAGAATTTCATCCGAAGATGTGGAGCATGTCAGAGGCACAGCAATATCATCTCAAGAGATGCTATGCCCCTCACCAACAATCTTCAGATTGAGCTCTTTGATGTCTGGGGAATCGACTACATGGGACCATTCCCGAAATCAGGCAACTATGAGTATATCCTAGTGGCAGTTGATTATGTCTCAAAATGGATAGAAGCACGGCTATGCAAAGCCACCAATTCTGTGAATACCAAGAAGATGTTTCAAGAAACAATATTTTCAAGATTCGGTGTTCCAAGAATGGTGATTAGTGATGGAGGAACTCACTTCATTGACAAAGACTTTCGCAACTACTTAATGAAGCAAGGGATTCAACATCACGTAGCTACTCCTTACCATCCTCAAACAAGTGGCCAAGTAGAGACTTCCAATAAGCAAATCAAGAATATCCTACAGAAGACAGTTAATGAGATGGGAACTGCTTGGAAGGAGAAGCTACCAGACGCACTATGGGCATACCGAACTGCCTACAAGACACCTCTTGGCATGTCACCTTATCAGCTTGTCTACGGCAAGACCTGTCATTTGCCAATAGAGCTCGAGTTCAAAGCTCATTGGGCAATCAAGAGATGGAACATGGATCTTGAAGCTGCAGGAACAAAAAGAAAGATGCAACTCTCAGAATTAGATGAATGGCGAGAAAAAGCATATTATAACTCGAAGATCTATAAAGAGAGAACTAAAAGGTGGCATGATAAACGAATCAAGAAGAAGAGCTTCAGTCCTGGAGACAAAGTGCTACTATTCAACTCTAGGGTAAGATTATTCGAACATGGAAAGCTATGAAGCAAATGGGAAGGACCATTCACGGTGGTAAATTCGTCATCACATGGAGCAGTGACACTTCAAAACCACGAAGGTACGTTATTCAAGGTAAATGGCCAACGTCTTAAAATTTTTCTAGAACCTTCTAGACCACCTGAGGAATTGGATGAAATTTATTTCTTAACTTTTCCCTAATTTATTAAAATATAAAACTCCGTCGCGAATCGGGCCACGACGGGAGAAAATTTGGAGAGGAAACGGGCCAAGATTGCACCCCGTGAAAGGGCACCGGGAACCAGGCTAGGGTGGGACCGGCCGGTCCCACCCCAGACCAGTCAGTCTGCCCTGGCACCGCCTCGGGGTCCGCCGCCTCTCGTTGCGAAGTTCGTTCTGTTAGGGTTTAGAATATTCGGCCGTGATCCGTATCCGCCGCCGCCTTATCGCGATAGATGCTCGGGATAGATTAGGAGGGAATGACCCCCACCCTAAGGAACCAGGACTATATAAACAAGCCCCTAGGGTCATTCTCCTCTCATCCCAAGAGCTCTCCTCTCTTAGCCCTAGCAAGGAAGCTCTCCATCTCTCCATTCCTCCACCAAATGGCAAACCCAAGCCTTCCCTACACCGTCGAAGAGCCGGAGGAGGTCCTCCCACTGGCGATCATCCCACCAAAGCAGCTGGCGGTGGTGCCACCGAAGGCGATCGTCCCAGTGCCGTCGAAGGAGGTCATCCGAGCTCGACCTCAAGGAGCTCCACTGGAGGAGGCATGCTTCGCCCAGGCCATCAGGAGGCCAACCATCGCGCCTCCAGCTCGTCGGCCGCTTCTCGGGGACAAGCCTCGCCTGCTCGGTCAGCCTAGCATCTCTCTCCCCTAGGGCACTAAATTATTACCTGCAAGAGAAGGGGAGAGGCCGCTGGGTGTCACCACAAAGTTTGGGGTGGTGACTGGAGCGAAGTACACCACAGAGAAGGAGTGAGTAACTCTGGATGGTGTGCGAGTGGATCCAAGCAATGTCAAGTTCAATCCACCACCAAGAGCCAACCCAGAGCCGCCAAAGAAGAAAGCAAGAACTGCACCAGTCCCACGTCAACCTCGACTCAACCTAGCCATGCTAGAGACTAGGATAGACCTGCAGGGCCATACGCTGTCTGAGGTTCTCAAAACCCTGACCATGGCTGTGCAGCGCATAGCAAATCTAGAAGGGAAGCAGGAAGAGATGCGTCTCAAGAATAAGGCGCTTAAGGCTAGAGTTGAGGAGCTAGAGAAGAAAGAGTAGAGATAGAGATGTATAGGCACACGTGAGAGTCAGTTCATTAGTTCGCTTAGTTAGTTTGTTAGTTCAATTAGTTAATTCCTTCATTCATTCATTGTGTAATAAATGTGCCTCATTTATAATAAAGAATCAAGTTTTAGAGTCATCATCTCTCTCTAGATATGTGTTTATTTTTGTCTCCACCTTGTTGTGCATAAAAGGAAATAGGAAACAAGTGTGGGGGAGATAGCTAATAAAAAACACAGAAGAACATCAACAGGAGCCAGGTACGCACTCCAAAGCACTCTTATTTATTGACAACTGAGCTTAATTGAATAAAACATGATTACACCTCGAGGATGAGTGGCTTAGTCATAACTTAAGCCAAGAATCGCATAAATTCATCTCCTGTACACTTGCAGCTGCTGGGAACTCTTTATAGGGACCCCATGCTTCTTAAGTTGTTGACAAGTATGAGATAGTAAAACATGAAAACCTGAATTTCTCTATCTGGTTATTGGAGCTTTTATTTCAAAAAACACAAAAACAATAGCTAAGCTATTCCTCTATGGTTTTAAAATGCCTATAGAGCCATACATGATCACAACTTTCTACATAAGTTACTTATTTTGCACTGAGCTCTGTCAGCTTTTGAGACCCGTGTTGTAGAGACTTATCATGCTCTCAAGATCAAGATTCACTTACACTCCATATATGCAGTATCCCTACACTGGGGGTAGGCGCAGCTCTTTCTATCCACATAAAAAATGTGCTACTCTTACATTGAGAGTACGCACCCAAAAAGATCTTTGGTAGGATTATGTTCATCTATGCTCTAACATTATCAGAATCTCTGTCTTGCACAAAGTTTTCGTGCAAGATGACATGGGCTATACAAAAAGGAAAAAAGAGAGTTAAAATAAGAAAAAATGGGCAAGGGTCTAAATGTTAAAAAGAACAAAAGGCACAAGGGTGCCTAGCTCTCTAGAAAAGAAAGAAAAATTCAAGATAGCCCATTGTCTCCAAGCACTCCAATTCAAGCAAGAGAGATATATCCTTCAGAAGTATGAGCATGGGTAGAGCAGGATAGCCATCATATATTCCACACACATGCACATCTTGATCTAAGAGTATGACACTTCTCTCCTTGGGACTTTTACGCTGGCTCAGTGACGTGTAAGGTAAGTATACTATTCCTTGCCAAACCTTCAAACTCCACATAAGCCTATTAGAGGTAGGTTGCAAGGAAGGGCATCACTCATTCATGCCTAATTGAGATCCACAAATACCACATACAATGAGTGATTTGAGAGTACCACATTGAGGAGCAGGTAAGCTATGTGTTTATTTCAAAAATCTTACAAAAATCTCCAATGAACTTAGCAGTGAGATAAAGGTAATCTGTTTGACTGTTCTATTTTTCAACTTCCCAAAGTTGTTTGGTAGACACTTTGAATCTCACAGTGCAGGAATTACCAGGAATGAGCATATGTTGATCTCTTTGTCCTAAGGTATGCCTAATCCAACCTTTTCTCGAGGACGAGTAAAAGCCTAAGTGTGGGGGTGTTGTTGATGGTCCTTAACGTTCAAATTTAACCGTTAACTAATCTTCCAAAATGATATAAAAGCAATCCATCTACCTAGAGTAGGGCTTCAACTAACGAATTCCATGAGTTTTGGTGAATTAGTGGTTTTGTAGGTAAACGCCGAAAAAGACACACTTTTGAGCTACACTGCAACATAGAATGCTAGAATGGACGCCATGGTAACACAGGAACATTCCAGAAGAGACGAGAAGGCACCACACCGAGCCAGGGGCCTAAGGGCGGCCAGGCCAGACCGGCCGGTCTGGCCCTGGACCGGCCGGTCTGGGGCAGCCTCCGGTTGCGCCCCAATTCACCCGATTTATTCCACCGCCTCTGAGGAGCGATCTCCACCATCCGCCAAGGTCGGTTTGATCTAAGAGCTCACGTTGATTCACCGGGGCTATAAAAGGAGAGGCACACCCCCCATGAGGAGAATCCAAGAGAAGAAGAGAAGAGCTTTAGCTAGAAACCCTAAGTAGGATTCTAGGAGGTGTCCCTTGAATGGATGACCTCTCGAGTTAGCATTCCAAGAGAGAGCTAGTTCTATACCTCTAGAAGCTAGTTCTTCAGAGGTAGAGAGATAGAGTTTAAAGAGAAAGTTTTGGAGGAGTATCAGCCTGTCGGTGCTATCTCTATGTCTTGTATCTGAGACTACTTTGGAGTCAACTTCTGTGTTCTAGTAAGTAACATTGTTTATTCTATTTTGCTAGTTTATGACTCTTTTGAGTACTTTAATCCTTGTAGCTCTTGGGTTAGACTAGTATTCGTAGTGTAAGCGTGGTGCTTAGACTCCGTTGCTCGTAGATGTACCCTATTGTCTGGATTTGGTGGTAGCTTACGGAGGTGACTTATTGCTCTGTTGAATCTTACTTGTTCCACTATCCGTCAGTAGGCCTAGCAGGAGAATAGTTGGAAGCTAAGTATAGCTCTATCTGTGCTTTTCTATCCAACTCCCTAGTAAAATATTTTAACCATAATTTGCTTGAGCCTAAACTAGAAGCCCTAGTTGTCCCCTCTATATCCCTACCTTCGACAGCCTTGTTTGCTACTCAGTTGGTTAAGTATAGTTTAGAAGACCCTCACATATCTTCCTTTGGGTTCGATATTAAAACTGGGTATACTTATCCGGTGAAGTGCTACAATGTATCTGTGCGCTTGCGGAATTATTCAGTAGGCATTAACAGATACCAACACATGTCCGTAGGTTTCCAAGCGAAGACATTTATGTTCTCCTACAGGAAACGGATGAGCGTGTCTTCCTATTTGGGGTCGAGATCAGCCCCGATCATAGCGGTCTTGTTTGGCTCTCCGGGGACCAAAGGGACCTTCTTGTGCGCCTTGTTGACCTCTTCGGGACGGTTGTGCTGCTTCACTAGAACATCAAGTTCAGCTGCCTTGGACACTCAGAGCTGATAAGTTATTTCTTCCAAGCGTCCCTTGGCTTCTTCGGCTTTGGCCGCGGCGAAGGCACTTGTCTCGCAGGCATGAGCCATGAGGACATTACCGCGCAGGGACAGGATACCCTGCTCGGTTGGCATCTTGAGGACAAGGTAACCATAGTGCGGGATAGCCATGAACTTGGAGAGGGCTGGCCTTCCGAGAATGGCGTGATAAACGCCGTTGAAGTCAGCCACGATGAAGTTGACGTAGTTGACGCGGAAGTGTTGCGGTGTCCCGAACTGTACGAGCAGCGAAAGATGCCTGAGGGGCATGGACGGCTTGTCCAGCATGATGCTCCAGAAAGGCGAATCACAGGGCTCGAGCTGATCTTCTGGTAAGCCGAGCTCTAGGAAAGCATTGTGGAACAGGATGTTGAGGGCACTGCCACCGTCGATCAGCACCTTTTCAAAGCGGACGCTTCCAATGACCGGGTCGAGGATCAGAGGGAACCACCCAGCCTCTGGAAGCTTGGCCCACATGTCCGATCAGCTGAATGATATGGCCTGTCCTGACTAGGCTGGAGCTCGGACGTCAGCACAAGCTGATCTGACTCAGCGAGGGTGACGATGCGACGTCTAAGGAGCTTTCTCTGCCTCGCGTTTTCAGTTGCGCCTTTGCCCCTAATGATGTAAGCAGTTACATGCTTCTTTGGGTCTTTGTAGGCGTGGCGAGGGTTCTTGCCATCTTCTTCCTCGTCATCAGACTTGGGGTGTGCGCTGGGCTTCCTTGGATAGCCCTTCTTGTTGGTGCGCTGTCTCTTACGAGCGAAGATGCTGGCGAAGCCAAGGCATTCGCCGAAGGTGTGCCCTCTGTTCAGATGGCGGGGACAGTCCCCGTTCAATATTTTGTTGTACTCGCCGTCGTCGCCATTGACATCGCATTTCTGCCCCTTGTCGGCGTTGTAGATGGAGTCACGTTGCCGACCACCGCGGTAACGGTGATGATCGTTGTCGTCGTTCCTCCGCTGCTGTGGTCGATCACCGCCGTGATGGTTGCGGTCATCGCGACGTTCACTGCCCCGATCATCGCGACGTTGATTGGCGCGTTCGTCTCTTCTGTAATTGCGACGATCGGGACGGGGACCTTGACCAGGGTCCGGATCCCTGTCGTCGCCCTCGTCAGGCTTGATGCGCTTGTAAAGGTCATTGCAGCCATCCTCGTAGAGGGCCTCGTAAACCCGCGCCCACTTCTAGGCGATGTTGAACATGTCCTCCATGGTCGTGGGATTATTCCAGAGATCGAGGTTGTGTGGCTGTCAGAGCCCAGAGATGAAGATGCCGATTGCTTCCAGAACCGTGAGGTCGGGGACTGTCACCCAGACCTTGGAGAATTGGTGAATGTAATGCCGGAGCGACTCATGAGCTGAGTCGTGCATCTAGGCTAGCTCGTACTTCGTGCCCGGTTGCTCACAAGTTGGTCGGTAGTTGTCCACAAACATCTCTCGCAGCTGAGGCCAGTTGTGGATTGAGTCGTCTCTCTGGCGTAGCAGCCATCGGTTTGCGGACTCGCCAAGTACCACCGAGAGGTAGTTGGCCATGGCAAGCTCGTCGCCGCCTGCTGCTCGGACAGTAGTTTCGTAGATAACCATCCATTGTTCGGGATCGGCTTTGCCGTCGTAGTGCCTGAGATCCCCGATCTTGAAGTTCCTGGGCCAATTGACTTGGCGCAGTCGCTCGGAGAAACACCTGGGACCCGGGGCCCCGTATCGAGCTCGATACCTATCGTTGATGACATCGCGAAGGTTAGACAGATGCGGCTGATTGACTTCTTGTGGCGCAGTAGGTGGTCTATTGCCGTGACTTTCTGGTCGGTTGGCGCGTCCTCGGTCCTGCCCCTACGTGATGACTCTCCCCGTCCCCGGTCGTTGGCGCCGCCACCTTCGGCCCGATCGCGTCGGGAACTGTGAAAGCGACGGCTTCGGGAGGGTCTGGCGGATGGTTCACGCATGATGTTTACTTGAGCCTCCGCGGCGTTGAGGTGATCTATGACGGCCTCGATCTCTGGCGTGGCCTGCATGTTGCGGAGTCTCTCGACTGCTACGGCAATGTTGGCGCTGGGTGTCTTGTGGACTCATCTTTAACAGAACCGTCCAAATTATAAGAGCACAAGTTTAAAAATAATCACCGTAGTGACTAAATTTTCACACTTGAGCCCGTATAATCCCGGTAGTCCACTGAAATCATAAAGGACATCAAACCAACCAACATATAAGCCAAGATCGTAATGATTCAACAAAACAAGTCAAGTGTTACATCTTTTTCATGAATAGTTTAATATACATCAGAGTGCAAAATAATTATTACAACAGAAGTTCAAAAGTAGCGAAAGCAAGGTAATTGAAATTTACATTATTCTTAGTTTAAATACATGCCATTACCAAAGTCAATTCCAACAAAAGCAATAGAGATAAGAGAGATAAGAAGGATCATGCCCATGATCATACTCCTCCGCTATGGTAGGAGCCATCCAATTCTTGCAGTAGCCATGATACATCACAACCTGCAACAAGTGGGAATAAACCCTAAGTACGAGAATGCACTCAGCTAGATTTACCTGTCATAAACCAGAAATAAAGTGACACCAAGGAGTATGCAAGGCTTTATATAAGTGGGGCTAGCTTGACCATATTTTGCATAAAAGCATAAGTGATATGAGAGTATCATTTTATTATTCTAGTAGTAGATTATTCATCATTAACCTGTCATCTAGATTAGCACCTATACTATAGCAATCACTTGATTATATACAAACATTAATAACCATATCAGGTTTATTCCAGCTATAAACATTACCATCATCATGTTCATTATCAATATTAGAACCATCATTATTTAGTGAGTTCTATGAAGCCGGAGGCAATAGTCAAGTTCTCACTATCCGGGAGAGACGGCGATTCAAATCGATTCCTACTGAGCTCAGGGGGTATTCCCAACACATACCGAGACAGACCTAGCTAGGGTCGTCTCATGTAACCCTTGGTACAACTCAGGCGCGGGTCCGGTTTATACGTCGGCAAGACCGGAAAGACGGTAGCCAGGATGTTCAAACCATGCTAACCCAAGGACGAGGCCAGGATCAGTTAGACATGTTTGCCCTTGGTCTAGTATGCCGCTTCCCGCGAATTGCCAACCGCCCCCCGTGTCCCCGTCTTGAGTTGAGCTACTCGGCTTCACGGTCAGACACTCGGGTCCGGCCAACTATGTGTTGGGCTGCGTTCAACATGACCAAGAACGGACAACGCTTCCTGTCCTTAAGCAACTAGACAGGGTCCACTGTCCCTGTCCGGTCTTCTTTTATTTTAACACATGGTTCCTTTCCATGATAGCATATATAGCCAACCGTGACCAGAGAAGTAACAACCTATATCTCGCGGGTGATAGAGAATCACCTGACTTCTACCGGTCTAAGCATGGCTAAGCATTTATCTCGATACCTGAACTTAATAGGATTCAAGGTATAGTTTGTTGGACAAGGAAGGAATATAAATGCAGCAAGTGTTTCCAATCAACTCCTATAACTTAATGCAATAAACAACATAAAGTAATCAATTGCATTTTATAAAAGGTGGGAAGCTTAGAATGCTCCGGGGCTTGCCTAGAATATGACCCAAAGTCAGTCAAGTTAGCTTGCACCATCTTCAAGTTTGACTCCAACATCATGTCCTTCACGTAGTTCATCTAGCATACCTAGATGAGATGTACAATGCATATGTATGAATACATAGAAGTGTAATAGATGATGCATCACTTACAATAAGCAAGACAAGCTAGCATAGTCACTCTAGATGATATGAGCATATTGGGGAGCAAGCTATGGAACATCTATCAAATGAGCACAGTAAATTCTAATAAAATTGCAATAGCTCACATATACTCCCAATAGTATACTGTTCAAATTTCATAGCATTTGAATAAATATACCAATCTCTATGAAAAAGAAAAATCTTAATTGCTATTAAAAATGTGAGAGGAACTTAAATCTAAAACTTTACATTTTCTAGAAACCCTTGGCCATATTAGGCATCTATAAGTCATAACAACATCATAGAAAGGCAGTGGAACCATATTTTCCATTTTTACATTTTTATTTGAATTAATAATCAATTAAATCCGATTCCTAGACATCAAGCAAGATAAATCAATAACTCAATCATACTACAACCAATGATCCTCAAATTTTTATCACAGCATACACATAGCATCAAAAGCTTACCATTCAAATTTCACATCAAATGGAGCACTATAACTTTAGATATGAATATATCAAGAGCAAACCCTAGATAGCAAAGATCTATTCTTACAAAGAAAAACTTTCTACTAAAACATGCAATATTATCATACCACTGGATAGATCTACTCACAGGGATTCTAAAAATTCCTTATTTTCTATTTTAAGATTTTTCTATGATTTACTACCATTTATCAAAATTTCAGCCAAAATAAAGCATAAAAGGAAAAACAAACTTGCACTCAGGCCCCGAATAAGTCGAGAACTATTTGCCACTATTCACATGAGTCATATGCTTCGCAGATAACCCCCTGTCTTTACTCGAATTCTAGCGCGAGGTCCTCCTTCTTCTCTTTGACGCAGGAGACAGGAGACAGAGGAGCAGCTCGGCTCCTATGGCCGTGGCAACCGGTGACGGCCAAGGCGAGGCCACGCGAGCAAGATACCGGCCCGGCCGCACCTGCAGCGGCGCTCTGGCTAGCGGGAGGCCAGGCGTGGCGCCCCAACCCACGCACGCCCGAGGCCGGAGGCGGCACCGCCGCAATGCGCCCAGCGACGGCGAGCTCGGTGTCCTACAAATAAGGAAGGAGCGCCTGGGCGTAGCACGATGAGGCGAAGGTGGTGCCGCACTCTGGGCGGAGGTGGGAGAGTCCATAAAGGAGGAAACGGACAGCGGCCGAGAAGCTTGGGCGGCCATGGCTATGGCGACGTCGCGAGCAAAGAGCCGCCGAACCAACTCAAATCCGCCTCGGCCGAGCGAAAGGTGAGGGAGCGGAGGTGCAGGAAGGCCGTGACGTGGTCCGGAAGTGCGGGGTGGCCGACGCGGCTAGAGCGGCAGCCTCCCGTGCCATCCATGGCGGCGGTGTGGTCCGGTGCCCGCTGCTCTGTGCGCAGCGAGGGCAAGGAGGAGGAGCGCGAGTGGGAGAGCGAGGAGAGGGTGGGGAGCTCGAACGGCGCTCCGGTGCTCCTCATCGACACAGGGAAGGCAGGGGACGCGCCGCGAATGGTGGGGGCGCGCTACTGCGCATGGAGGACGCGTGGGCACACGCGTCGCCCATTGAGACATTTCCCCGAGCACGTGGCGGACGACGGTTTGGGTCCATTTTTGGGCTAGATATAGGCCGATTTTGGAGTTGGGCCCAAAACAAAGTTTGATCACGTCAGCTTGCTCCACATTTTTTGTTAAGGCACTTCACCCATTTAAGCAACAGATCAATGGGTAAACAGCTGCCAACATGGCAGTGTCAACACAGTAGCAGCAGTCACGGAAGCTCACTTTCGGAGGTCAAAACTCAATCAAACTAAATCCAACTTTTGATATGCTCTTCTCCATTGAATTTCCTTCAACTTATATTTTTGCAGAAACTTAAGTTGCTTAGCAAAAAAAGCTCAAGAACACGAGATGTCAACGCGGTCGACACTACTTTTCAGACTTAGAAAATCATTCAAATCCTGAATTCAACATTGGAGTCTGATTTGCGGGCCCTTCTTGAGCATGTTGCACACATTTTCATAACTTGGCCCTTAAACAAAGTTTGTTTCTTATAAAATTCTCTATAACTTTGATTAGGGGTGCACAACCAAGCAAACTCTCTAAACTACGCTTCTTAAACGATCAAACAAAAGTGCTCTAGGGTTAACATAGGTCAAACCATCACTTAGAAGCATTTTCGGGGCACTTGCTCAATATGAACCCTTCATGACTTTTGTTCATGGGTATAAGTAGAGGTGTTTGAGCAAGGTTGCATGACTTGGTTGATACTTCATATGCTCATGCACTTGATAAGGTTATTCAAGCTAGGGTATGACTTATCATTTCATGTGGCTTCTTGATTCTAATCTTTATGAAACTTCTCCAATAAGTAAGGTGGATGGAGATGGATGTGAGATAGAGATCAAAATCATCACTTAATATATCTTGCTAATGTCTAATCTTGTTTCTAAGCTAGTGACTAACACCTGGGGTGTTCTGCCCTCCCCTTAAAGGAATCTCGTCTCGAGATTCGGATCTAAATATTTTTTTAAGGGAAGAGAAATGTATCACTTACTCACAACTATGGCAAAAGCACATAGTTGCTCAAACTCCATTAGGGTGATAAGCACAACTAGTTGTATTGAGGGCTCAACAATGAAGCACCAAAAGTGGTAGCTCTGTTTATCAACCTCATCCAACATGTGTTTATGCTCATCATACTTTGGAGGATGAGAATGAGTTTTAGCAACAGGACAACTTTTCAATCTTTTACGTCATTGGGGAGTGAACTCTTGTCTGAAGAATTTCTTTAATTGACTTCCATGTATTATTATTGTTACTTTGGGAGAAATCCAAGACATCACAGTATATCATTCTTGAGGCATGAAGATCATTTTGGTTCATGAACTAATTACTAACAAGTATCTGCTTTGATAGAGAATGTAGTAAAGGCCATACGAACTTGCACTAGATTAAAATCTTTAGAAGGACACTTAAAAAGTAATGATTATGTGCTAGTTTATGAAATTTGAAAAGTAGTCCTCTACCAAAATAGCTTGAGTACAACCTTCCAAGAAGGATTAGATCAAGGACAGGATAACATTCTCCGAGATGATGGAAAATCGACTAACCAAAAGATGAGGTCTATGATTTTAGTGACGGCTCATCACATAGATACCAATCGACGGCAAACTACATAAGGTTCTATGTGTGCAATTCTCTTTCTCTGATAGCAACACTATAGAATCTAGGTCTATCGAGTAAGTAGTAAACATAATAGCTGATTCTAAAGGCTTCAACGTTTTCGATGATCCTTCATTACAAAAACCTTCTATCCAAGTGGTAACAGTTATTTGCATTGAATGGAATGCAACCTCTTAGGTAAAAACACAAAGAAGGTACCAAGGACAAGTTAGCAATGAGACCTACTACTGAAGAAATACGACAACGGGGTTTATAGGGCAACAAAGTTTGCAATCATTCACCAAACTAGAGAAAATAGTTCGCTATCAAGCAAATTGGGTACAAATTATACTTCCCAGCATAGTTGCACAGTAGGATTGATTGACTTGCACTACACCATAACTGGTTTGAATGAATTACTTTTGACATTGAGGTATCATTTGTTAAGATCAGGCAACACTCAAAACATAATTCTATTTATGTTATCAAATACTTCTCAAACGGTCTTTGATTGCACTCATGGCAGTCTACAATTCAGGACACCTTGACTACTCGAGGATAAGGGACTGGTACTGAATACTCATCAAGTTGATAAAGTATCTTCTTTTATTTGTGTGATTATCCAAGATAGAGCTGACGTGTTTACTGCAAGGTTTGAAAGTGAGACTGCCTCGAGCATTGCTAGCTAGTCCATAGATTCCTTTGTCTAACATCATTCTATGAGACATAGCCTTCATGGCTACCAAAGAGTCATTACCTAGTTGGAGATTTATCCTCCCTTTGGATAACTAATAGGTTGTCTCTTAACACTAAAGAGCTCTATGGCTTCGACCTCTACAACAAGAACTTGTAGTTGATTCTTTTAACGTCATATGTAGCCTTCAAGTGACTCTGGGGAATTAGTGGGAAGGCATCGGCATCGGATGACTTATAAAGAAACATACATATCCATTGGTCTTCGGCAGTCTAATAACTGATCCAACTTGAAGTGTTGCGTGCCCTTTTTCTCGATCGGCTGGTACTAACCACTACACAAAGGTTACCATGGTTCATAGACAGGATAAAGCGGAGGCCTCTGTTTATGTCAGTGACTTGTTCTTCAAAGGTCATCCTCTTTATGACTTTGGAAGGAAGCGCTACAACCCAAGCTTGATGGGGGCATTAGGATGAACAGAGGGATAACTAAGGAAAAGCTCACCACATGACAACTTATCGGTGTGGTTCCATAATAGGTCATGACTAAAACCACGATACCCACGTGTGCCGAGCAACGTAATCATGTGGCTGCAGTCCACATGAAGCCCTCGGTTTCCTCGTGGCACCGATAGTTATTAATCATTACCCCATTACCAAGCCTACAACCAACGAGAAATCTCACGGAGCACAATTGGGTTGTGGATATATGGATCTTCTGATAAGTTACGAGAAGATAATCAAGGGAAAGATCACAAGGATATATCTCAGCGGTATAATTTCTGCAATGGATTATGACTAGCAACCTAGATACCAGTGCGTGCCGAGCAACACAACCTTGTGTGCGCACCCACGTGAGGCTCTCGGTATCATCACCGCACCGTGGAATGCTAATCGTAACACCACTACTGAACTTATACCTAAAGGGAAATTTCAATGGCCCAAATTTGATCATAACAACAAGCATCGATCAGAGGAGGGATAGCTAGCAAGAGTAGTCACAAGATTTGGAGTCAACAAGGGTGTGATTTGAAGGTCAAAACACAGCACCAGAGAACATGGATTAACTGCCAAAGACAACTGAACATGAGATTTTTGCTTTATTTTCATGCACACCTTGCGTCCACTAAGGAACTATTGAGTGATTAACATGAGACTTAGTCATGGCAAGTAAGATCATGAAATCAAGATTGATAAGCATCTCGAGAATTAGAAATGTTAGAGATGAATGGAACAAACTCCAAGGGCAAAGCTGATATAACAAAGAATGTTGGACATATAAAGATCTTAGAGCATTGAGATAAATTGAGTAAACTTCCAAGACAACAACTTGACAGACCAATTAGAGATTGAATTGATATGGTAACTACATGATTTTCAAGTGAAAGATTTTAAGATCAAACAGCGAGGGATTAACATCACACCAGATCATCAAAAGGATAGGCAACTAAGAGGTCCAACTTAGATTTTGTTATGGTCTCTACATATAGCAAAATCAACCAAGGTCAAAGGCTGACCTTTAGCAAGACATTAATAGGGTTGGTCGATCATGCAAGGGTCCTCACCTCTAGGAAGAAACCACTATGGTCAAGGGGTGGCACTAACGAAAGCTCAACTGGTTTGGTCAAACAAACTAGGATCTTCACAAGGGTGCATATCCACGCCATACACAAACATCAAGGGTCTAGCCTAGGGCTTACGGTTTGAACATAGGCATGGTTACAAGTTTTTACCACACAAAACTCAAAGGTTAACAACCATGTCTACAGGTATAGGTTCCTAAGATAGAGAACTTAATCAGAGATGACAACTATGCGATTATTATGATAGGAGCGTTGTTCTAAGATGAGCTATTTGATACTCATATGCTCACCGAGGACAAACGAGGCTATGACTATGGCACTTAGTTAGACAACAAGTATCTACACAAACATGACAGCTTAACAAGCACTTGAGAACTCAATAAATAGGCTTAAGCAATCATTCTAAGCATAAAGCTCACACAAAACAAGTACTCATATGCAACAACACAATACATTGACCTATTTACAAAGATCAATCATGAAGCAAGATATGCTACTAAACAGGTGGATAAAGCCAAGTCTTTTAGGTACATGATGATTTATAAGAAAGGTAGCAAAGAATCCAAAGGATTTTGGTTATGGCTACACCAAGGATACATAGACAACCCACACACAAGAACTAGCATTTTAGAAAGTCTCATGCAAGGCTAGCAAACACCTAGAGCAAATACCAAGTTAACAAGAATGAAAAAAACTATCATGCAGCTCTACACAACCAAGACATATAGTAACACAGCAAGCACGTGTATTTCAATCAAAACTAGAGTTGTAGGCATCAACAAAGGTGATCCTAAACTTTTTTGAAGGTTTAGGAAGTTTACCCCAACTTGGTTATTTATATCAAAAACTATCCCACAAGTTAACATGACCAGACATATCAGTATTTTAGGTTTGCATTAACTTGGACAGAAAAACTAACATGAACTTCAGAGATACATAACTAGAGTTTTAGAGATCTAATGAGTGTGATTCTTTGTCTAAATCTTTCCTATAATCATATTAAAATAATTCTACAGCTAGCAAGGGTAAACAACACAAAGGAGATATTCTCTGTATAGGTTTGGACAGATTCTATCTTCCCGCTTTACAAGCTCATAACTAGAGATTTAGACAATCAAAATTAGTGATTTTAGATATTTTGGAAAGCTTAGAAAATGTACTATACTTTGTCTATTGACACCAAAGTATAGTTCTACCAGCCCTCAGGTCAAACAATCTAAACAATCAGATCTGTCCAGCAGACATACAAAACCTGAAAGCAATTTTCTAAAATCTATAACTCATAAACCATCAGGCCTAAAATCACGAAATTTTAGGACATGAAAGATAATGCAGTTAGCTACAACTTTCATGTTGATCACATTCACAGAAAATAATATTGTCATCACAAAAATATTGGTACCACAAAAACTGTCCTAGCAGCCCAGAAGTTCAATACAATACCAAATAATATTTTTCCTTGTTCTATTAGCAAGAGATCACACAATTATGTTATTCTAGTAACACCAATTATTATGACCTTAGATCACAATATTTTATTTTACTCACAAGGTAGGATAAACATAAGGGTCCTAATCATTTAAGTAAGATCCAAAGTATTTTTACAAAAAGCTTGATGAAACAACATATTCACCACTAGGTTAAACTAGAGAACACTTATCAAGTTTAAACTACTAGCCTCAACTATTTCCATCAAGGTTAAGTAACATTCTTACTTGGTTGATTAACATTGGAGGCATCACAAGAAAACATCTACACACTCATTCACTAATAAGCTTTCACATACATATAGCTATGGAACTAATGTGAAGATAGTTGAAAGAAAGAACATGATATTATATTCAAATGAGCAGGTATCAGCTTCTATCAAGGCATCACTATATATTTTAGTTTCAAAAGATTAGATTTTCAGCCACTACCAACTTGTTATGCAATTCTATGGAAGCAAACATACGATGCAGAGCTAAGCAGACAAGGTTAGGCACACACCAACAACAATCATTCCAATTCAACAACATAGAACAAAGTATTCTTGTCTACTCCACACGGTAAATATAGTAACATTACATCAATCACAAGTTACTTATTATTGGAAACAAAGATGAGAGGAGCATAGTTATATGCAAAGCAATAATCATGGTGATGCATGCTTCGTCCTATTCGTCCTCACAGATTTGCCATCCTGAGGTGGCAATCACGTTCTATGTCGGTGGCATAACACGCACTCTCGATATATAACTAGTCGTCATGTAGATTTAATCTACGCATTCGTGGTTAGCATACCTGTAGAAGATTTCATTGCAGCCCAACAATACCCCAATATAGCACAAACAACAAAATCCAAGAAAAGCAGTAAACTAAATACTTTCCATATGCATGTCCCCACATACATACTTCAAAGATCATAACTACCCGACGGATATACCCACAATTAAATACTTTCCTAATTGCATGGTTTTAACATGGCAATTATTCCAGTATCACAATCTAGCACTTCCCTAGACCGCCGGTTGAATGATCATGCTCTCACATTTCATCTTTCTAATGCACACATATGGCTAATTCATATATGTGGGCTACCTCCACCATTTGACCACAGGGTAGTCTGTAGTACGGTCATCACACATACATACCTTGGCCTGGGCGTAGATGCAAAATTTAAATCCCCCAAGTTAGTACTTATATAGCCACCTAAGAGTCCTTATTTGGGCATAACTAGATTTGACCACTGGCATACTTAAGTTTTCAAATTTAGATTTCAACAAACCTACATATATGTAGCTAGTAGTTTTATCAAAACTAGTCTTTTGCAAACAAAAGTTTTTGTTTTAAATACACATATGATATGTTTAATGTTGAATCTTGCTCTGATGCCAGCTGTAACAGAACCGTCTAGATTATAAGAGCACAAGTATAAAAACAATCACCGAAGTGACTAAATTTTCACACTTGAGCCCATATAATCCCGGTAGTCCACTGAAATCACAAAGGACATCAAACCAACCAACATATAAGCCAAGATCGTAATGATTCAACAAAACAAGTCAAGTGTTACATCTTTTTCATGAATAGTTCAATATACATCAGAGTGCAAAATAATTATTACAACATAAGTTCAAAAGTAGCGAAAGCAAGGTAATTGAAATTTACATTATTCTTAGTTTAAATACATGCCAGTACCAAGGTCAATTCCAATAAAAGCAATAGAGATAAGAGAGATAAGAAGGATCATGCCCATGATCATACTCCTCCGCTATGGTAGGAGCCATCTAATTCTTGCAGTAGCCATGATACATCACAACCTGCAACAAGTGGGAATAAACCTTGAGTACGAGAATGCACTCAGCTAGACTTACCCGTCATAAACCAGAAATAAAGTGACACCAAGAAGTATGCAAGGCTTTATATAAGTGGGGCTAGCTTGACCACATTTTGCATAAAAGCATAAATGATATGAGAGTATCATTTTATTATTCTAGCAGTAGATTATTCATCATTAACCTATCATCTAGATTAGCACCTTACCAAGCAATCACTTGATTATATAGAAACATTAATAACCATATTAGGTTTATTCCAGCTATCAGCATTACTATCATCATGTTCATTATCAATATTAGAACCATCATTATTTAGTGAGTCCTACGAAGCCGGAGGCAATAGTCAAGTTCTCACTATCCGGGAGAGACGGCGATTCAAATCGATTCCTACTGAGCTCAGGGGGTATTCCCAACACACACCGAGATAGACCTAGCTAGGGTCGTCTCAGGTAACCCTTGGTACAACTCAGGCGCGGGTCCGGTTTATATGTCGGCAAGACCGAAAAGACGGTAGCCAGGATGTTCAAACCATGCTAACCCAAGGACGACGCCAGGATCAGTTAGACATGTTTGCCCTTGGTCTAGTATGCCACTTCCCGCGAATTGCCAACCGCCCCCCGCGTCCCCGTCTTGAGTTGAGCTACTAGGCTTCGCGGTCAGACACTCGGGTCTGGCCCACTATGTGTTAGGCTGCGTTCAACATGACCAAGAACGGACAATGCTTCCAGTCCTTAAGCGACTAGACAGGGTCCACTGTCCCTGCCCAGTCTTCTTTTATTTTAATACATGGTTCTTTTCCACGATAGCATATATAGCCAACCGTGACCAGAGAAGTAACAACCTATATCTCGCGGGTGACAGGGAATCACCCGACTTCTACCGGTCTAAGTATGGCTAAGCATTTATCTCGATATCTGAACTTAATAGGATTCAAGGTATAGTTTGTTGGACAAGGAAGGAATATAAATGCAGCAATTGTTTCCAATCAACTCCTATAACTTAATACAATAAACAACATAAAGTACTCAATTGCATTTTATAAAAGGTGGGAGGCTTAGAATGCTCCGGGGCTTGCCTGGAATATGACCTAAAGTCAGTCAAGTTAGCTTGCACCATCTTGAAGTTTGACTCCAACATCATGTCCTTCACTAGTTCATCTAGCGTACCTAGATGAGATGTACAATACATATGTATGAATACATAGAAGTGCAATAGATGATGCATCACTTACAATAAGCAAGACAAGCTAGCATAGTCACTCTAGATGATATGAGCATATTGGGGAGCAAGCTATTCACAATCATGCCAAACATATAGATAACAAGTATATGGAACATGACACTAATATCATAAGATCTCAGGTATATTACTTAACCATCAATAAAGACATGAGTCACACTTAACAACACACAAAGCAAACAACTAGAACTAGAATTAACCAAATTCTAGACATACATGTGACAGCTAAGTAATTAAATCACATCTGGAGTTCTACAACTCCAAAAGACTTACAACAAGACAATCTGGAAAGCTTATGAAATTTCCTACAATTCATCTTTAATCATCAAAATATGATTCATAAGTCTAGCAGGTCAAAATTACACATGTACAGGATCAGATCTAGAAATTTCAGAGAGAAACTATTTCTGAAGCTGAACATTACCCAGTCATAACTCACAAACTATAAAGCTATAGCTATGAAAATTTAACACAAGCTAGATATGTAAGTTATCTACAACTTTTTATATTCACAAGTTTCACAGCAAACATCATTATCAAGGTGAAATCATCATATTGCCAAAACCTGTCCTGAAAGATCTAGAATTGAATAAATAGAGCAAATAATATTTCACTTATGTTTCAAACATCAATTTGAGTATAACCAATATTACCAAAAGTTAGATAATATCAAACAAACACTAGAAAACATGATGACCAAGCTCAAATAAATTATTGTCATGCACTTTTCTATTTATATAGATAACAAGGTGACTTAAGGAGCATATATGGAACATCTATCAAATGAGCACAGTAAATTCTAATAAAATTGCAATAGCTCACATATACTCCCAATAGTATACTGTTCAAATTTCATAGCATTCGAATAAATATACCAACCTCTATGAAAAAGAAAAATCTTAATTGCTATTAAAAATGTGAGAGGAACTTAAATCTAAAACTTTACATTTTCTAGAAACCCTTGGCCATATTAGGCATCTATAAGTCATAACAACATCATAGAAAGGCAGTGGAACCATATTTTCCATTTTTACATTTTTATTTGAATTAATAATCAATTAAATCCGATTCCTAGACATCAAGCAAGATAAATCAATAACTCAATCATACTACAACCAATGATCCTCAAATTTTTATCACAGCATACACATAGCATCAAAAGCTTACCATTCAAATTTCACATCAAATGGAGCACTATAAATTTAGATATGAATATATCAAGAGCAAACCCTAGATAGCAAAGATCTATTCTTACTATAAAAACTTTCTACTAAAATATGCAATATTATCATACCACTGGATAGATCTACTCACAAGGATTCTAAAAAGTCCTTATTTTCTATTTTAAGATTTTTCTATGATTTACTACCATTTATCAAAGTTTCAGCCAAAATAAAGCATAAAAGGAAAAACAAACTTGCACTCAGGCCCCTGAATAAGTCGAGAACTATTTGCCACTATTCACATGAGTCATATGCTTCGCAGATAACCCCCTGTCTTTGCTCGAATTGTAGCACGAGGTCCTCCTTCTCTTTGACGCAGGAGACAGGAGACAGAGGAGCAGCTCGGCCTCGGCGGCCGTGGCAGCTGGTGACGGCCAAGGCAGGGCCACACGAGCAGTCCTAGCCCGGCCGCACTCAAGCCGCCTCGCTAGCGGGAGGCCGGCAGGTGCCCCGCCACGCACGCCCGAGGCCGAGGCGGCACTGCCAGCAATGCGCCAGACGGCGGAGTCCTGTCCTACAAATAAGGAGGAAGGAGCGCCTGTGGCGTGAGCACGACGAGGCGAAGGTGGTGCCGCACTCGGCCGGAGGTGGGAGAGTCCATAAAGGGAGGAACGGACAAAGGCCAAGAAGCTTGGGCGGCCATGGCTATGGCGACGTGTGAGCGCTAGCCGCCGAACTGCTCAAATCCGCCCTTTCGCCGAGCGAAAGGTGAGGGGAGCGGAGGTGCAGCGAAGGCCGTGACATGGTCTCGAAGCACGGGGTGGCCGACGCTGCTAGAGCAGCAGCTCCTGCTGCCCTCCATGGTGGCGGTGTGGTCTGGTGCCCGCCCGCTGTGCGCAGCGAGGGCAAGGAGGAGGAGCGCGAGTGGGAGAGCGAGGAGAGGGTTTGGGGGGAGCTCGAACGGCGCCCGGGTGCTCCTCATCGACACGGGGAAGGCAGGGGCCGCCAGCGGCGGAATGGTGGGGGCGCGCTGCTGCGCGTGGAGGACGTGTGGGCACACGCGTCGCCCATTGAGACGTTTCCCCGAGCACGTGGTGGACGACGGTTTGGGTCCATTTTTGGGCTAGATATAGGCCGATTTTGGAGTTGGGCCCAAAACAAAGTTTGATCATGTCAGCTTGCTCCACATTTTTTGTTAAGGCACTTCACCCATTTAAGCAACAGATCAATGGGTAAATAGCTGCCAACATGGCAGTGTCAACACAAGAGCGGCAGATCCACGGAAGCTCACTTTCGGAGGTCAAAACTCAATCAAACTAAATCCAACTTTTGACATGCTCTTCTCCAATAAATTTCCTTCAACTTCTATTTTTGGAGAAACTTAAGTTGCTTAGCAAAAGCTCAAGAACGCGAGACGTCAACGCGATCGACACTGCTTTTCAGACTTAGAAAATCATTCAAATCCTGAATTCAGCATTGGAGTCTGAATTGCGGGCCATTCTTGAGCATGTTGCACACATTTTCATAACTTGGCCCTTAAACAAAGTTTGTTTCTTATAAAATTTTCTATAACTTTGATTAGGGGTGCACAACCATGCAAACTCTCTAAGCTACACTTCTTAAACGATCAAACAAAAGTGCTCTACGGTTAACATAGGTCAAACCATCACTTAGAAGCATTTTCGAGGCACTTGCTCAATATGAACCCTTCATGACTTTTGTTCATGGGTATAAGTAGAGGTGTTTGAGCAAGGTTGCATGACTTGGTTGATACTTCATATGCTCATGCACTTGATAAGGTTATTCAAGCTAGGGTATGACTTATCATTTCATGTGGCTTCTTGATTCTAATCTTTATGAAACTTCTCCAATAAGTAAGGTGGATGGAGATGGATGTGAGATAGAGATCAAGATCATCACTTAATATATCTTGCTTATGTCTAATCTTGTTTCTAAGCTAGTGACTAACACCTGGGGTGTTACATCGTCGTTCACCGACCAGATCAAACTCGTTGGCGAGGTTTCTGGGTGGCATCCTCCCTCTTTAACGGTTTGTTTGCAGGGCGGGTGGTGGATCGGCATCGGCGTCTTGTGCCCCGTGCATGGCACCTCCGTCGGTGGGGCTTCTGGTGGTGGCTGAACCACCAGCCGTCGTCGAGCCCGATCTGCATTGCGGGCCAACCTAGCCTCTCGTTCATTGGGAGTTTCGCTGGTGGGCTCTCCTTCGTCGAGGCTGATGTTGAAGACGGTTCTTCCAAAACCTGGGGGGTAATCGGGGAAGTCGGTAACATCCACTAGCCACGCCATCTTCTTGGTGAAGTCTTCACCCTTGGACTCAGTGGTGGACAAGGAGCTCGGTGAAGCGGTCGCGCCGTCCAATCCCGAGATAGAGCTCGAGCCAGCCTCCCCTTCGATAGTGGGGAGGGAGTGACTGGAGGCTTCCTCGCTTTGGACACAGTTGATGAGGTAGCACCGACAGGCTGGCACCTCCTCCCAAGTCCTTCCCCTCTCTATCTCTCTATTTCTAAGACTAGATCCC
Organism: Chrysopogon serrulatus; assembly: GCA_015844335.1. Classification (NCBI taxonomy): domain Eukaryota; kingdom Viridiplantae; phylum Streptophyta; class Magnoliopsida; order Poales; family Poaceae; genus Chrysopogon; species Chrysopogon serrulatus. The sequence goes on along the minus strand of JADLZL010004968.1, from coordinate 72,051 downwards.
AATAAGAATTAGTCTCCTTAATTGCTAACCCTAAAGAGGTCATCCATTCAAGGGACACCTCTCTAATCCTCCTCAGAGAATATAAATTAGGGTTTCATGGGGATGCCTCCCCTAGGGGGTCCTGCCCTCCTTTTATAGCCCGGTGGGATGAACGTGAGCCCTTGGATCAAACCGACTTTGGCGGATGGCTGGGATCGAAACCCTAAGGCGGTGGAGCAACCTGGGCGAAGCAGGCTACGAACGGGCCAGGGCCCAGACTGACCGATCTACGCCCAGACCGGCCGGTCTGGCCTGGAGGCCATTCGCCCTCTGCTTCGGCGTGGTGTCTTCTCGCGTCTTCTAGAGTCTTCTAGTGCAGCCCCCGTGGTGGAATTCATATCTTTTCATCTAGAACTCCAAAAATGGTAAATGATATGTCCGTTTCGATCGTCTTGATGAGCTCTCCACAATGGTGCATTCCAATTCATTATTTGAGGTGCTTGTAATCTGTCATGTTGGTCCCTTTTAATAGCTTTTCTAATATGTACTGTAGAAATATGGATTCACCAAAACTCATAGAATTCTGTTAGTGTAAACCCTAAGTCTATGTTGGTGATTGTAAATGTACCTCTTTCAAGAGTTAGTTGACGGGTAGATTTGGTTATTAACGACCGTCAACACTCCCTCAGTCCCTCCTCTCTGTCCCCCTCCCTCCCTCCTCTTTCCTCCCTCCCTCCTCTCCCTCCCTCTCCCCCCTCATCTTCCTCCCTTCTCCTCCCTCTCTTTCTCTCTTACTATGATCAATACAAAGGCTATTTAATTATGAGAAATACATCAACAAAAGTAATTATACCATACAAGTACTTATATACATATATACATCATTAACAATTTAATTACATCATATATTGTATACATCAAAATTGTTTTCTAGCCACGATGTGATAATAAAATTTACAGTGGATAGGATTCTAATAATCATTTTGACTTAATTTCAGAGCGCTAATTTCCCTTAGCACTCTGAACTCTGTCCTCGCTAAGGGGCTTTCGGCATGGTGATATTTTCCCTCTGTAGGAATGATTTCTCTCAAGATAAATGAGCAGAGATCCTCAATTATACCGTACAGAGTTAGGTCGTCAAAGTTTTCGGACTTCGATTCTTGATATACCTAAAAAGGAAGTTTGTAAGCATTATATATATTTCCATGTGTCTATGTAAATATGCATTTTTAACGATATAAATATAAATGTTACTATTAGTGGTACCTTATTAGGGTTCCTGATGTACCATCCGGCTGTTCTCATGAACTCGCACGCGTAGAATCCACAGTGCACCGAACCGGGTGGTTGCTTGTGGTACTACATAAATTGGATACAGTTATTTACTTGTAATAGCATCTTATATAGTAAACATGCATGATATTGATTCATAAATTTACGTACCGGCCACTTATGAAAAAATCTTATTTCCTCCCCCCTCATGGACTCATCAAACACTCCACCTCTTAACTTATAGAATCTATAACATCTATGATCTCAAAAAGAATCGGTTAGCGGCAATCTTAAACTCTCATCGATAAAAAGATGCATGCTACATTTTGTGTGCTTACCGTTCTAAGATGGTTTGGAATTTTGCATATCTTTCAGGACAGTAGTCGGCAGAGTCAAAGACTAGCACCTTTTCTTCCCTAGGATAAATGAAGAAACATATCCAAAGGGTCACTATGCACGATCGAAACCGAGTTGTTATGCATTTATATAAACCGATAGTTAAGCTGATGTATATATATGAACTCATACTTACCTAAAGTTTTAAGGGGTAACTATGACTTCCCTGAGTTTGTACTGGAGCAATGCATGACCTATGTAGATGGCGTATTTAGTCTTATGATCCTTCTCTAGATCTTTTATTCTCTTTGTAGCGTCTTTTTTATAACCCCTTCAATTGATCGCTGTCGTGACAAATTCGGAAGGTGTGCTCATTCTCGCATATTTTTTTGGGCTAAGGTACCCAGCCCGTTTGCTTTCATTCTGGTTTGGTTCGGGACCGTACACAAACTCGTCTTGATCAAATTGCATTCTGCAAGGCATAAGTGTATGTTGGAAATTCAATCTTAGTAGAAATCAATAATAATAAACGAAGTTCATGTTAGTACGAGAGCTACACTTACAATGAAAATAGCATGACGAGCTGAACCTCGAGCCGCTTAAGGTTCATCATCAACCATATGTCCTCGAAAGTAATGAAAGCCGTATCTCATTCACTTTTGAAAGCAGATGGTGGTATATTTACTTGGATTACGTCGATCCCGACTTTAGCCGCTCTCATGTACTAGTCATGAAGTCTTTTTATACTAGGCGGGAGCTTTTGGAGTTGTTCCCAAATCAGTAGAGGCCTGCCGGGTACATATTTATCAGGGACATTTTGATAGTCATCCCATGTTGGCCTTACTATCTCTATAGCTCTGATCTGTGATGCTTTAGCTGACTTCTGTCACTCAGCTAAGTCCACGGTACGTGACTTGCAAGTCCGTGCAATCCCTTCCAAAAATTTGGCAGTGCCAGCTGTTTTTTCTTTGGCTCGTATGGGGAAACCAATTTGGGAACAGGAAATTTTCTCTTCTTAGGTTTTTCATGGCTCTTCTTTGATGGCTGCGGTGGTGTCTGTTGACACCTCTTAATGTTATCTCTAATAACGGCGCCAGAAATGCTTGTGCAGCGCACCGCCACTAGAATGCCAAGTTGTCATCCCCAGCATAACACCAAGGGGTGTGGTATTAAATCATGCCACCATTAAGAAATAGAAATGTATCCGCAAGCGCACAGATCAAATACCATTGTAGCATTTTACCCAGAGTATTACGGGTTGTCATTTATATTTTCCCAAAGGAAGGTCTACATGGCTGTGTAAAGGTAGTGTGTTGACCTAGAGTGTAACGAATAGGCATAACCATATCCTCGCTACTCAATGCAGGGGTAAGTCACAAGATAATTGATAAGGTAAGTATATAATCATCAGCATAAATAGATAGAGACTCCTAGCTATATCATTAGGGTTGCTAGTAGAACATCAAGAGATATTCCTGGGTTATTCCTAGCTACATGTCAATGTATATTATGGTTAGTGCAATACACCTAGTAGTCATGGCTAAGGTTAGAATTATATTTATTCATAGTGGACATACTAGGGAAGTTTGAGAACATAGCACGCCCTTCCTTCGTATACAAGCCCTACTGTGTCTATACACAGGGGTTGGATTACATAGGACTCAACAGGAATGTCACACCCGCGATCTACCAATCCTGGCTTATAGGGTGCATTCGCAGATAAACAACGTGTAAGCACCACGCTTACGCAATGCTTATCACTCACCCAATGATCAATTAGATGAGTGCTATACGAACCTATCGATAAGTATAATGTTAATCTAGCTACACTAAGCATATAACCACAATAGATAAAGAACAAGATAACTATGAATATAAGTAAATAAGTATTCATCAATTCAATTGTAGCAATCATATAATTATACAATGAAAGAGAACAAAGGCGAGAGGAGATAAGAACTATACCAAATCCAAGCTCTTGATGGCTCCGGAATCCAAGCCTGCGCTTGCCTCCCTCTAGTTCTAATCTAGCTATCTAGGCCCTAGCTAAGGAGCTTTGATTAGGATTTCTGGCTGATGATCGGACTTCAAATGAGAATGAATGAATGGGGGCTCTCCCCATGGGGGTGCCTCTCCTTTTATAGCCCTGGGCGACGATCGTAAGCCATCAGATCAAACCGACTTTGATAGGCAGCTAGGATCGGTCCTCAAAGGCGGTGGAGCGAACCAGGCGAACCGGGACCCAAGGGGGGGCCAGCCCCAGACCGACCGGTCCAGGGTCAGACCGGCCGGTCTAGCCTGGTGGCCTCCGGGCCCCCGGCTCGGCGTGGTGGCTTCTTGTTCCTTCTGGAACCTTCCTGTGTAGCCACGGAGTCCGTTTTCCATTTTTTTATTCCAATAAGCTTGTATGTTCATGCTTTTTCCGGTTTACGCCTGCATAAATAGTGAAACACCAAAACTCATGGAATTTAGTCAGTGTAAACCCTATGTCTACTTTGGTGATCACAATCGCATCCTTTTAATGGCTAGTTGACGGTTAAATTAATACAATAGTGGCCATCAACAACTCCCCCAAGCTTAACCTTTGCTAGTCCCTTAGCAAAGATAAACTTAGAAAAGTTATTGAATATATGTATATTTTTAAGCATTGTAGCCATCTCGGAGCAACTCTCTTTCTAAGTATACCTGCAGTTAGATAGAAATTCTCCTCCAAGTTATTCTCCTCCAAGTTATGCAATAACTGAGCTGACTTTCAAACTTACCCATATTACCCTTGACTGTGGGGCTTATTAGCTCTTCCTTGGGTCTTGAGCACTTGACCGATAGAAAGATCCCATCTAAGCACTATGTCTCAAGCTCTTCGATCAACTATCATTCAGGAGTTTTTAGAGGTTTTTAAATAAAACTCAGAGCTTCCCATGTATGACACTCTCAAGTCTCTCAATGTATGTGGTATTTGTGGATTCTCACCAAGGCAGTGATGATGGTTGCCTTTCTTTTCATCCTATAACTAAAGCTTATGTGGGGCTCATAGGTAAGGAGAAACTGAAAGAGCAAACTTACAATGCATGTGTTGCTAAGTCAAACGATGGATCCATGGAGAAACGAGTCATGCAGTCGAATCAAGATGTATAGGTGGATGGATATGGTGGATATATGGTGGAACCTAATTCTACTCAGCTCCTTGAATGCTTCTGTCTCTTGAAAACTAGCCAGAGGTTATGAGCTATCTTTTTCTTTTCTTCTTCTCTCTTTTTTCAGGGAGTCGGGTATCTAGTACCCATTGTTTTGCATTGGGACACTTGTCCATCTTTTTTTTCTTCTCCCTTTTTCTGAAATATCTTTTTGCATAGCTCATAACACTCCTTTTGGCATTGATGGATTTAGAGAGATAACACAGGGACATAGAGCATTTATTAGGTGGCTAACCTAATGGAATATTTTTGGTGTTCTCTCCCAATGTAGGAGAAAAACATTTTTGGAATGGATGTAAGTGGAATGGCATGTTGTTGCGCCTACTCCAGTGTAGAGTAGTGCATATGGAGGTGGATCTTGATTCAAGAGCATGACAAATCTCTCACTAGGGTCACAAAGGTTGACAAAACTCAATGCAAGACAAGCAGCATATATGTGGAAGTTTAACTAACCTATCTCATTATGTTTAGCTCTGGTGGGAATATAAGCTTTGTCATATAGGAACTCATCATATTTTTGCATTTTTTAAAAGGTAAATCTCTAGAACTCTAGTGTCACTTAGAACAAGATAGATGGTAGCTTAGACATTCTCAATCTTATCAATCAGGTACCTAGACTTAGTTCAAGCGTATGCCACCCACAAGTTTCAGGCTCAGAGCAAATTCTCATATCAAAACAGTTAGAGCTAAAACTTGGAAAAACTTTTATCTAAACTCTAGGCATTTCAGAGGTGTTGTAACAGAGCAGCTTATTATTTGAATTCATCTCAAGAGCTTCCTTTTTATTGACTCTAGACAGACAAATATTTTTATTTGATTTTTTTTCAAAGACTCAAACTATAAAACTCAAAAGACTCTAAGGACTCTTAAAAAGCATGGACCTTCATATGCTCACATATTTTTGATATTTTTAGGTTTTCTTAGATACTATGGTGAACCTTCATGTGCTCACATATTTTTGGTATTTTTAATTTTTATGACTGACTCGATAATCGCGTAGGTACACTTACCTGGGTACCTAGGGGATGCCTTCCCCTAAGCTGGTTATTGTCATGGTTGAGCATTGAAGCTGAGCAGTCCTCTCGATGGAGCTCATGCTTGTAAGAGCTGGTGTAGCCAAGAACCTTCATCTCATCCAATAAGAAGTTGCTTCCTTCACACGGTGGTTAGCTATGTGCAGAAAGGTGTACTTCGAGTGATGACGATGATGATTCTTAGGTGGACTAGCTCTCAGAGTCATCCTGTAGTAAACATCTCACAAAACACCAAAACTCGTGGAATGGATTAGGATAAACAGTTAGTGGTTAGCCGTTCATGGGTTAGTTGTTGTGAGAGTTTTCAAAGGTTGTTGCAGTGCATTCAGTGCAGCAAGATGCTCAATGATTATTTTTAGATTTTTCTTTTATCAAACAGAATTGAAAGATGTATTCTAATTTTTATTTTATTTTTATGCCACCACAGTGAGCACTCCTTTAGCTTGCACTGCAGGTATGTCACATGGGGCTTAAAGGTTTTCCAAATGTTTTTGTGATTTTCTATAAAGATAATAAAGACTAACTATAAATTTAAAAGTGCAAGAAGTAAATGGATAACTACCATGGTTACCTTATGGCAAGGGTTCAGAGTTTAAAGTCCTCCAGACAAGACTTCTCGTCATCTTCACTCCTGGGGTGCTTCATCGGATCTCGAGGATGGGGACCCTGACGTTGGACCTCCTGGTGATGATGACTCAGTTGAGGAGGTTACCTTTTCTTTCCATACCTTTGTAGGTTGTGCCTTTGGTGCTGTAGATTCTTCTTTGATTTCCTCCTCCTCAACATTGCTCTTTTGAGAGCGATTTCTCCGGCGCTGACGTCTCCTCTTGGATAGGATAAAAGCTGCTAATCCAAGAGAGTTATAATCTTTGAAATAACAGCGTACCTTCTCTCCTAGAAATTAGAAGTGGAATTGTCCTGATCCATTGTAGATGATTGCGTTGGTGGTGCTGAGGAACGGCCTTCCAAGTATGATGGGTGTCTTGTCTTCTTTCCCCATGTCTAGTATCATGAAGTCGGTCGGGACATAGTGATCCTAGATCTTGACCATGATGTCTCTTGCTACTCCCTCTAGAAATCTCGTTGTGTTGTCCGCCAGCTGCAGCTGCATATGGGTAGGGTATAGAGGTGTATCGAATAGTAAATCATATACCTTTTTAGACATGATGTTGACAGCTGATCCGGTGTCACAGAAAGCATTGTAGAATAAGCACTATCTAATAGTGCAATCAATGGTTGGCATGCCTGGATCCTCTTTCTTGGTTAGGAATGGTGAAGCTAAGAGGTGGTCATGCTTGTACTCGACAGCCTTGACTACTTAGACTTGCTTTCTCACTTGTCTCCTGTTCTTGTTCTTTCTCTTCCCATTTGAATTCCTCTTGATTCCTTCGTTTGTTGGCTTGACTGGGAAGTAAGCTCCTCTTGGATCTATAGGAGCTTCAAGGGTCTTGTTCTTGAAACTGATCTTCTCTTTATTGCCCTTGATGGTGAAATAAATCTTAGCACTGTCCGTGTAGATGACAGCCTTTGCAGTACTTAGGAATGGTCGGCCAAGAATGATTGGACTCTTGGGATCTCTGCCGGTATCTAGGACTACAAAGTCTACAGGGACATATGATCTCCCGATTCGTATGCACACATCATCTAAGATTCCTTTGGGGTACTTGATCGTCTGGTCTACAAGCTGCAAACACATATTTGTGTACAACAAAGATGCCCATGGAAAGACTTGGTCAAAAATTACCTTAGGCATGATGTTGACACTGGCGCCTAAGTCGCAGACAACTTCAGGGAAGTCATGCTGCCAAATAGAGATGGGAATCACATGTCTCCCTGGATCTCCTATCTTATGTGGCATGGACTCATCCTTCCATCCTGATGATGCTTCAACGTAGTAACCTACATACACATCAACCAGATTCGCGGTCTCGGGCTCTAGAGGTTGCCCTGGAATCCTACCTTCGTTGGTCGGTGGAAAGCGGCCGCTAGCTGAGCTAGTTGTTGTTCTATCATTTTATTAAAGCTAAGCTGGTTCTTAACAGCAAAGGTAAAGCTATCCATTTTAGTGTTTATGTTCTCTAGCATTTTATCATTGGATGCTACCTTCCTAGATAAAGTCTCCACAATTTTATTTTGGTTGGAGATCACTTCTCTCAAAGGCAATTGAGCATAGTTATTATAATTAGTGCCTTGAAAGTTACCTTGGAAGTTACCTTAGTAGTTGGGCCTTTGCTGATTCTATCCTTGATTTTGAGGACGATAGTTGTTGTTGTTGTTGTTGATGAAGTTCACATCCTCACGGGTCTCGGGGCAATGCCCTCCTGAGTGTCCCATATTGCCACACACTTCACAGGTCATACATGAATCATTAATGCGCATGACATCTTGTTTCTGGCTCGTCTTGTCTTCCAGCTTTTTCATGAGCAGGTCTATCTTGGCAGACAGCATGTCTACCTCCTTGAGCTGGTGCATTCCTCCACTCCTCTTGCGGGTAGTTTGGCACTCATCATTCCAATCTTGATTGGAGGCCATCTTCTCCATAAGAGCAGTAGCCTGTGGTATGGTCAGTGACATAAATGCACCTCCAGCAGCAGCATCAACGTTGTTACGGGTGCTGTTGGTGAGCCCATGATAGAAAGTTTGCATTAGAAGCCAATTCTCCATCCCATGATGAGGACATTCTGATATGTAATCTTGAAAGTGTTCCCATGCCTCAGGGACTGGCTCGTCATGTTGTTGCTGGAAACTTGAAATCTTCCCTCTTAGGGCACTTGTCTTGCCCATAGGAAAGAACCTTGACAGAAAAGCTGTGGAGCACTTGTCTCAAGTTATATGGTTGTCTTTGTTGGTGTAGAACCATTGCTTTTCCTTTGCCAACAGTGAGAATGGGAACAGACGCAGCAGGACGGTATCCCTTGGTACATCTCTTAGCTTGAAAGTGCTGCAAATCTCTAGGAAGTGTTGGAGATGAGCACTTGCATCTTCATGTGCTTTTCCACAGAACAGGTTGGCTTGCACCATGGTGATAAGAGCTGGCTTGAGCTCAAATCCATTCTCCCCAACTTCGACATTAGGTCTAGTGTGGATGTTGTTGGTGTTCGGAGTGGAGAACTCACGCAGTGACTTATCAGCCATTTCTTCAAAGACTGGTGCTAAGTTGCCCTCTTGTTGCTCTTCTTCTTCTCTTGTAGGAGCTTGCTCCTCCAAAGAACGAACCTCAACAGTGGATGTCTTTGATGGAGATTCAAAGATATCCCTCACTTGCTAGAATTTCTTTCTTCGAAAGAGTTTCTCTAGATTTTTAATGTAGTTATCTGGTAGATCAAAACCACTCATTCATTATCCTGCATAAGATTTTACAAAGATAGAAAACACAAGGGTAAGCCTGCATTGAGTAGGGGTCTATGGTTTCCTCTATCTCATTAATTTGTTAGGCCCATCGCTATCCTTTTTAATTGCCAATTGCCTTCCCCGGCAACGGCACCAAAAATGCTTGTTGACACCTCTTAATGTTATCTCTAATAACGGTGCCAGAAATGCTTGTGCAGCGCACCACCACTAGAATGCCAAGTTGTCATCCCCAACATAACACCAAGGGGTGTGGTATTAAATCATGCCACCATTAAGAATATAGAAATGTATCCGCAAGCGCACAGATCAAATACCATTGTAGCATTTTACCCAGAGTATTACGGGTTGTCATTTATATTTTCCCAAGGGAAGGTCTACATGGCTGTGTAAAGGTAGTGTATTGACCTAGAGTGTAACGAATAGGCATAACCATGTCCTCGATACTCAATGCAGGGGTAAGTCATAAGATAATTGATAAGGTAATATATAATCATCAGCATAAATAGATAGAGACTCCTAGCTATATCATTAGGGTTGCTAGTAGAACATCAAGAGATATTCCTGGGTTATTCCTAGCTACATGTCAATGCATATTATGGTTAGTGCAATACACCTAGTAGTCATGGCTAAGGTTAGCATTATATTTATTCATAGTGGACATACTAGGAAGTTTGAGAACATAGTACGCCCTTCCTTCGTATACAAGCCCTACTGTGCCTATAAACAGGGGTTGGATTACATAGGACTCAACAGGAATGTCATACCCACGATCTACCAATCCTGGCTTATAGGGTGCATTCGCAGATAAACAATGTATAAGCACCACACTTACACAATGCTTATCACTCACCCAACGATCAATTAGATGAGTGCTATAAGAACCTATGGATAAGTATAATGTTAATCTAGCTACACTAAGCATATAACCACAATAGACAAAGAACAAGATAACTATGAATATAAGTAAATAAGTATTCATCAATTCAATTGTAGCAATCATATAACTATACAATGAAAGAGAACAAAGGCGAGAGGAGGTAAGAACTATACCAAATCCAAGCTCTTGATGGCTATAGAATCCAAGCCTGCGCTTGCCTCCCTCTAGTTCTAATCTGGCTATCTAGGCCCTAGCTAAGGAGCTCTGATTAGGGTTTCTGGCTGATGATCGGACTTCGAATGAGAATGAATGAATGGGGGCTCTCCCCATAGGGGGGTGCTTCTCCTTTTATAGCCCTGGGCGATGATCGTGAGCCATTGGATCAAACTGACTTTGACGGGTGGCTAGGATCGATCCTCAAAGGTGGTGGAGCGAACCGGGACCCAAGAGGGCCAGCCCCAGCACCGGCCGGTCCCAGGGGCCGATCGGCCGGCGGTCTGGCTCTGGTGGCCTCCGAGCCCCCGGCTCGGCGTGGTGCCTTCTTGTTCCTTCTAGAACCTTCCTGTGTAGCCGCGGAGTCCGTTTTCCGTTTCTTTATTCCAATAAGCTTGTATGTTCACGCCTTTTCCGGTTGACGGTGTAATTCGGTCAGTGTAAACCCTATGTCTACTTTGGTGATCACAATCGCATCCTTTTCATGGCTAGTTGACGGTTGAATTAATACAATAGTGGCCATCAACAGTGTCCAAGGCGAAGCTTCCATGTCTTAAGGTGGTGGGGACGAAGCAGGCTCAAGGATTGGTGTAGTTGTTTGTGGCGGAGATTCTACTGGTTTCGATGTTGACGGTGGGGTTCGTGAAGGATCGGCAACAAGGGGTGATGGTGGGTTTGGATCCTGTTGATGGTCGAGATCAGGTGCTGACTCCTGAGTTTCTGGAAGGTGGTGGCTGGGTCAACTGGACATCTCTTCGAGGCCATAGGATGAAATTATGAATGGCCTGTCCGAGTGTCTCAATACCCTCGGGGCCAGATATTTCTAGCATGTCATCCTTGTATCCTGGGACGACCGTCACCACTTCTACCCTGCAGTACTCTTCTAGTATAGGATCACCATGGTAGTCACGTCTGGGGATCGTAAAGCCCATGGCTACCTCCCTTGTACGTTGATGCTTCATACTATATCGTATGAGCATTTTGCAAGGTGTCGGCCCATTGATGTCATCCATAGGGTAGTGGTGTGTGTTTCCCGTAGACCCCACACTACTTGGAAAGGGAGGAGATTGAGCGGGCATGGCATGAATCATCTCCTGAGCTCCAGGCAAGGGTTGTGTTGGGACAAGCTACATCTGTGGACCTTGTGTGCTCATCTGCTGAATAGACATTGCACTAGCTAACTTCTACACCAGCTGTAGATCAGGATTTGTTAGAAAATCTGACATCATGCTTCTGAATTGTTCCTTAGCCTTTTCCTCAAAATAGTGCTGCATGTCTTACTTATATTGATCTCATTTCTTATACATGCCCACCCACTCCTCACCAAATCCTTCTTTTCATCCCATCTTAGACGAGATGCCTCGTACACGTCCAGGATGCTCAGGGTTGCCCAGTCCAATACTCAGGATGTCTCTCTCCCTTTGTGGCTTTAGTTTCCCTTGTTTGACCTCCACTGCTAGCTCCAACATCTTATCAGCTGGGGCTGTGATGTCTAAGGGACAGTTCACACCGATAGCAGTTTGTTTAGTTCCTCTACCTCTGAGCCAATTTGCTGTCCTCTCACCAACTTCCTCTGATAGCATAGAAACACTTTGTTTCTTTAGCTCCTCCTTCTCTACCTGCCATTTTGAAATTTGTTTCTTGTAACCACCGGTGCCAAGGTGATGGTGGTATTTGTTCTTCTTTGCTAGTTCTGAAGCAGCTTCACTCTTGGCTTTGAAAGATGGGTTGTTCTTCTGCGCCTTGAATATCTCCCACTGCGTAGCTATGATCTTATACTTGCTCATTGGGTCGTACCCATGATTGAGAAATTTGGTATTCATCTCAGATCTATAGTTATGAAATGATGTTGTAATCTTCTTGAAAAAATACCCCTGGGCAAGTTTGTCCGTCCCCGTAGGAAAGACAAATCTTTCTACAAACTTGTTCCATAGCTCTTTCCTTTTATCCGCATCCACATCCTTTGACCTAGGGATTATGATGTCCAATTTATCCCTGACCAGAAAACCAATTACATTCCAAATCTTAGTAGCACCTCATCAGACACTAGAGGCTCTCCTTTTGGGCTGATGCTAGAAATTATATATGTCTTTTCTGGCCACTTGTTTGTTCCTCGGTCACTGTATTTCCAGTCACTCTGTTTTCTTTTTCTTGATTTGGAAGTGGTTGTCTCAGTCATTTCTGGTGCTTCGTTGTATGGCACGTCTTCTTTTTCCGCTAGAATGTCTCGCATTTGAGACAAAACCTCCTGGCCGAAGGAATTCAAGAGTGTAAGGATCGGCGCGTATATTACTATGAAGGGAAGTATTGGTTTTCATGTACTAAGTATACCTCATCATTGGGATCATAATCTAGGTCAACACTTTTTTCATGTTGTCTATCTATGCTAGGGCATGGATCACTTCGATTGTCGTCATCTTCCTCTTCTTCCAACATGTCACCATGAAAATCTTCTTCTTGTCCTTCTTGCTCTGGGGTGCGTGAGTCTTATTGGGTGAATCTGCACGCTGCTCTTCTTCTTCCAGAGGATTTACAGTTCTATGCATGGCAATAACTATGTTAGTTACTTTGATAGGGTTCCACGTTAAAAAAAGTGCAAGGCTTCGTAATACCGTGAAACTCACCGTGCCTCCGGGGGTGTGTGAGTCTTAGTGGGTGACTCTACACGCTGCTCATCCGCCTCGATGGTCTTTAGATTTTGGACACGTCATCTTCTCGATAACTTCAAATATAATAAGTCAATAACATTAAGTCAATAACACTAAGTCATTAACACTAAGTGATTAACACTAACTCAATAACACTAAGTCACTAACACTAAGTCACTAATACTAAGTCAATAACACTAAGTCCATAACACTAAATCACTAAGTCATTAACACTATGTCATTAGGAAATAACACTTAGGAAATAACACTAAGTCATTAGGAAATAACATTAAGTCATTAGTCAATAACACTATGTCATTAGAAAATAACACTAACTCATTAAATAACACTAAGTCATTATGAAATAACACTAAGTCACTAACACTAAGTCATTAACACTATGTCATTAGAAAATAACACTAAGTCATTAGGAAATAACACTAAGTCATTAGGAAATAACAGTAACTCATTATGAAATAACACTAAGTCATTAGGAAATAACACTAAGTCATTAGGAAATAACAGTAACTCATTATGGAATAACACTAAGTCATTACGAAAATAACACTTAGGAAATAACAATAAGTCATTAAAAAATATGTACCGTGATAAGGCGTGGAGGAGAGACTGAATCTAGGGCCGGGGAGAACGATGAGAAGACGGTGGCACGATGATTCGCCAAGGGTATCGCGACGGTGATCAATTAATAGAACACAAGAGCGAGGATATAATTTACATGCTACCATGAGCGAGGATATAATCACAACCAATTTATTAATTGATAATTGATACAATATAAATTGAAAATGCTAAGACATTAAGATCTTTGAAAAATGCCACATACAATATATTACATTTAATATTTAATATTATTGCAATTACTACTTAATAGTTACTAATTAATACAATTAATATTTACTAGTTTTACTTAATATAATTAATGCAATTAATATTGACTAATTTTACTAATTTTTACAATTGCTAACAATTGTTACTAATTAATACAAATAATAGTTACTAATTTTACTCGATGGTAATACTTAATACAATTAATACAATTAATATTTACTAATTTTACTAAATAATATAATTAATATTTACTAGTTTTACTTAATAGTATTACTTAATACAGTTAATTCAATTAATATTTACTAATTTTACTAATTTTTACAATTGCTAATAATTTTTACTAATTAATACAAATATTAATTACTAATTTTACTTAATGGTATTACTTAATATAACTAATACAATTAATATTTACTAATTTTACTAATTAATACAATTAATACTTAATAGTATGACTAATTAACACAATTAATACATAAAAAGCCAAAAAAAAAAAAAGCCATCAAGGCCTTTTGGGCCTAACAAAGGGCCAACTAGAGCATGGAGTGGGGCGTGCGCACGGGCGGCACCACGCTCTACCCTAGGAGGCGGGCGCCGGCGCGCCGCCGCCCCGCAAGACGCAGAGGAACGGGCGAGCGCAGAGGTCGCCCCTCACCGTGCACGCAGAGGAACGGGGCGCCCGCCGCGCGATGGTGCTCCGCCGCCGGCAAGCTTCCGGCGGATGGGGAAGGCTCGGTGGTGCTCCGGCGTATGGGGAAGGCTCGGCAGGGCGGTGGTCCTCCGGCGGGCGTGGCTCGAGCGGCGGTGTTCTGGGCTGCCGTCGATGGGCGGCGTTAGCTCCTCCCGGCCCCAAATTTCGGCGACCAAGGCATCGATTAAAGAGCTCGCCCACCGGACTTGTGAAAATTTCAAGTCCGGTGGGCGGTATAAGTAGGGGAGAGCATTTCTATAGGCGGTTGTCCTAGACAACCATCAGTAGAAGCCATTTCTACTGGCGGTTCACTAAGACCACCGCATGTAGAAATAGATTTCCACAGGCGGTGGACTTAGGCAACCGCCCGGTGGAAATAGATTTCCACTAGCGGTTGTCTAGGTCCACCGCCTTGTGAAAATATTTTTTTCCCCGTAATCATTTTCTTTTGTGAATGGCATTAACTCTAACTGAGCTTATTTCTTTTAGGTTAATTCTTTAGGTTATTTTTTACTATGTCTTTTATGGTTATTTCTTCTAGTTATTTGTTCTCAAGTTATTTTTTATCTTATTTTTTATGGCAATTTCTTTTTAGGTTATTTTTCTTGTATGTTATTTCTTGTAGGTTATTTGTTTGAGCTTACTTGTTTTTAGACCTTAAATAATTATAAAATAAATATCAAGAAGTAGAAAGAAAAGGACTTAAACAATTAGAAAATGAATAACAAGAAGAACAATTTCTTTAGGTTATTGCTTGTAGGTTATTCTTGTAGGTTATTTCTTGTAGGTTATTTGTTTTAGCTTACTTGTTTTTAGACCTTAAATAATTATAAAATAAATATCAAGAAGTAGAAAGAAAAGGACTTATAAACAATTAGAAAATGAATAACAAGAAGAGCAATTTCTTTAGGTTATTGCTTGTAGGTTATTCTTGTAGGTTATTTCTTGTAGGCTATTTGTTTTAGCTTACTTTTTTTAGACCTTAAATAATTATAAAATAAATATCAAGAAGTAGAAAGAAAAGGACTTAAACAATTAGAAAATGAATAACAAGAGCACCAATTTCTTTAGGTTATTGCTTGTAGGTTATTCTTGTAGGTTATTTTTATATAGGTTATTTGTTTTAGCTTACTTTTTTTTAGACCTTAAATAATTATAAAATAACTATCAAGAAGTAGAAAGAAAAGGACTTAAACAACTAGAAAATGAACACCAAGAAGAACAATTTCTTTAGGTTATTACTTGTAGGTTATTCTTGTAGGTTATTTCTTATAGGTTATTTGTTTTAGCTTACTTGTTTTTAGACCTTAAATAATTATAAAATAAATATCAAGAAGTAGAAAGAAAAGGACTTAAACAATTAGAAAATGAACACCAAGACAAGTAATATAAGAGTACAAATTATAAATGATAAATTGTTACATATGACAATAACTAATATTTAACTTAACTAGATACAAACTAGCTGCTACTGTTCTGCCTTCTCTATCGTGGCGCACCCATGGCAATGAATTTTTGGGGATGCTACGCTCAACACTATTTATCTTTAAAGGATGATCTTCAAAGAGAGACATGTGCTTGAAATGGTTGAAGTCATCTAGGTCAATTACACCATCAACTCCTAAACCTTGCTGCTTTCCAGGAAGAACTATATGCTTGGTCTTGTCGCTACTTTTCTTCTCTTCCTTAGAAAGGATCTGTTCGGCATAGAAGACCTGTGCAGCACGGATAGCAAGGATCCAAGGATCATCGTTGTAGCCTACTTTACTCAGATCAAGAACTCTCAGGCCATAGCTATCCACTATGACATGTTTGTCAATACAATGAAACCCGAAGAGATGATCCAATATAGAAATCCAAGTTGATCTTGAAGGATCAAACCTCACAAGAACACCGAGGGACACAAGATTTTTATCCCGAAGTTCACGTGCTTGCCGGCACGCTACTCCCCGTTGTGTCGACTACACACTCGGTAGCTCGGTGGCTAATTGGCGTCACAAGCTAAGCCCTCACTGGGCGCCACAAGAACTCACACAAAGTGAGGGTAACTCAATGACACAAGATTCCACTAAGGATTCCTTTCGCGATCTCCCGCGGGGTGGGATCAACACCCCTCACAATCACCTCCGGAGTGGCCAAGAACAATCTTCAACCTTGCTCAACTCCAGCTCGCTGCTCCAACCGTCTAGGTGACGGCAATCACCAAGAGTAATAAGATCAATCGCAGCAAGAACGCTCACTAGTGCCACTAGATGCTCAATCACAAGGCAAATACACTAGAAGCACTCCCAATCACTCCCTAGATCAATCAAGATGAATATAAAGTGAGGGAGGAGGTTTGCTTAGCTCTAGAGGATGTTAAGTGTGTCAAAGTGCCAAGAGAGACTCCCCCAAGCCAGCCAAACCACTTATATAGGTGCCCACAAAGTCACCTAGCCGTTACCCTCAAAACATACTGTCTGCATACAGACCGGACGCCCGAAACACAACGATCGGATGCGTCTGGTCCAGCGTCTGGTCCAACATAATCACCTACGTGTCACTCGATTTTGAATATAGCCGTTACGCGCCAACGGTCTAGCTCACTCGCACCCTCTGCAGATTGACTGGACGCCTCCCTTGCAACCACCAGACGCCAGCACAGTAGCGTCCGGTCAGCCACCAGAGAGGTCCAGAACACAAATTCTCGACCGGACGCGCCCGGCGTCCGGTCCTCGCACCGCTCAGCTCAGCGCCTCAAAACCCTTGGCACCGGACGCTCTGGTCCTCCGGAGTCCGGTCGCCCCTGAAAAACGACGGACGCCAGCAGCTTGACCGGACGCGTCCGGTCCCTACCAGGACAGCGTTCGATCACCTCTGAGTGACCCCAAAACTTCTGAAAAACCTCTGAGTCCCGCCGAGCTCTCGAGGCGGGAGGGTTCCATACCCAAACACCATCACCTCTAGCTCTCATGTGCCAACACAAAAGTGTCTCTCCACTTGTGCACGTGTGTTAGCATTTTCAAATAGATTTTGCAAGAGATTATTAGCACATAGGTCCCTAATGCATATCTAAAGTTATTGCTCACTTAGTGGCACTTAGATAATTGATATTGCACGACATTGCCCCTCTTAATAGTATGGTTATCAATCCTAAATCCAGCCATCAACTTCTCTACTCACCTATGGCAGACAAAATGGAAATGCCCTAACATATACCTTTGCCTCTAGCATTCCATCTTGCTTCTCATCTTTCTTCATCTCCAAGGGTGGTAGTTGATCACCTGTGGTCACCTCCATCATCTTGATCACCACTCCACCACTTGGCTTGGACTTCTCCTTTCACTAATGCTACACACTTAGCAATAGGGTTAGTCCTAAGTTTCATCAATTAGCCAAAACCAAACTAGAGCTTTCAATCTCTCCCTTTTTGATAATTGATGACAACCTTCATAAAGATAGGAATTAAATTCAATTTTGGCTTTACACCACTTGTCCAAGCAATTTGAGCTTATAAAAAGAATTGGACAAGTCATGTAAAACACATTTGGTAGCCATGGCTCCCCTACATGTGTGCTAAGAGTTTAAATTTAGAAGCTTTGCACACATGATAGATAAATCGGTTTTAGGAGAGTCATTTCTATCAAATTGATTCTAAGGTATATAGAATGGACCTTTGAAGCGTGATACCATCGAAGTGCACATCATGAACCATCCTTAGCACCAAATCTAGCTAGAAACATCAAATAGCTAGAAACCACGTGAGATCAATATTAAAAGCATGGTTTCTAGATACCATTTAGAAAAATACTAAATCTAGCTAGAACCTATGTATGCTAGTGATCAATTCATCAATCAAGTTCTATACTACCAAGCACCACACAAGCAAGAGAGATACCACTAATGAGATAACCAATCCTAAGTGCAATGCAAGCAATCATATGAATATGCACATTCAAACGCAATCAATCATGTTCATGAGCTTGCTCCCCCTACTTGTGTGCTTCAAAATTTTGATCCCTTTCCATTCTTCAATCTTCATCTTCTCCCCTCTTGAGTATCTCTTTCTTTGCACATTCTCTCCCCTTTGATATATGATATCTTTGTTTCTCTTTTCCTTTGTCATCAATGACCATAAGGGTATATGATCATGCTTGGTGTAGACTTAAAATCATAGAGAGAGCTTGGAGTAGAGAGATGATCACTTAAAGTTGAGGATCACTTGTTTCCATAAACTTCCTTCTCTTGTGGTTCAAACTAGCAAACTTGCATAAGTAATCTAGTTTGGTTTGAACCAATGACAAGCTTCTTCACACATCTTTCAATGGTTATCTTGTCAATGTTGAACTAAATCCTTTCTTGCTCATTTAACTAGATTAAACACTAGGATCATATTCTCATGAATAAGTCATATTTAGCCACTGGATCATACAAGATATAGAAGCAATAGTGGCATAATATGTACTCAAAATCATTTTATTTTCATGAATGAGCCTAAATGAACAAGAGATACCACAAGAATATGTCTATATGCTCTAATCAAGTCCTTAGCAAGAATGAATGCATCATACCAAACAATTTTACCTTTGCTTTAGTCGAAGGAGAGGCATGTCATATAATGGGGTGCATTCATCTCATGTTGGAGAAGTCAAGAATGTTCAATTCATTTCTCAATGTGCAAAATCTCTTCTCATCGGCAAGTTGATCATCGGTGCCAACACTCTCAATAGAAATGTCCCCTTTGGCTTGGTGATCTCTAATGAAGTGATGCCTTATGTCAATGTGCTTTGTCCTTGAATATTAAACTGGATTGGTGGTGATCTTCACGGCACTTTCATTGTCACATAGCAATGGCACTTGTCTAAATTTGATTCCAAAATCCTTCAATGTGGCCTTTATCCACAGTAATTGAGCACAACAACTCTCCGCACTAATGTATTCGGCTTCGGCGGTAGAGAGTGCAACACTATTTTGTTTCTTGGATGACCATGAGACAAGTGACCTTCCTAGCAATTGGCATGTTCCACTTGTGCTCTTTCTATCCACCTTACATCCCGCATAGTCGGTGTCCGAATAACCAATCAACTCAAAGTTTGACCACTTGGGATACCACAATCCAACATGAGGTGTGTGCTTGAGATATCTCAATATCCTCTTGGTTGCCTTCAAATGACTTTCTCTTAGTGAAGCTTGAAACCTTGCACACATGCATACACTAAACATGACATCCGGCCTAGAAGCGGTCACATAGAATAGGCTTCCAATCATGGACCGATACAACTTTTGATCTACCATGTTGCCACTTGTATCTAAGTCAAGATGACCATTTGTTCCCATTGGTATCCTAATTGACTTGGCTTCTTCTATTTCAAACTTCTTCAACATGTCCTTAATGTACTTGTTTTGACTCACAAATGTGCCTTTCTTCAATTGCTTGATTTGTAGACCAAGAAAGTAGCTAAGCTCTCCAATCATAGATATCTCAAATTCTTTTGCCATCATTTTTCTAAACTCTTCACAAAAGTCTTGGTTGGTTGATCCAAAAACAATATCATCCACATATATTTGCAACACAAACAAGTCATTTCCAATCTTCTTGGTGAAGAGAGTGTTATCAACCTTCACCATCTTAAATCCTTTAGAGAGCAAGAAATCTCTCAATCTCTCATACCATGCCCTTGGAGCTTGCTCTAAGCCATAGAGAGCCTTCTTTAACTTGTAGACATGGTTGGGCTTCTTAATATCTTTAAATCCTGGGGGTTGCTCAACATACACTAGCTCATTGATGAATCCATTCAAGAATGCACTTTTCACATCCATTTGATATAGCATGATGTTGTGAGCACAAGCATAGGCTAATAAAGTTCTAATTGACTCCAATCTTGCAACCGGTGCATAGGTTTCTCTAAAGTCAAGACCTTCAACTTGAGTGTATCCTTGTGCTACCAATCTTGCTTTGTTTCTCACGACTATGCCATCTTGATCTTGCTTGTTCTAGAATACCCACTTGGTGCCAATGACATTATAGTTCTTTGGACGCTCAATTAGTTCCTAAACTTGATTTCTTTTAAAGTTGTTGAGCTCTTCATGCATGGCATTGACCCAATCACAATCCATCAAAGCTTCATCTATCTTCTTTGGTTCTATGGATGAGACAAATGAATAGTGTTCACAAAATGATGCTAATCTTGATTTTATTTGCACACCACTTCTAATGTCACCAACCACTTGATCTAGAGGATGATCTCTTGCAATATGAGTTGGTTGGAGAACTTGAGGTTGAGCACTTGAGCTTGGTTGATCACTTGGTTGAGATGATGTACTAGCCACTTGATCTTGCAATTGAGAACCACTAGCTTGAGATTGAACTTGAGAGTCACTAGCTTGCACATTTGGAGATGTAATCACTTGATCTTTATTATCTTCAACATCCACCACTTGACTTGGCCTTATGTCCCCAACATCCATTTCCTTCATGGCTTGTATCAATTGAGTTCCTCTCACATCATCAAGATTTTCTTCCTCATCTTGAGAGCCTTTGGTTTCATCAAATTTAACATCATGCACTTTCTCAACTATGCCATGAGTGAGATTCCAAACTCTATATGCTTTGCTTGTAGTGGAGTAACCGAGTAGAAATCCTTCATCACACTTCTTCTCAAACTTGCTCAATCGAGTGCCCTTCTTGAGAATGTAGCATTTGCACCCAAATACTCTAAAGTATGCAATGTTAGGCTTTCTTCCATTCAACAACTCATATGGTGTCTTCTCCAATAGCCTATGATAATAGAGCCTATTTGAGCAATAGTTGGTGGTATTGATTGCTTCGGCCCAAAATGAATCAGCCACATTGTATTCACTCAACATTGATCTTGTCATGTCAATCAAAGTTCTATTCTTCCTTTCAACTAGCCCATTTGATTGAGGAGTGTACTTGGCCGAGAATTAATGCTTGATTCCAAAATCATCACATAACTCTTCAATTCTTGTGTTCTTGAACTCACTACCATTGTCGCTTCTCACTTTCTTGATTGATGTTTCAAACTCATTTTGGCTTCTCTTGATAAATGTCTTGAATGCATCAAACACTTCATTTTTGTCACCAAGAAAGAACACCCAAGTATATCTTATATAGTCATCCACTATTACAAATCGATATTTGTTTTCACCTATGCTCTCATATTTAGTTGGGCCAAATAGATCCATGTGCAACAACTCAAATGGCTTGCTTGTGATCATCATGCTCGTATTGGGATGAGTGTTGCCAACTTGTTTTCCCATTTGACATGAACTACATAGCTTGTCTTTCTCAAATACTACATCCTTCAACCCTCTAACT
Source organism: Chrysopogon serrulatus (assembly GCA_015844335.1). NCBI lineage: Eukaryota > Viridiplantae > Streptophyta > Magnoliopsida > Poales > Poaceae > Chrysopogon > Chrysopogon serrulatus. Next base: position 50,289 of record JADLZL010004968.1, on the reverse strand, counting down.
AGATCATGCTTGATTAGCCGGTTGAGTTGCTTCATGCCAACATGTCCTAGCCTTCTATACCATAGCCAACCCATACTTGATTTGAAGATCAAACATGTTGTCAATTGAGCTTCACTAGCATTGAAGTCCACAAGATAGAGATTCTCATATCTAAAGCCTTTGAATATCAAGTTGCTTCCATCAACACTCACTATCTCAACATCATCAACACCAAATATGCATTTGAAACCAAGATCACACAATTGAGCCATGGACAAGAGATTGAAGTTGAGAGATTCCACTAGCAACACATTGGAGATGGACATATCATTTGTGATTGCAGTCTTTCCCAAGCCTTTGACCTTTCCTTTGCCATTATCACCAAAAGTTATACTATCAACACCATTGCCACTTGATGAGATTGATTTGAACATTCTAGAATCCCCGGTCATATGTTGAGTGCACCCACTATCAAGCACCCAATGCCTTCCTCCGGCTTTATAATTGACCTACAAAAGCAAATCAATTCTTCTTAGGTACCCAAACTTGCTTGGGTCCTCCATGGTTAGTCACTAAGCTTTTGGGCACCCAAATTGCCTTCTTCTTTGGGCTAATAATAGGAGCACCAATGAACTTAGCCTTCACACCATTAGCACCCTTAGTAAGCAAATAACAAGAATCAAAGCGAATAGAGGATATGTTAGCATTCTTCTTATTCTTACAATATTGCTCTATATGCCCCACTTGCTTGCAACTAGAGCAAAACTGACCATTGCCCTTCACAAAACTAGTCTTGTGAGGAACAAAGGCCGTCTTGCCATTCTTGGGGGTATAGCCCAAGCACTTTAGCAAGCGGGCATCTCCATCATAGGCCTTGCCTAGGGCATGAGTGAGCTCATTCACCCTCTCTTGAGAGTCATTCTCCACCATGAGTGAGACATCACAAGTAAAATTATCACTACTAGTAAATGTGGCATTGCTTGAGCTACAAGAGGGGTTAGTGGGACCAACAACAATAGGAGTATAGAATGATTCATCAAGAATATCACAAGTAACTCCTACGTTGCATGTGTCTATAACATCCTCAATCTTAGATTGATCAAGGAGGGAGGAGTGAGCCTTCTCAAACTTGGTGTGAGCCTTCTCAAGCTTCTCATGGGCTTCCACTAGTCTCTCATGACTAGCATTGAGCTCATCAAAGGATTGCTCAGGAGCTTTCTTGCTCTTGCGCAATTCTTTGCACTCATTCCTCTTTTTCTCAATGTAAGAGTGAGCATCTTGTATCATGCTCATGAGGTCCTCCTTTGAGTACTCCTCATCATCATCACTCTCACTATCACTCTCATCATCGGATTGTACCTTGGATGGCTTAGCCATTAAGCATGTCGATGGAGCATCAAAGAGTGAAGGCTTGTTGGAGATGGCAAGACTAGCAAGCAATTTCTTCTTTGATTTCTTGTCATCTTCACTCATCATCACTATCACTTGAGGCATCACTATCTCATGTGACATGTTGACACTCGTTAGCGTCAACTTTTACTAGGATATTATACCCGAAGGAAAACATGAAAACACACTAGTCTAGGGTTTTATCTAAAAATTTCCACGAGTTTTGTATATTCTGTATTTTCTAGGGTGATTTTTAGAAAAGCTAAAAAAGAGGGATTCTAGTGCAAAATTAACACGAAACTTATCCGTCACGGGAGATCACGCAGGAAGACTCAGGAACCATCTAGAAGACACCCGAAGCAACCGGGGGCCAAGACCCTTCCAGGTGGGGCCGGTCGGCCCCACACCAGCGCCGGCCGGCCCCCTGCTGCTAGGGTTTGGCCTCCCCTTCCTCCACCGTCTACGAGGAGTCATCTTGGCCCTTGGTTACGTCAGTTTGATCCTGCGGCGCACGTCGATCCCACCGGGCTATAAATAAAGGGGTAAACCCCTCTCCCTGAAGGCATCAAGTCATTTGGAGATCCAGTTCATTAAGAGCCTTCTCTAGTTCATCAGAGCCTCTCTAGTTCATAGCTTTAGCCTAGTTAGATTAGAAGTAGAAGAGTTCTAGTTCTTCAGCGGGATCCGGAGCCCCTAGCGTCTGTCTGGAGCGCGGAGTTCGGTATAGTTCTAGTACTTTGCTCTTATTGTATTCAATATTATGATTCAGGCAACATTGTTCTTAATCTCTTATATATTCTTAATTGTAATAGTCATTGTCTACTTTGATTATATGTCTAGGATAGTTGGTTTGATCTTATTGAATTCATGTAATTGCTCATATAGCGTTTACCCAAGCGGCCGCTGGGTAGATGGTAGACAATATGTAGACGTGGTGTCTAGATATCTTGTTTATCTGCGAGTGCACCCTAACGTGTTAGGGGCGTGTGGTAGTCCGCACAGGTGATAACTGCGTTGGTTCCTCCTCGTAGTCCACCCTCCGTACGTAGGACTAGCATGGGCACGGTCGTGAAGGAGGTGACCCTTGGGTCTTAATACCCTCATTAGTTGATGCCTCTTTACATGTGATAATGATGTAGGGATAACTTAACAATGATTGCTAGATGTAGTTGCACTAATTAGAGTTATTCATTGATGCAGTTATTGAATTACCTTAGTATTTATTCCCGAGTTTATCCATTGGCTAGCTATTGTTATGACTAGAAGAGCTCGATGTTTATCCATTTATGATGACTAATCATTATTTATCATATATATATCTTTTATCGCGTGACTTATCCCTGTTATGAGTAGGATTCTAGTTATGGTTTATCTTTCACATCAATAGTATAAGTTATAGTTTATAGGTCCTATATATAGACCTTCCCAGTGATATAAATATAAATCGACAACCTGGTAGAATTCTCTAGGTAAAATGCTACAACGGTATAATTATCTGTCCACTTGCAGAACCCAGTTAGTTTACATTTTTATCTTTATATTCATATCTTTTATTTCTGCCTAGTCATATTGAATACATGTAAATCTATAGTTATTTCTTAAGCAACCTGATTAAGGATGGCAACTTAATTCATGCTTAGGAATGATAGTGATAAATAGGTGGCTAGTTGTTAATGATAAGTTAATTTAATACCGAGCATTTTTGACACTGTTGCTAGAGGTAGGGTTTATCTCTATTTTTAGTAATGACGTTAGAAATGCCAACAAGCATTTTTGGCGCCATTGCCGGGGAAGGTAGCTAGGCAATTAAGGAACATTGATAGACTTATACTCAATTATGTGATCGAGATAACCATTAACCCCTGCTCAAGCAGGATTACCCTTGTTTGTCTACTTTAATACCTTATACAAGGTAATAAACGACCGGTTTACGACCTTCCGGCATGCCCCCACAAAATAAACATAGCAAATCCAATGTTGGAGAAAGAGGTCAACGTCACAGGACTTTAATTCATATCTCAAGTGACGGAAACATAGACGTTGCATCACTCACAAATTTCAGAATAAGGGTCATGGTAAGTATGATCAAATAAAGGTGAGAAAATCTTGCTCATGGACTTTAAATTTGATGAGTAGTTATCTTTTGTATTTCACTACATGTTTACTTTTTACAATCTAAACATCCATCTCATTTAGTTTAAAGTTTTTCATCCATAACATGTTTAGTTCCATTCATATATCCATCCCAACTTGCATTCTTATAAGTAATAAAAAAAGAAAAAAAACTCACCATAATCATGCTTTTTCATCTCTACTTGAATAAACTTCTATAGTACTTTCAGGCTACTTGTATTTGCTATAGTATGCTTAGGTTAGAAGTATCTTCTTACACCTTTGAAATTGAGCATTGACTATTTTTCTAAGTTAAAATAGACATGGTGTCTAGTTTAATTTTTGAATCATAAGATGATTTGATCTTACTTCTAAAAGGTTTTTGAATTAAGCAAGGTGCTTAGGTTAAAACCCTTTTCTGAATCAAAATGAGTCTATATTGATTCTTGAGCCAATAGTATACTTTAGTAGATACTAGTTATTTTGTCAGACTAACCCCTATAGGAGAATTCTCAAATTTAATCTGGGAAAGTCAAGAAAAGAATTCATATATGAGATGAATCAAGGTAGGTAATGACTCTGCACAAAGAACTATCAATATTTATTCATTTATCTTTGTTGCAAGTGATCTTTGCCTTGAACCATGCTAGATTGCAATAACATAAAACACGATAGACACAATTTATGCTAAATAATCTTAAACCATATATCATCTTGATTAGCATAGAAGAAAATTAAAAAAAAGTATGGACAACAAAACCCGTATTTCAATCTTGCTACTCCCTCGGGTATGTGTCCATTAACATTTTGCAGGAAAGAATAACCCTAATCTATTGGAGAAGAAGTTTTCAATTTTATTGAATGGTGAAAAGGCGAAGAATAAAAGAAAAGCGTTGCCCAACAAGACCATAAGCTCTCACCAATAGATGTCCCGAACCCTCCTCTTCCAAGTAAGTATTGTCATCACTTACTTAGAAAGATAAAGACATGAGGTACGTTTGTCTAAGCCTCATCCAACATGTAACTACGATTAACATCTCATACCATGTTGCTAATTTGTCTTGGTCATTTCTACCCTATGCCATGCTCAAACATAACTTGCTAATATATATATATGAAATAAAATGCTCCTATGGTTCACCATACACATTCTTGATTCTATGTAAATAAATACCTTTAGTCTTAAAAGCTTTCTTATTCTATTATAAGTATGCTTTAGTATATTGCTTAAACATTATGAAAATCAAGCATGCTTATATAAGAATTTAATTGTACATATAGACTAACCCCTCCTATATAAAAAATATTTAAATCATATTAGGAGACTATTCGTAGAATCAATTCAAGGTTAAGGGTATGCTTCAAAATAATATCCTTGCTTTAACCTTGATAAAAAAAAGTTTTGAAATAGTGATGAATCATTGAAAGCACGAGCTACAAATTAATCTTTAACTCTTGGGTAAACACTATCCGTACTTTGATAAATAGTATATTCCTTCGGATATGTGTTGTCTACTAACCCCTTGCAGAAAAGATATAGTGAGAGAAGCAGGAGGTCTGAAGAGTGAGAAAGGAGTACAACATACAAGACAAGATGCTAATAAATAACCCATGATACAAGAAAAAAAAAAGAGAGACCATTGAACTTCATTTACCCTTCATCATGCTCTAATAATGGAGGTAACATCTTAAGGTAAGTGGTCATTAATTTCCTCTTGGTCATGGTATGCAATAAATGAAAATACAACCATGTTAGAGTTACAACTTAAATTGATCAACCTGATTAGTTCAATATGATTTGTTCTCTAATTTTATTCATAGTGTTATTCTTGTAATCTTAGTCTTAACCAAGTAAGCTAGAAATACCTCGTCTATTATTCTTGATACATTATAAAGATGAACAGTTTTTCTAGTGGTTAAGTAGCTTTACTCTTTATCTCATAAGTTTAAATGTCATATTTATACTTCTAGTCCTCTCACCCGTGATATGAATGAACAATATAAATAATATCAATCTTATTGAGCCTAAGGTAAGAGGATGAATACATTTATGGTTTTGTTGATGTTTTCCCACCAGCAGAGCCCATGCACTTGATCTCTACCTTATCTTTATGGGCAGAACACACTTCAATTAAAGTGTGGGGAGACAATCCTCCAAATTTTACAAGTGAAAGTTCTCAACTAGTAATGATGATGCACATAAGATTAGCTCAAAGATGCCTAAAAAAAAAAAAAAAGAAAGAAGAAAGAAGGTGGCACCACCATTGGGAGCCACTAGTGGAGACACCACCTCTATCCTTACCATCAAGAGCAACTCAAAGTACTCAATGAATCACTGCAAGGAGAAGTCTAATTCGAAGAACTATAAATATCGAACCCTTGCCGTGAGGTAACATCGTAGTTATCTATATTTACTTTCTTGCATTATATGATTTATTCTCTCTTTAGCATGATTACTTTTCTATATTAGTATTGCATATAAAAAAAAAAAAAAATAATAATAATAAATAGTCTTGCATTTGGCTACATTCATGCATCTTAAAAACTTTAAGCCCCATGTAAAACCCTTGTAGTGCAAAAGCTGTAGGAGTTCTCACTGTGGTGGCCTACAAAATAAAAATATACATCATGTACTTGCAGTTTATGCATACAAACCCATAAAATCTAAAAAATATTAACTGAGCATCCTGCTGCAATACGCTATCATAAAAATTTGAAACCACCACAACACCCAATCCTCTAAAAACGGCTAATCATTAATGTTTTATCCTAATACCGTTCCACGAGTTTTGGTGTTTTGTGAGGGCTTTCTGCAAGATGACTCCAAGAGCCAGCTTACCTAGGAATCTTCATTTTTATCACTAGAAGTACACTTTTCCGATATGCAGCTGACCCCTGTGTAAAGGAAATAACTTTTTGGGTGATGAGATTGAAGTATTCCAGGCAACACTTGCTCTTATAAGCATGAGCTCCTCTATGAGGACCACTCAGCTTCAACGATCAACCATAAACAAACATCTAGCTTGGAGGAGAGCATCCCCTAGTTATCAGCACGGTTAGAAGCAGAAATGAGATGGAAGGAGGCACGTGTGGCATCACCATGAAACGGGGAGTTGACTGAGATTACCTCAGACGATGAACCCACTGAGTAAGTGTTCTCCTCTATCTAAGTCCTGTCGGTAGACTTTAAATTCCGTACCCTAGCCACAAGGTTAGAATGGTAGTTATCTCATTAAATGCATTTGCAATTTATTTAGTAGCATAATTTTGTTTACACACAACAAAAATATTTACTGCATTATTCATGGCATCACAAAGTCCAATGTGGATACCCTATGGTACTTTTCAAAGGAATATCCACTGTGGTGACATAAAAATAAAAAAAATGAGAAAATAATAGCATTCATATTTAAATTCTTGCATCATAATAAGAAAATTCAAAAATAAGAGAAAAGTGAAATCCTGTTTAAATTAGACAACATTAAAGCTAGCTCATAAAGGTGATTAATTACTCTTTGGCTGACCGCTAATCCATTATTAAATTCGAGCCTCGAGTTTTGGTTTTCCTTTTTTTGTGGAGTATTTATGCAGGAGGAACACAATAGATAGGAGAGAATCTATCGCTGGCAACCACCGGGTTCGCTCTTGGCTAGCTCGCCTTCAAGGGCGTTTACATCGGGTATTGCAACCATCCGGCTTGGGGGAGGAGCATCCCCTAGTTATCGGTGACTACACCTAGGCGATTATTAAATTTATTTGTTATATATATTTATAAAAATACCAAAAATATGTGGGTACATGAAGGTCGACGCCTGTTGAGTCTTTTATGAGTCTATAGTTAAAAATATGAAAACCAATAAAAAGAAATCTTAGTCAGTATTAATTATATTAGAGTGTGTTTAGAGTCAGTCTAGGCTAGAGTTAATTAAAAATTGATGAATATTAAAATTGTTTTGGAAATGATGAATAGTTGCTCTGTTATAATGCTTACCAAGTACCTAGTTGCTAAACTTAAAATCTCCCTGGTTCTAAGCATTGTTGTTTTAATTGGAGAATTTATTCTGAACCGTAATTGTGGAGGCATAAGCTTGCGCTAAGTCTAGGTAGTTAATTGATATAATTCATGAAGGTTGAGCTACTATTTATCTTATTCCTAGCATTGCTAAGTTCTAGAGGTTTTATTTTGAAAAGCTAAAATTTACATGATGAGCTCTTGTATGATAAATGTGAATTCCTACCAAAGCCAGAATTAATATCTTAGAGGATAGGAAAACCTTTTCACATTTAAGCTACATGCTTTGCATTGAATTCAGCTAACCTGTGTTGTATACCTTATGAGAGTCTTGTCATGCCTTTAAAACCAAGAAAACACTGGCACACTCCAGTCTACATATGCATTATTCCTACTCTAGGAGTAATCACAATCATTCACCATATTTTCATACATGTTCATCATAAAACGTCCACCTCCTACACTGGGAGAGGACACAAAAATATACAACCATCCTATAGGATAACCCCTGTCTTGAATGCTCTAAGTCCTGATTACATCTCTCGATTCATTTATTGTATTCAAAGGATGCATGTGGCTATGCAAAAGAAAAAAAGGAAAAGAAAGAAAAAGGGGAGTAAAAGATGGACAAGTGTCCCAGCAATTAAAATAATGGGTACTAGATGCCCGCCTCCTTGAATAAAAAGAAATAATAAAGATAGCCCATGTCTTTCCTGAGAAAAGTTTCAATATAGAGTTATTTTCAAAGAGCAACCCTAGAATTAGAAATTAGCCACAAATAATACATATGCACCTATCCATCATATTCCATACACATGCACATCTTGGTTTGATTGTATGCCTTGATTCTCTATGGATCCACTAGTTGACTTTACAATACATGTTTTGCAAGTATGCCTATCCTTGTTATTGCCAATCCTATAAGCTCCACCATATATACCTTTAGCTATAGGAGGCATAACATCACTAATGTCTTAAGAGAGAACCACAAATACCACATGCATTAAGAGACTTGAGGGTGTCATACAATTAAGCTCTGAGTTTTATTCTGAAAACTTATGAAAACCTCCGGAATGTTGGTATTGCAAAGAATTTGAGACACAGTACTTAGCTTGATTGTTCTATCTTCCGACTGCTCAACACTTATGCAAAAGCCGTGAAGCCCCATATTACAGGTGAAATGAGTAAGTTTGAAGGCTAGAGCATACATAGTTTGGTCCGGAGAAAATTTTCGTTTGAAAGCATGTGTACTGGAAAGTACAACAACATTGTAGCAACTTCTGATCCAAATACAATAACAACTAGACTTAGTTTGTTTGCCAAGGGACTGGCAAAAGGTAAGCTTGGGGGTATTGTTGACACTCGTTAGCGTCAACTTTTACTAGGACATTATACCCGAAGGAAAATATGAAAACACAGTAGTCTAGAGTTTTATCTGACAATTTTCACGAGTTTTGCATATTCTATATTTTCCAGGGTAATTTTTAGAAAAGCTAAAAAAGAGGGATTCTAGTGCAAAATTAACACGAAACTTATTCGTCACGGGAGATCACGCGGGAAGACTCAGGAACCATCTAGAAGACACCCGAAGCAACCGGGGGCCAAGACCCTTCCAGGTGGGGCCAGCCGGCCCCACCCCTACGCCGGCCGGCCCCCTGCTGCTAGGTTTGGTCTCCCCTTCTGGAAGCTTGCTCTACCGCCTACGAGGAGTCATCTTGGCCCTTGGTTACATCGGTTTGATCCTGCGGCGCACGTCGATCCCACCGGGCTATAAATAAAGGGGCAAACCCCCCTCCATGAAGGCATCAAGTCATTTGGAGATCCAGTTCATTAAGAGCCTTCTCTAGTTCATCAGAGCCTCTCTAGTTCATAGCTTTAGCCTAGTTAGATTAGAAGTAGAAGAGTTCTAGTTCTTCGGCGGGAGCCGAGCCCCCCTAGCGTCCATCCGTCTGCGGAGTTCGGTATAGTTCTAGTACTTTGCTCTTATTGTATTCAATATTATGATTCAGGCAACATTGTTCTTAATCTCTTATATATTCTTAATTGCAATAGTCATTGTCTACTTTGATTATATGTCTAGGATAGTTGGTTTGATCTTATTGAATTCATGTAATTGCTCAGATAGCGTTTACCCAAGCGGCATTGGGTAGATGGTAGACAATATGTAGACGTGGTGTCTAGATATCTTATTTATCTGCGAGTGCACCCTGATGTGCCGGGACGTGTGGTAGTCCGTGCAGGTGACAGCTGCATTGGTTCCTCTGTAGTCCACCCTCCGTACGTAGGACTAGCATGGGCACGGTCACGAAGGAGGTGACCCTTGGGTCTTAATACCCTCATTAGTTGATGCCTCTTTACATGTGATAATGATGTAGGATTAACTTAACAATGATTGCTAGATGTAGTTGCACTAATTAGAGTTATTCATTGATGTAGTTATTGAATTACCTTAGTATTTATTCCTGAGTTTATCCATTGGCTAGCTATTGTTATGACTAGAAGAGCTCTGATGTTTATCCATTTATGATGACTGATCATTATTTATCATATATATATCTTTTATCATGTGACTTATCCCTGTTATGAGTAGGATTCTAGTTATGGTTTATCTTTCTCATCAATAGTATAAGTTATAGTTTATAAGTCCTACATATAGACCTTTCCAGTTGAAAGCCCTAGTTTGGTTTTGGCTAATTGATGAAACCTAGGACTAACCCTATTGCTAAGTGTGTAGCTTTAGATAAAGGGGAGGTCCAAGCCAAGTGGTGGAATGGTGATCAAGGAGATGGTGGAAACCACAAGTGATCAAGTGCCACACTTGGAGATGAAGGAAGATGAGGAGCGGAATGGAATGCTAGAGGCAAAGGTATATGTTAGGGCATTTCCATTTCGCCGGCCGTAGGCGTGTAGAGAAGTTGACGGCCTGGTTTAGGATTGATAACCATACTATTAAGAGGAGTGATCATGTGTCGAAAGCAGTTATCCAAGTGCCACTAGGTGTTTGACTTCATGCATCGCATTAGAACCTAGTGTGCTAACATAACTCTTGCAAAATTCATTTGGAAAATACTAACACACGTGCACAAGTGGTGAGACACTTTGGTGTTGGCACATGAGAGCAAGGGCACATGGGGTTTGGGTGAGAAACCCTCCCGCCGAGCTTGCGAGGTGGGACTCGGTGTTTTTCGGAGTGAAAGGAGCTGTTTCCAGGGCATCGGACGCTGGGTCCCGAAGCGTCGGACGCGTCCGATGACCCTGTGAAGTCTAGAGTTTCGCTGAGTGTGCATTGGCGCATCCGGAGGAAAAGTTCCGGTGCGTCCGAAGCAAAGCAATATTGTATCAGATCGCTTGCGTATCGTTCACCGGACGCTGGTGCGTCCGATGCCTCACCATCGGACGCATCCAGTGCTCGTTTGCTCGGTTTGGAACCTCTCTAGACTGCGTCAGCTGCCTCTGCCTAGGCGTCCGATGAGTTCATCTGACGCACGCTGAGTTGTGGGTTGGTTTGTGTTCATCGGACGCGTCCGGTGAGAACTCATGAGCGTCTGGTGCCCTCTTGAGTGCGTGGGTAACGACTATTTTCAAACGGGGACACGTGGCGACGTTCCATGGCTTGGGGGTAGGCATCGGACGCGCCCGGTGCTAGGCATCTCAGTGTCCGATGGTCCCGAGTCAGCCCCACCAAATGCATAACGGTTGGTTTGTTTGAGTGGTGGGTATATAAGCTTGTTAGCCGGTTTGGGGAGCCTCTCTTGCACACTTTGATCATTCTTGAGCACCCTAGAGCTAAGCCAACCTCCTCCCTCTCATCTTGCTTGATTGCTTGCATCCAAAGAGAGATTGGGAGAGATTCTAGTGCATTGCTTGTGAGTTCTTGCATCTAGTGGCACTAGTAATCGTTCTCGCTGCGGGATTACTTATTACTCTTGGTGATTGCCGTCACCTAGACGGTTGGAGCAGCGAGCCGGAGTTGAGCAAGGTTGAAGATTGTTCTTGGCCACTCTGGAGGTGTTTGTGAGGGGTGTTGATCCCACCCCACGGGAGATCGCGAAAGGAATCCTCAGTGGAATCTCGTGTCATTGAGTTACCCTCACTTTGTGTGAGTTCTTGTGGCACCCGGTGAGGGCTTGGCTTGTGACGCCAATTAGCCACCGAACTACCGAGTGTGTGGTCGACACAATGGGGAGTAGCGTGCCAGCAAGCACGTGAACCTCGGAAAAAAATCTTGTGTCCCTCGGTGTTCTTGTGTGGCTTGATCCTTCGAGATCAACTTGGATTTCTATATTGGATCATCTCTTCGGGTTTTATTGTATTGACAAGACGGTGATTGGTCATCTTCCCGAAGGCACGGTTTGCACACTCAGTTTCTCTTCTTGCGATTGTATTTGTGCAAAGTAGTGTATTAGGTTGTGTAGCTTAGTTGGATTACTAAGGACTCTATTCTTAGTGTGCCTAGTTTACTAGGATTGCTAGAATTGGTTAGGTTGGCTTGCAACCCCCTTTAGGCTAGTGCAACACTTGCTTCGCCATTTGTTTTACTAACCGGTTTGTTTAGTGCTTTGCAAGAAATTTTTATAGGCTATTCACCCCTCCCCCTCTAGCCATTTAGGACCTTTCACCAGTGGTATAAATATAAATTGACAACCTGGTAGACTTTCCTAGGTAAAATGCTACAACGGTATAATTATCTGTCCACTTGCAGAACCCAGTTAGTTTACATTTTTATTTTTATATTCATATCTTTTATTTCTGCCTAGTCATATTGAATACATGTAAATCTATAGTTATTTCTTAAGCAACCTGATTAAGGATGACAACTTAATCATGCTTAGGAATGATAGTGATAAATAGGTGGCTAGTTGCTAATGACAAGTTAATTTAATACCGAGCATTTTTGGCGCTGTTGCTAGAGGTAGGGTTTATCTCTATTTTTAGTAATAACGTTAGAAATGCCAACATGACACAATATGATTGCCCCTTTTTCTTCTTCTTGTGCTTAAGCTTCTTCTCCTTCTTTTCCTTGTTGTCCTTCTTCTCTTTCTTATTTTTCTTCTTCTTCTTGTCATCCTCATCACTATCATCATCACTTGAGAGAGGACAATCGGCAATGAAATGATCTTTGCTCTTGCATCGAAAGCATCTCTTGGTCTTGATTGCATCTCTTCTCTTCCTTACACCATAGGCCTTCTTCTTCATGAATTTGCCAAACTTGCGCACAAGAAGAGCCATTGCTTCATCATCAACTTCACTTGAGCTTGAGCTAGCCTCATCATCACTTGAGCTTTGCTTCTTCTTGCCTCTTGATGAAGTAGCCTTGAATGCAACCACTTCCTTGTCTTTCTTCTTCTCTTTGTCTTTCTTCTCATCCTTTTGAGAGCCCCTTCCCATTCCATACGGTAGGTGTCATGAGTGATCACCTCACCTAGTACTTGGTTAGGGGTCTTTGTGTCCAACCCTTCTCTCACCAACATTGTGACCAAGAATTCAAATCTTGATGGTAAGCTTTTTTGGAACTTGTGAGAGAAATCTACATTGTCCACCTACTCACCCAAATTCTTCAAGTCATTGACAATTACTAGTATAGTGCCCGTGCTAACGCTACGGTAACATCTAGAAAGAAAAAATAAATCATAAAACTAAAAAATAAATTAACAAATGAAAGAAACACAATCCTACAAGGTCAGGCATTAAGTTCAATCACAAGCTTAGATCTTCTTCTATATGTCTTGTCTATGAAAGATGACATCAAGAGATAGCATACTTTGTGCCATTCTTCTTCTATACCAAGATAAGAGAGGCCTCAATAAGTAGTTCCTTGGTAACAAGGAATGCCTTGGTAATTGGCAAGGTTAGCAAGGTGTGTGCGAAGTACCTTTCTGCTGATCTTCTCTGCAGCAAGCATGAGATGACTGATATACCAACTCAAATCATCAGGGGCAATAGTTCTTCTGATTCCTATCAGTGCTAAAACTAAAAGGGGCTATTATTTAGCGTCATCTAAGAGAAAAGGTAGTACACCAGTGCAAGTACAATAAAATGTATATCCCATGTTATTATAAAATCAGATGTGCCAATAGGAAGAACCTCCCCATCTTTTCCCACCATGCGAGTAGTAAGTCGCTTGCCACATGAGGATGCATCTGAAATATAGCAAAGCAAAAATCCTTAAGTTCTAGATAACTATTTATATAAATCACATAAACCCGGTAGGCGTAATGATCATAATAAGCCTCCTTGGTTATTAACCCACAATTGAAAAGTAGATATGGGTTCCATAAAAAAACAAACACCATTTTTAGGCAAATGCTAAATCAAGAAACAAACAGCCAAAACATGCATTAGTGATTGCCACTTACCTTCCCCGGGCGTGAAGATTCATGGCCCCTTCCAAATACAATAGCTCGAAATCAACGAACCACATCATCAACTATTTTACGTATATGATGAGCTCTTTGACTTCTTTGGATCTAATTCTATCTTTTCCTTCTACAATTTCCATTATGAGCTCAAAATTTCCCACGCTCCTCGAAGTGAGTGAATATGCAACACATATTTGTGGCTAGCAAAGAAAAATAATGTAACCAATTCAAGAACGTGTCTAAAAAATTCATAAACGTTAAACAAATGTGTCTAATTAAAATGATGGATTGAAATATGCAAGTGCCCTCAGTCACATGGTAAACATGCAACTGTACTTGAGTGTCCACATATCGCAAAATAAGCACAAGAAATAGAAATTTTCTCTATATGTTTAGCAAAATGAAAGGAGCAAACACGTACCATGAAGGGATCAAACCCGATGTGATGAAGCCGGGCATAATTTGAACGGCTGTTAGGAAATTGAACAATTGAGTCCGAGAATTCCATGTTATATCGGTGAATCCAACTGTACTCGCTTATTTCTCGCAGATACAATATCATGAGTAGCTATTTCTTCCGTGCAAATATATACGAAAATATTATCCTCGATTGCATCCCATATTGCTTTGCAATTTTCCATCTACATACATTTGTACAGATGCATGTTAAATGAACAATACATCAAGAACATGGTTATTGGGTCCAAAGAATTGCTAAATCCATTGATAGAAAGTCGACAATTAATTTAACAGAAAAGGCTCATATTAAACATAAGAAAAAAAAAACATCTGTGATACTATTTGCAAATTGATAAAAGTAATCACATATTGTAATGAACTAATAAAACAAGCCGGTGGATGAGCTCGCAACAGTCGGTGATCGAAATCGCCATAGTGGTACGTACTACCAAACCGAAGCCATACATAGTGCAAATTCATTCTCTCATTACACCGCAAACATCCGTGGACATGGTAAACCGCACATACGTGGACATGGATTAGAGTACGTAAAGAACAAACCTTCAAGCAAATGGTAGGAGGGCGTTGTGTCCGTGTACGTCCTTGAATTGGTGATTTGGTTCTTCTCAAGATCTGCGACAAGCAACAATTAACATTCGAGAGATCGTGAGCCGATCGCAACAAATCGAGGGGGGAAAGAAGAGGGAGAGCAGGACGCCGACCTCGACTCACCGGAGACATTTGCGATCTGCTGGCAGCGGCGTTGGTGGGGTGCGGTCGACGGTGTCGCGGCCTCCGCGAACTTGCGGCGTTGGCGGCGGTGATCGAGACGGCGACCCGACGCCGCCGCCCGCGGTTTCCGTGATCGCGCTGGGCGTTGCGTGCCTCCCGCGCGAACTTGCGGCGTTCAGCGGGCGGTGATCGGAGATAGCGACCGATGACGCCGCCGTCTACAAAGACGCCCGCGGTTTCCTGATCTCGCCGGACGTTGCGGCCCCCGCGAACTTGCGGCGTTGGCGGCGGTGATCGGAGACGGCGACCCGATGACGCCGCCGTCTACAAAGACGTCCGTGGCCACGTGCGGATCAACCCAATGATGCCGTCGACCTGATGATGCCGTCCACCGATTATGCCGCCGCCTCCAAAGACGTCGATGGACTCATGCGGATGCATCTTGACTACGTTGGATTGGATGGATGCGTGTGATTTGAATTTGAATTTGGTCTTCTTTCGTACGTCAATCACGGGTGAGCAGTCTCGTGGGATGAGCGTGCCACGGTTGGGTGAGGATGGACCATACACTCGATCTGGTCCGTCCGTGCGTGGGTGAGTAAGGAGAGAGAATGTCTAGAATCAATCTGGTCAGTTGATTTTGATGGTGTTGAATTACTGGGTACATTTTTTGGGGTACACCAAGGGAAGCCTCCTCAGTGGGGGAAGTTTTTTTTGGTGGACATAGAAAAGAAAACTTGGTGCATTAGTAGGTTGACTTGGAGGCGATGGAACATCTCCTCCACACTCTCATCATCTTGCATCTTGAAACTTGAGAGCTTGTCCTTGAGAATATATAGCTTAGCATTCTTCATGGCTTGTGTGCCCTCATAGGTCTCCTCCAACCTAGTCCACATATCATGAGCTCTCTCTAAATCCTTGATTTGCTCAAACACCTTTGACTCTAAAGCTTCATAGAATGTGTTGATTGCAATGTCATTGAATTGAAGCTTCTCTTCTTCTCTTGGAGTTGGGTCGGTTGGATCAGTCATGTTAAAGTCTTTGTCCACAACCTCCTAAACCTTTCTATTCAATGATTTCAAGTAAGCACACATCTTTCGCTTCCAATGATCACAACCGGTACCATCAAAGTGCGGTGGCTTCCCCACATGGTTGATATGGTTGACTTGAGCTATTTTCACACCGTAGGTTGTTAAGCCTCAATCAACGGTGATCTTAGCTCTGATACCACTTGAAAGATCCTAAATGGCTAGAGGGGGGTGAATAGCCTAATTAAAATTTCTACGAAGCACTAAATAAACCGGTTAGTATAATAAAAGGTGAAGCAAGTGTTGCGTTAGCCTAAAGGGGGTTGCAAGCCATCCTAACCAATTCTAGCAATCGTAGTACACTAGGCACACTAAGAATAGAGTTCTTAGCAATACAACTATGCTACACAACCTAATACACTACTTTGCACAAATATAAACACTAGAAAGGAAACCGAGTATGCAAACCGTGCCTTTGGGATGATGACCAATCACCGTCTTGTTAATACAATGAAACCCGAAGAGATGATCCAATATAGAAATTCAAGTTGATCTCGAAGGATCAAACCTCACAAGAACACCGAGGGACACAAGATTTTTATCCCGAGGTTTACATGCTTGCCGGCACGCTACTCCCCGTTGTGTCGACCACACACTCGGTAGTTCGGTGGCTAATTGGCATCACAAGCCAAGCTCTCACCGGACGCCACAAGAACTCACACAAAGTGAGGGTAACTCAATGACACGAGATTCCACTAAGAATTCCTTTCGCGACCTCCCGCGGGGTGGGATCAACACCCCTCACAATCACCTCCGGAGTGGCCAAGAACAATCTTCAACCTTGCTCAACTCTGGCTCGCTGCTCCAACCGTCTAGGTGACGGCAATCACCAAGAATAATAAGCTCAATCGCAGCAAGAACGCTCACTAGTGCCACTAGATGCTCAATCATAAGGCAAATGCACAAGAAGCTCTCCCAATCACTCTCTACATCAATCAAGATAAATGCAAAGTAAGGGAGCAGGTTTGCTTAGCTCTAGAGGATGTTAAGTGTGTCAAAGTGCCAAGATAGACTCCCCCAAGGCGGCCAAACCACTTATATAGGTGCCCACAAAGTCACCTAGCCGTTACCCTCAAAACATACTGTCTGCGTACTGACCGAACGCCCGAAACACAACGACCGGACGCATCCGGTCCAGTGTCCGGTCCAACATAATCGCCAACGTGTCACTCGATTTTGAATATAGCCGTTACGCGCCAACGGTCTAGCTCACTCGCGCCCTCTGCAGATTGACCGAACGCGTCCCTTGCAACCACCAGACGCCAACACAGTAGCGTCCGGTCGGCCACCAGAGAGGTCCAGAGACACAAATTCTCGACCGGACGCGTCCGCAGCCACCGCTCAGCTCAGCGCCTCAAAACCCTTGGCACCGGACGCTCCGGTCCTCCGGAGTCCGGTCGCCCCTGAAAAACAACGGACGCCAGCAGCTTGACCGGACGTGTCTGGTCCCTACCAGGACAGCGTCCGGTCACCTCTGAGTGACCCCAAAACTTTCGAAAAACTCTGAGTCCCGCCACACCATCACCTCTTGCTCTCATGTGCCAACACAAAAGTGTCTCTCCACTTGTGCACGTGTGTTAGCATTTTTAAATAGATTTTGTAAGAGATTATTAGAACACTAGGTCCCTAATGCATATCCAAAGTCATTGCTCACCTAGTGGCACTTAGATAATCGATATTGCGCGACATTGCCCCTCTTAATAGTATGGTTATCAATCCTAAACCTAGCCATCAACTTCTCTACTCACCTATGGCCGGCAAAATAGAAATGCCCTAACATATACCTTTGCCTCTAGCATTCCATCTTGCTTCTCGTCTTCCTTCATCTCCAAGGTGGTAGTTGATCACTTGTGGTCACCTCCATCATCTTGATCACCACTCTACCACTTGGCTTAGACTTCCCCTTTCTCTAATGCTACACACTTAGCAATAGGGTTAGTCCTAGGTTTCATCAATTAGCCAAAACCAAACTAGAGCTTTCAATCTCCCTCTTTTTGGTAATTGATGACAACCGTCACAAAGATAGGAATTAAATTTAATTTTGGCTTTACACCACTTGTCCAGGCAATTTGAGGTTATGAAAAGAATTAGACAAGTCATGTAAAACACATTTGGTAGCTATGGCTCCCCCTACATGTATGCTAAGAGTTTGGATTTAGAAGCTTTGCACACATGATAGATAAATCGGTTTTAGGAGAGTCATTTCTACCAAATTGATGCTAAGGTGTATAGAATGGACCTTTGAAGCGTGATACCATCGGAGTGCACATCATGAACCATCCTTAGCACCAAATCTAGCTAGAAACATCAAATAGCTAGAAACCACATGAGATCAACATTAAAAGCATGGTTTCTAGATACCATTTGGAAAAACACTAAATCTAGCTAGAACCTATGCATGCTAGTGATCAATTCATCAATCAAGTTCTATACTAGCAAGCACCACACAAGCAAGAGAGATACCACTAATGAGATAACCAATCCTAAGTGCAATGCAAGCAATCATATGAATATGCACATTCAAATGCAATCAATCATGTTCATGAGCTTGCTCCTCCTACTTGTGTGCTTCAAAATTTTGATTCCTTTCCATTCTTCAATCTTCATCTTCTCTCCTCTTGAGTATCTCTTTCTTTGCACATTCTCTCCCCCTTGATGCATGATATCTTTGTTTCTCTTCTCTCCTTTGTCATCAATGACCATAAGGGTATATGATCATGCTTGATGTAGACTTGAAATCATGGAGAGAGCTTGGAGTAGAGAGATGATCACTTAAAGTTGAGGATCACTTGTTTCCATAAACTTCCTTCTCTTGTGGTTTAAACTAGCAAACTTGCATAAGTAATCTAGTTCGGTTTGAACCAATGACAAGCTTCTTCACACATCTTTCAATAGTTATCTTGTCAATGTTGAACTAAATCCTTTCTTGCTCATTTAACTAGATTAAACACTAGGATCATATTCTCATGAACAAGTCATATTTAGCCATTAGATTATACAAGACATAGAAGCAATAGTGGCACAATATGTACTCAAAATCATTTTATTTTCATGAATGAGCCTAAATGAACAAGAGATACCATAAGAATATGTCTATATGCTCTAATCAAGTCCTTAGCAAGAATGAATGCGTCATGCCAAACAATTTGATCTTTGCTTTAGTCGAAGGAGAGGCATGTCATATAATGGGGGTGCATTCATCTCATGTTGGAGAAGTCAAGAATGTTCAATTCATTTCTCAATGTGTAAAATCTCTTCTCATCAAGTGGCTTGGTAAAGATATCGGCAAGTTGATCATCAATGCCAACACTCTTAATAGAAATGTCCCCTTTGGCTTGGTGATCTCTAATGAAGTGATGTCTTATGTCAATATGCTTTGCCCTTGAATGTTGAACCG
This sequence comes from Chrysopogon serrulatus, assembly GCA_015844335.1. Classification (NCBI taxonomy): domain Eukaryota; kingdom Viridiplantae; phylum Streptophyta; class Magnoliopsida; order Poales; family Poaceae; genus Chrysopogon; species Chrysopogon serrulatus. The sequence continues at coordinate 30,762 of JADLZL010004968.1, read as the reverse complement.
GATTGGTGGTGATCTTCACGGCACTTTCATTGTCACATAGCAATGGCACTTGTCTAAATTTGATTCCAAAATCCTTCAATATGGCCTTCATCCATAGCAATTGAGCACAACAACTCCCCGCACTAATGTATTCGGCTTCGGCGATAGAGAGTGCAATACTATTTTATTTCTTAGATGACCATGGGACAAGTGACCTTCCTAGCAATTGGCATGTTCCACTTGTGCTCTTTCTATCCACCTTGCATCCCGCATAGTCGGAGTCCGAATAACCAATCAACTTAAAGTTTGACCCTTTGGGATACCACAATCCAACATTAGGTGTGTGCTTGAGATATCTCAATATCCTCTTGGTTGCCTTCAAATGACTTTCTCTTAGTGAAGCTTGAAACCTTGCACACATGCACACACTAAACATGACATCCAGCCTAGAAGCGGTCATATAGAGTAGGCTTCCAATCATGGACTGATACAACTTTTAATCTACCATGTTGCCACTTGTATCCAAGTCAAGATGACCATTTGTTCCCATTGGTGTCCCAATTGACTTGGCTTCTTCCATTCCAAACTTCTTCAACATGTCCTTGATGTACTTGCTTTGACTCACAAATGTGCCTTTCTTCAATTGCTTAATTTGTAGACCAAGAAAGTAGCTAAGCTCTTCAATCATAGACATCTCAAATTCTTTTGCCATCATTTCTCCAAACTCTTCACAAAAGTCTTGGTTGGTTGATCCAAAAACAATATCATCCACATATATTTACAACACAAACAAATCATTTCCAATCTTCTTGGTGAAGAGAGTGTTATCAACCTTCCCCATCTTGAACCCTTTAGAGAGCAAGAAATCTCTCAATCTCTCATACCATGCCCTTGGAGCTAGCTTCTTGATATCTTCAAATCCTGGGGATTGCTCAACATACACTAGCTCATTGATGAATCCATTCAAGAATGCACTTTTCACATCCATTTGATATAGCTTGATGTTGTGGGCACAAACATAGGCTAATAAGATTCTAATTGACTCTAATCTTGTAACCGGTGCATAGATTTCTTCAAAGTCAAGACTTCCAACTTGAGTGTATCCTTGTGCTACCAATCTTGCTTTGTTTCTCACGACTATGCCATCTTGATCTTGCTTGTTCTGGAATACCCACTTGGTGCCAATGACATTGTAGTTCTTTGAACGCTCAACTAGTTCCCAAACTTGATTTCTTTCAAAGTTGTGAGCTCTTCATGCATGGCATTGACCCAATCACAATCCATCAAAGCTTCATCTATCTTCTTTGGTTCTATGGATGAGATAAATGAATAGTATTCATAAAATGATGCCAATCTTGATCTTGTTTGCACACCACTTCTAATGTCACCAACCACTTGATCTAGAGGATGATCCCTTGCAATATGAGTTGGTTGGAGAACTTGAGGTTGAGCACTTGAGCTTGGTTGATCACTTGGTTGAGATGATGTACTAGCCACTTGATCTTGCAATTGAGAACCACTATGTTGACACAAAATACGACGCACTGTGCCTCACACACTGCAAGCCGAAAAGCGTGGCTTCAATCGGGCAACCGAGCGGTTTGAAGATCCAGAAGCGTGCCAGTCAATTTGACCTGAAATTGACAAGAGGTAAAAGATGTTAAATACAAAAATCGGAACATGCTGGGTGAGACCAGACAGTTCCGTATATACGGCCCTCGAAGCCACTTACGGCGACATACGGCTATAGAAGCCATGCGCCAAATCATGTTTATATGTCGTTCGGCTAACATGAGGATAAAGCATGTGAACATCAACTACCGAATATGTATGCATGGTAAGACATGTTTGAGCAAGTCAACATTGATCACGAATTGAAGCATAACCAAGCTCGGCAAATTAGTCGAGTCAGGGTCCATGAAGAAGAAACATACAAGCTATCATGAGCAAACCCATCAAGAACTCGTATCTGCCGTACGACACCTAATCCTATCAAGGCTTACACACTTCTAACATGCAAGAACCCGCAACATGTAACAACCTAGATTGATCTATTTTAGCTATGTAAGCATATGATCTATTTATCACGATGATATAAGAATAAGACGTTAAAGAGCAAATAGATCTATGAAGGTAAAGAACCGAAACTTATCAATCTAGATTGGGCAAAAAGGGTGTTATAAATATATAAAACATTAGATACATGCAACACATGATAACTTAATAAATCTACTAGACCTTGCCAAATCTAATAGAGCCGATAACTATCTTGCTTTGCTAAGCTATCAAGCGAACACCTGCCGCATGGTAATCTAGTCGAGATAAACAAAGCACAAGCAAAGACCTCTTGGTTGTCAAGCAAACGCCTGCCGCACGGCCATCCAGTCGAGACAAACAGGACTACTTGCATCGATATCTAAATCCACCGCATGATACTAGACATGATAGCAAGGTTGTCGGAACTTACGGAGGTCGACGGATCGATGGCCCCTCTCGAAAAACTCGACGACACGACAAAGGACTCGAAACTTGGCACAGAGCCGATTGTATTGATTTGGTTGTGAATATCTTTTACAATGGTCGAGGGTTTACATTTATACCCTGGTAATAACATGAATCCTAAAAGATTACGATTACACAATGCATTAAAGGTAACTCAAAAATATGGCAATCTTAGCTCTAATCCTCTTTGGAGTCTTTGATAATCACGTTCCTTTCCTTATAGCTGGTTTTATCCTACCACCTTTTGCGTCCTGAGTAGAGCTAGCACCTCCAAAGATAGCCGACCGCACAATTACTCGAACCGCCCGGAGTAAGCCGACCGCATGGATGCTTGCCAAATCGCTAGAAATAGCCACCCACATGGATGCTTGCCGAATGCTACTGAACATTTGCCTTTCGTAAGTCTGCCATGTACTGGCCCACCTGTCATCTTCTTGGCCTTTACCAAAATCCAGTGTTAACACATGCCCCTCAATTTCAGGATAAAAGTGATTTTATTCCGAAATTGATCATAAACTCCTTTCTCATTTAGGTCAACACTATTCAAACCCGCAGCCGCCGCTCGAAGGCTGAATCCTCTGATCTAGATTCAAAACTACTTTGAACCTTCAAATGGCGACCCAGGATGGAGTTCCAGAGGTGATTTTCTGTTTCCCTCATGCATTCGGTAATTTCTTTATCGATCCTCTGCTTCTTTTGACTCACCCTTTCCTTCTGCATCGTTCTTTTGAAGGAATACAGGGATGAAATTCTGATTCCCCATGCAGCGAATCCCAGTTCTTATTTTCTTGGCCCGATGGGAGACCCCAATCCAATTGAGTTTGTTGAGAAGGAAACTTTCAAATCTGGAGTTACCCCACTGAATCAGTGGCCGAATAACTTCAAAACTTGGCCGTTTCCCCCAATCATCGGATGGCGAAATTGGTACCGGAGGATCTTGAATAAGAGCAGCAGTCACTGGGATTCTCAAGACATTCAGCATTGCTTGGAACTATCTTTGTCAGAGACACCCTAGAATGACTCCCTCTTGATAGCAGCCACCCATTTCTGGTCTAATGCTGCCAATGCTTTCATCTTTGGCCATGGTCCGATGTCCTTTTCTTTGGCAGATATTTTCATGATGACCGGCCTCAATGTGACAGCACCAGTGTACCCCTCCAAGTACAAGAGCAGTAGCAACCAGAAAGCAGTTAAGTCAGGAGGTGGATGGACAAGATACATCCAAACTTACATATCAACTGGTGATGTGGATGACAAAGAGTATAAAGCCTTCATAAATATGTGGCTGGGCAGATTCATCTTCTATGGTAAATCTAATGAGCCAACCTTGAATCACATGGTGATGGCTGAGGAGTTAGCTGCAGGCACCTTGATCCCCTTGGGCAAGTATCTTTTGGGGGCTGTCTATCACAACATCAGATCACCGTTCAGATGCGCAATCATGGAGAAATTTATTGTGTAAACGGTCTTTGGTGGTTTGTTCAAATGTGGTTGCAGCTGTACATGCATCAAATAGTTTCTATGGATCTCTATGACCTAGGCTTCCCTTCAGTCAATAATGCTGAAGATGATTCAGTAAAAGAGAAAGCTTGTCAGACATATGGGGAGGCAGCATCCTCTATTATTATTGATATAGATATTGGCCATCTGTTCAAACTGTTCTTTAAAGGCTTTGACAATGTGATCTGGCTCCCCTACAGAGAAAATGAAAATCTAACTCTGCCTTACAAGTTTAGCTATGAAACTATCTGTTCAGACCAAGTGTCCACAGAGATTTTCAACTCTTTTATCAAGCCATGCACTTTGCCAGCTGAGTTTCATTATGGGAGGTTGCTGTATCCCACCTATGAATTTTACAACCCAAACATGGTGGCCAGGCAACTAGGATGTGGGCAGTTGCCTCCAAGGCTATTTTTCTCAACAACTATAAAGCCCAGAGAGAAGATAGGAGATGACATGGAGGCCAAGAAAGTTTTTGAGCTTGGATGGGACCTGCCAGTATATGAGCCTTCTTCTCTTGGATTAATAGATGTTGCTCATCCTTTGTTTGCTTTCTAGTGGCAAGAGTGGTGTGCCCACATTTTCAACATACCAGTGCATCCTCTATGCCAAGATCTGTAAGCTCAGTTAGCTTTTGACAGTGAGGTAATCCCCTTGTACCCACAATTCTTCATGCTTTTAAATTCATTTCTGACTTTAACACTTTGTTATTTACAGGATATTGAGCCTATTGCTCTTTCTCAAATGGTTCAATATTATCAGGCTGGGCCCATTCCTACTTTGGGGTTTAATGCCCCTACTTTGGCAGCCTTCATGAAAACCCCTGCAGCTTTGGGCACAATACCTTCAAGAGGAGATAAAAGGAAGGCCACTGCTGAACCAAGCAAGGGTGTTGCTGTGCCCAGGAGAACAAGATCTAAGAAAGCCAAACTGTCTCCTAAGGTACATTTTTGTCAGTCCTTACTTTGGCAATGATTTCGTGCTAATCTTCTCTGCTTGCAGCCACAGGTTACACTTTCAAGACCGGCCAATGCCTTAACAACTATTGAGATCTCTCCTCAGGCCTCTGCTGGGGATGCAGAAATTCAGGAAGCCACTGGCCATATTGGTATTATCCCCTTAATTGATCACCTCTTTTTCTTGTACTGGATGCATTTAATAGTACTCATACATCTGCTGCCTTGTACCTTTAGATCAACTTTTAGACAGGATGGAAGAAGAACCTTCCCCTCATCATGTTTCAAGCTCATCCTCTTTGGGTATCCAGCTAAGCCCTCAAACAAGCCAGGGTAGAACTCAAACTGAGGAAGCCTTTGTTCAAAAGGTAATGCCTTACCTTTCTAAATTCTTTAGTAGACTTGATCAATTGGCTAACTTCTCCCTTTCTTTTTTTTAAGGATAATATCAAGCCGACTGTCAGCTACTCCTTCACTATTGAGGAGTACATCAGTGAAAGAGGTGAAGAGGCTACATCACAGCAGAGATTATCATCAGAGAATCAAGCTTGGTTGAAGGAGATAGCTCTCTTACTGACCAAGGATATAAATATTATAGTCCAAGATGCAGACCAGATAAGGGATCTTTTTGAACTTATTGACCAAGAAATCCCTCCAACTCTTAGGGCTCCACTGGAATCTACAACCCATCTTGATGACCATTTTGCTATGGTCAGGAGAGCAAGTAAGAATATGGCTTCCAAAGCTGCTCTGCAAAGTGATAATCTGCTAAAGAAGCAACAAGCCAAAGAGCTGCATTCTCAGATTCAGGCCGCTAAACAATCTTTGGTAATCCTGGAGCCTGAACTGGAAGCTATGGAGGAGGAAAAAGCTAGGCTGGAAGCTCAATTGGCTCAACTGAATACCAAAATCCAGTCTCATAAGGATAAAATTGCCAACCTGCCGAACTCCATAGATGCAGCCAAATCGAAGATAGCATCTGTCATCAAAGATAACCAGCAGATCAAAATAAAGCTCTCCAAGATCCAAAGTTCTGAAGATGACGACAAAAAGGTGCTGGATGAGGTTAGCCGAATCAGGGCTGAAGCCATAGATGTAATTAAACTCTTCCTGAGCGAGTAAAGCGTCGGCTTGTAATACATTTAAACGTAATACACTGTATTTTCGAGTGATTGCATTCCTTGTTATTCCTTTGGTTTTTGCATGTCCATCTCATTGACAATGTAGACGATTGCCTTTAACTTCCCGATTAGGATAATAGCCGATTCCTTCGAAGCGTCGGTTTTTGATTTAGCCGAGCCTGGCCCAGTCCGGTAACGGCCCAAAAGGAGTAACCCTACTTTGTCGCTTGGGATACCCCGAGATTTATGCCACGATCACCCACTCTGGCTTATAAATAAAGCCCTTCTTCAGCCTCCATTCTCATCTCTAGCTAGCATTCTCATCACCGTCTCTTCATCTCTCTGCCGAAACCAATCTAGAAAGAAAATCCAGCCTCCAGAACATCAATGGCGAGCGGCGATGACCGTGGCAAACGTCCTGCCGAGAGAGAAGCAGAAGGGAGCCGAGCACCGCGCCGCCAACATCACGGGTAAGATTCGATTGGTTGCCCCCTTACGGTTTATATTTCCTGTTCATCTTCTTGGATTTTGATTCTCTTTATATTCCCAGGGCAAGGGTCATCACCGGCCAATATCATTTGCTCCCTCCGATGGTGGTGACCCAACCGGGCACCTCTAGCCAGCCGGTTTCCATCTCCAGCTCGTCAAGCTCCTCGAGCTCCTTTGAATCCGACAACTCATATAACCCCAACCCTTGGGGTCCGGTGGAATCAGAGGGAGAAGACCCTCCGTACGTCCATGAGGAGGCGGTCAAGTTCCGCAAGGAGAGGGATGAAGCCCGAAACGAGCTAGGCGATGTCTCCAAGCAGTTCGGCATTGCGCAAGCCGAATGGGAGGACCAGTGCAAGCAACTCTACGACGCCATCACCGGTTTGACATTCTTGCATAGATTCCTTCTTCCTTAAGCGTCTTCATTTGCTAACCCGTCTTCCTCATCCAGCACTCTCCGTGGAGAATGATCGTCTGAAGGTGGCGGCGAACAAGGTGGCCGACAAGGTGAACGCCCAAGGGGAGACTGCCGAGGCACGCCTGGATGCTGTGGACGACCGTGTTGATCAGGCCGTCATCCAAGGTGTGCACCTTGGTGTGTCCCTCGGTCTGGCGGCGATGACCTCTCGGACCGGTGAGGACTACTCCGTCCAGGCCGTTGGCTTCGCTGGCGGCCCTCCACACGAGATCGATGACATCAACGAGCGTCTGGAGCATTATGAGGATCATGCTACTGCTCTCGCTGAATCTACCAATCCTCAGTCTATCCTTAACAAACTGTTCTAGGAGTAGTTTGTATCAGGACGAACTGATTATGAATAAATTATCTTTTGAAATATGTTTATTCATAATTTTTATGTTGAATGCCGAATAGATGTTTTCAGCACTTTTCCGAATCTACATGACTCCGAATGATGCTTCCCGAACGCAATGACGTCATTTTAGTCGATTGGATCTTAGTCTTGCGTTGCAAACGATGTGACACACTGCTCAGTATGGTCATTCAAGGCCTCACTTTTCTCTTCTCCTGATAAACCAACCAGTCAGAATGCCGAAATCAATTTTCAAACTATTCGGCTGTACATAGATATTTTTGTACTAAAGGCGATATGAACCATATCGGCTGTCTTCAAATTTTATGGGATTTTTTAAGCTAAAGGCGATGTCTCTCCATCGGCTATGTTTGATTTCAAACTCCTTTTATGAACCAACCTCAACACTGGGATAAAATCTCTTAAGAAATCTTCCATTAATAGCTCGGTGAATTCCTCTCCGAGCAAAGTTTTCAAAATATATGCATTGCCAGGGCACACATTTTACTATCCGAAAGGGTCCTTCTCAATTTGAAGACCATTTGCCGAATGCTCTATCCTTCGTTCCAATCGGCGGTATAGTCTTCCAAACCCAGATCACCTTCTCGCGAATTGCTTCACTCTAACTTTCTTATTATAATACTTGGCAACACGTATCTTGTTTTTCTCAATATTCTCTCCGGTGCGTTGAGACGAATCGGATGCAAATCTTCTAATTCATCCATCATTAAGTTTGAATAATCTTCCTTTTCCAAATCCTTTTGTAACATAACTCGTCTTGAACCCGATTGCAATTCCCATGGTAAAAACAAAGATGGTGTCCATAAACCAATTCATAGGAGATGTCTGAGTTGACCCATGACAAGCCATTCGATAAGCCCACAATGCTTCATTAAGAACCAAATGCCATCTTCTTGGTTTCTCATCAATTTTCTTCTGGATGATCTTAATCATAATCTTATTTGATGCTTCTGCTTGGCCATTGGCTTGTGCATAATAAGGAGAGGAATTATATAACTTAATTCCCATGTCTTCGGCAAAATCACAAAACTCCAAGGAAGTAAACTGAGTTCCTTGATCAGTCGTTATAGTTTGAGGGATCCCAAACCTATGAATTATATGCTCCTTAACAAAACTGATCATGTTTTCTGATGTAACCTTCTTCAAAGGGATAGCTTCCACCCACTTGGTAAAGTAATCCGTAGCCAAGAGCACAAACTTATATCCTTTACTCGAAGGAGGATGAATTTGACCAATTAAATCTATACCCCATCCTCTAAATAGCCAAGGTTTGATTATTGGGTTCATAGCAGATGCTGGAGCCTTTTGAATATTGCCGAATTTTTGACAATCGTGACATCCCTTATAATATTCAAAGCAATCTTCTAGCATGGTTGGCCAAAAATAACCAGTCCTTCTAATTATCCACTTTATTCATTAAGCTGATTGATGTGCACCACACAAACCTTCATGTACCTCATACATCATCTTTCTAGCCTCTTCTTGATTTAATCATTCAAGTAACACTCCATCTATAGACTTGTAATATAATTGATTATCAAGAAGCACAAATTTGAGAGCTTTGTACCTAAGTTTTTCGAAACTCTCTATGATGGATCCCTTAGATAATCGGCGATCTCGCACCTCCAATCTCTAATCACTTGATCAGCATTCAAAACATCTTTATTTGTAGTGAGAACTTGATTCTCATGATATCCGTAAGCGATTTGGGCTAACTTATTTGCTTCTTCATTGTGCCCCCCCTAGGGATATGATGCAAGGTTACTACTCAAAAACCTTTCAAAAGTTCCTAGCATTCTTCATAATATTCTCTTAACACATTATTCTTGCATTCATATTGACCAGTTAATTGGTTAATTACCCATTTCGAAATCCCCAAAAGATTTCAACAAAGAACGGCTTTTACCTCTACAAGAAGCCGAAGCCCTCTAAGCAATGCTTCATACTGCTGCTTGATTATTAGTAACGTAAAAACTCAATGGGAATAGCATATTCAAAAGTTACCCCCTATGGAGAAATCAAAAAGAATACTGGCACCACCACCTTTACTACAAGATGAACCATCGAAGAATAAAGTCCAGGGCACAACGCTTATCATCTTAATAGAAGGATCACGATGTTGTGTAATAAAATCAGCAATAATTTGACCTTTTACTTTGCTTTTGCCGATTCATATCTCAAATCAAATTCGATAAAGCTAAGATCCATTTGCCAATCCTTCTATTTAAAATTGGCATTGACAACATATGCTTTATTACATCAAAACTAGAAACTACCATGCATTCGGCATTTAACAAGTAGTGCGAAATTTGGTACGTGAGTAATACACGCACAAGCAAAGTTTCTCCATAGCCGAATATCTTGTTTACGGATCCAACAGTTTTTAGCTAAAATAAGCTATCACCTTCTCCTTACCTTCACGTTCTTGCATGAGGGCCGATCCTATTGTTAGGCTATCGGCGCCACATACAACTTAAAAGGCTTGTCAAATTGTGGAGGTACCAATACGGGCGGTGCCTTCATGTATTCCTTGATTTCATCAAAAGCCTTACATTGTATGTCACCCCATACAAATTCTTGATCTTTCTTGAGCTTCAATAGTGGAGAGAAAGGTAAAATTCTTTCTGATAAATTGGATATAAATCTTCTTACAAAATTAATTTTGCCGAGCAGCGATTGTAACTCCATGAGATTGGTTGGAGGGACAATTTTATCTATTGCCTCTATGCTCTTTTTCCCGACTTCAATCCCACCTTTATGGACTAGGAACCCTAAAATTCACCGGTAGAGACTCCAAAAGCACACTTGTTCGGATTCATTTTCAAACCATGCTTTCTAGTGCATTCTAGAGTCTTCCTCAAGTCGGCTAAATGTCCTTCATGGTTCCCGGACTTAACCACCACGTCATCGATATAGATCTCCATGACTTTACCGACCAACTCATGGAAGATATAATTCATAGCCCTTTGATAAGTTGCACCGGCATTCTTCAACCCTAACGTCATAACAATCCATTCAAACAAACCAATGTGCCCAGGACATCTGAAAGCTGTCTTTGATACATCTTCCATTGCCATAAAAATCTGGTTATAACCAGCATTCCCATCCATAAAGCTAATGACCTCATACCCGGCCCATTTGCGTCTACCAATAAATCAGCAATTGGCATCGGGTATCCATCCATCGGGGTAGCTTTATTAAGATCTCTGAAGTCTATACTGACCCCCCATTTTTCCATTTTTCTTGTATACTTTGGAACTATATTTGAAATCCACTCCGCGTATCTACATGGCTGAATGAAGTTTGCTTCTAACAATCTTTCAATTTCTTTCTTCACATCGGCCAATACCTCCTCTTTATAAATCTTTCGTGAAGGTTGTTTGTAGGGATGATACCTAAACTTAATAGGTAATCGATGTTCAACAATAGAGCGATCTAATCCGGGCATCTACGTGTAATCCCAAGCAAAACAATCTTTAAACTCTTTTAGAAGATTTATCAATCGTATTCTATATTCGGATCCAGGTTCACGCTAATATACATCAGCCTTGACTTAGTATCATCACCAACATTTATCTCTTCCAACTTGTCGGCCGACATAAAACCGCATCCCAACTTTCCTTTGTTGCCATCGATTGGATTACCCATTTAAAAATTGCTGTGAGAGTCGACTGCTTGGATCGGCATTTGATCCTTGTTAAAGACAATTACAGGACCTTCTCCCCATACTTTACCAGAGAAACAATCAATGCCATCATACTCCCCAGAAGCAGGCTCGAAGCAATACTTACGGAATCATCGGCGTGAACAACTTCAATATCATCTCCAACCCATTGAATAAGAATTTGGTGCATGGTTGAAGGAATGCAACAATTGGCATGGATCCAGTCTCTCCCTAGCAGTAGACTATATGCCCCCTTGCCATCATTGACAAAGAATGTGGTGATCAAAGTTTTTGACCCAATCATCAACTCGACATGCACAGCCCCGCGGATATCAGAAGGGTTACCAGCAAAGTCTCTGAGAACCATGTCGGTTTTTAGCAAATCTTCACTTGTCATTCCAAGTTTCTTGAAGGTAGTATACGGCATGATATTGATAGCAGCTCCTCCATCGACAAACATTTTAGTCAGAGGCTTACCGTTGACGTATCCTTTCAGATAAAGCGGCTTTAAATGACGATACTTGACTGGTTTGTCAAAAACTGCCTGTTGCGTTAATACAAGCTGGGCCATCAAGTCTTGAAATTCACTTTCATCGAAATCAGAATATACTTCCTCTTGGACATCCTGGTTTTCAGGAGCTATGAACTCTGATGGGAGGAAGAAAGCCATGCATGCATCACCTGAAGGGCCGTGACCATCGGGTTTCTTTTTAGGGCGCCATGTCTGCTTTCCCTCAACGGCTGCTTGTTTCAGCTCCTCGTTCCTCAAACGCTGAACTCTTCTCTTTTGGCTCTTTCTCAATCCTGGAGGGCACCACTGTCCTCTCTGCCATACGTATCCATGGGAATCTTCCTCTCCATTATATCCCTTGTAATGAGCCCAACGTTGATCTGCAAACCTCTTCTTTCGCTGATTTTCAAAGCTTTCCATTTTTAAACGCCGATCGTCCTCAGGAAACTGTGTTCCAAGTCTTTCATGGATCGGACGGCGGTTGACTCGAGACTGCCTGTACCCAAAATATTGATCACTGCATTCAGGGCAATTGTTCCTAGCAGGCAACTTCAAGCCTTCGTTCCAACAGTGTTTAAAGAATGAACACCCCCAATGAGACTGCTCCATCTCTCTCATGTGTTCTTCTTGCTCTCTACGATACACCTCTTCTTCGTATCTTCGGCGTTCTTCTATAAACCTTTGCTCTTCATAATATTTCTTCTCTTCTTTGTCTTTGCCATTTGTTCAATAGAATCGAGATGTAACTTTAGGCTTAGAAGTTTTACCTCTCTCAGTTCGGCTATTCTTGAACCGAACCTTTTGCTTTAGCTCTTCGCTTGTGATTTGCCGATTAGGGTCGACAGCACCATTCTTTCTTTTAGCTCTATCGAGGGTTAGCACCTTCATTTTGCCTTTATCTTTAGCATCATTTGTGGAAACCATATTTACGTAAAAGGAGATCATATTCTGAGGGAAAGGCTGATCATCAATCTTCATTTGCCATCAAACTTTAAATGTCCCTCCTGTATAGCTTTTTGAACCCGCACTCTAAACATTCGGCGCTATTGATAGAATGAGAATTAGTAGTATGATAGCCACAATACTTCTTGTCTTTCACTCCTTCAGGACGCAACATAGGATGTCCGTCTGGCAATTTGATGTGTCCTTCCCTTACTAACAGATCAAAGAGCTTGTCTAACTTGGAAACATCAAAATCATAGGTCCCTTTCTGTTGCCTTAACCAGCGTTGACTAACTTGAGTGGGCTCTTTTGCCCAAGTTAATTCAGCTGTAGCTATCTCGTCTTCATCATCGTACTTGGCTACTTCTTCCAAGAAGCTTTGATACATCTCATTGGTAACATTCCCTTTTTGGAAGCGGTTATCTCTTCTGAACCCCTGAGCTTGATTACTCATAGTAGCTAGCTGCTGTGAAAGTTGACGAAGGTCATCAAACTCCATGCCGAATAGCTTTTCTCTGACATTCGGCTGTATGCCTGCTATTGCCATTCCTGGCAACTGGTCATCTGGTAAATTCAAAGAGTAGCAAAGATTCTTGGTTTCCCTGAACCTGCGAAGATATTCCTATGGCGTCTCATTGGCTCTCTGTCTCAGACCCATAAGATAAACCAGCTTCTTTTCATTAGTACCCATGAAGAAGTATGCATGAAATTTTTTCTCTAGTTCTGCCCATGTGCCAATAGAGTGGGTCAAGGCAGAGAAATAAACCACGTGAAAGCTGGTCCCGTGAGAGACAAAGGAAAATACCGAATCCTCCAAGCTTCATCAGTAGAAGCTTCCCCAAGCTGCATCAAGTAACGACTGATATGCTCTAAAGCACTAGTATCATCCTGACCAGAGAACTTAGTCAAATCTGTTGGGGGCTTAACCCTTGGAGGAAGTGCCACTCTATTGTACCATTCTGGATAAGGAGACTTGTATGAATAGGATTGATTCTTCGGCTTTAGGCCGAACTGATTTTGCATCATGTCAGCCATTCTATGCATGATGATATCAACATCTGAACTTGGAGTCCCATGTGCTTGCCTTCCGTAAGGTATCCCCCGACGCACTCCTCAGATCCTAGGTTCGGCAAAGCATCTAAAGCAAAATAATCAAGAAATTCCTGATATCCATCTCCATACATATTCCTCTGCAACCTATTCAATGTTGGAGACACTTTAAAAGCTAATGGTGGAACATCTCCTGTTGTACCAAACGTCACCTGACCATAAGTAGGATGTCGTGGCTTTTCATTAGGGACTAGTCCACCTTTGTTTGAGCCGATGCCCCATCTTCTCCAAGCAGGCTTCTCTTGATACTTTGGCACATGGAAGAGTGTCGGCCCAATGGATTGGTCCTGCATTCTCCTCAAAGTATTTATCACCGTTGGGCGAAAGTGCTAACCATGATCGCATCGAAAGGTGTTCAAAAGACTGTGATGATTTGTCATGGTTTCTCCCAGAGCTTTGTGAACTAACTTTGACATCTTCCAAGCATCCTCCTCCTCGGTGAAATCAGATTGGTGTGGAAGGAGAACCCTTGGCAACGATCGCTTTTCGGAAAACCTTGTTGCTTTTATTCTTCTTGGAGAAAGATATCAAACACTTCGTTGAAACCGATCACATGCTTGTTGCACCAACTCTCTCGAATTCTCTGGCAACTCGTCCAAGGTCACGTCCCGAACATGATCGTTGTTGATCTTAGGCATCTTGAACGATGATGGTCCCACCGAGCATGCCAAAAAAGTGTGTTGACACAAAATACGACGCACCGTGCCTCACACACCGCAGTTTTAAAAGCGTGGCTTCAATCGGGCAACCGAAGCGGTTTAAAGATCCGAAGCGTGCCGGTCAATTTGACCTGAAATTGACAAGAGGTAAAAGATGTTAAATACAAAAAATCGGAACATGCCGGGTGAGACCGCATACGTTCCGTATATACGGCCCCTAGCCACTTACGACAACATACGCCTATAGAAGCTGCATGCGCCAAATCATGTTTATATGTCGTTCGGCTAACATGAGGATAAAGCATGTGAACATCAACTACCGAATATGTATGCATGGTAAGACATGTTTGAGCAAGTCAACGTTGATCATAAATTGAAGCATAACCAAGCTCGGCAAATTAGCCGAGTCGTGGTCCATGAAGAAGAAACATACAAGCTATCATGAGCAAACCCATCAAGAACTCGTATTCGCCGCACGACACCTAATCCTATCAAGGCTTACACACTTCTAATATGCAAGAACCCACAACATGTAACAACCTAGATTGATCTATTTCAGCTATGTAAGCATATGATCTATTTATCATGATGATATAAGAATAAGACGTTAAAGAGCAAATAGATCTATGAAGGTAAAGAACCGAAACTTATCAATCTAGATTGGGCAAAAAGGGTGTTATAAATATATAAAATATTAAATACATGCAACATGTGATAACTTAATGAATCTACTAGACCTTGCCAAATCTAATAGAGCCGATAACTATCTTGCTTTGCTAAGCTATCAAGCGAACACCTGCCGCACGGTAATCTAGTCGAGATAAACAAAGCACAAGCAAAGACCTCTTGGTTGTCAAGCAAACGCCCGCACGGCCATCCAAATAGACAAACAAGACTACTTGCATCGATATCTAAATCCACCACATGATACTAGACATGATAGCAAGGTTGTCGGAACTTACTTGAGGTCGACGGATCGATAGCCCCTCTAGAAGAACTCGACGACACAACAAAGGACTCGAAACTTGGCACGGGGCCGATTGTATTGATTTGGTTGTGAATATCTTTTACAATGGTCGAGGGTTTACATTTATACCACTGTAATAACATGAATCCTAAAAGATTACGATTACACAATACATTAAAGGTAACTCAAAAATACGGCGATCTTAGCTCTAATCCTCTTCTGAGTCCTTGATCATCACATTCCTTTTCTTATAGCTAGTTTTATCCTGCCACCTTTTTACTTCCCGAATAGAGCTAGCACCTCCAAAGATAGCCGACTGCACGATTACTCGAACCGCCGAGTTAGCCGACCGCATGGATGCTTGCGAATCGCCAAAATAGGCACCCGCATGGATGCTTGCCGAATGCTACCGAACATTTACCTTTCGTAAGTCCGCCCGCACTGGCCCAATTGTCATCTTCTCGCCTTTACCAAAATCCAGTGTTAACACACTAGCTTGAGATTGAACTTGAGAGTCACTAACTTACACATTTGGAGATGTAATCATTTGATCTTTATTATCTTCACATCCACCACTTGAGTTGGCCTTGTGTCCCTAACATCTATTTCCTTCATGGCTTGTATCAATTGAGTTCCTCTCACATCATCAAGATTTTCTTCCTCATCTTGAGAGCCTTTGGTTTCATCAAATTTAACATCATGCACTTCCTCAACTATGCCATGAGTGAGATTCCAAACTCTATATGCTTTGCTTGTAGTGGAGTAACCGAGTAGAAATCCTTCATCACACTTTTTTCTCAAACTTGCTCAATCGAGTGCCCTTCTTGAGAATGTAGCATTTGTACCCAAATACTCTAAAGTATGCAATGTTGGGCTTTCTTCCATTCAACAACTCATATGGTGTCTTCTCCAATAGCCTATGACAATAGAGCCTATTTGAGCAATAGTTGGTGGTATTGATTGCTTCGCCCAAAATGAATCATCCACATTGTATTCACTCAACATTGATCTTGCCATGTCAATCAAAGTTCTATTCTTTCTTTCAACTAGCCCATTTGATTGAGGAGTGTACTTGGCCGAGAATTAATGCTTGATTCCAAAATCATCACATAACTCTTCAATTCTTGTGTTCTTGAACTCACTACCATTATCGCTTCTCACTTTCTTGATTGATGTTTCAAACTTATTAGTCTATGAGAAAGCGTAAATCCAACGCTTTGGTTGGGCCAAATAGATCCATGTGCGCAAATGAGCGTGCGGTCGGCCGGGATAACTTTGAGCTATTCGGCAAGCGGATGTGCAATTGACTCGGGTGATTCGGCAAGCATTGGTGCGGGAGATCGGCTATCTTTGAAGACAAGTGGCTCCATTCGGGAAGCAAAAGGTGGCAAGCAAGAAGCCGAATAGAAGGAGAAAAGCGTGATGATCAAGGACTCCGAGGAGAATTATAGCAAGAGTCTCGCCATACTTTTGAGTTACCTTTAACATATTGTGTACGTCGTAATTCTTAGGATTCATGTTATGTCCAGGTATAAATATAGACCCTCGACCATTGTAAAGATATTCACAATCAAATCAATACAACCGCCCCGTGCCACGCTTTCGAGTCCTTTTGTCGTGTCGCCGAAGTTCTTCGAGAGGAGCCAATCGATCCGCCGACCTCCGTAAGTTCCGCAACCTTGCTATCATGTCTAGTATCATGCGGTGGATTTAGATCTTGATGCAAGTAGTCTTGTTCGCCTCGATGGGATGGCCGCGGCGGCAGCGCCTACTTGATGATCAAGAAGTCTTTGCTTATGCTTTGTCTATCTCGACTAGATGGTCGCGGCGGCAAAGGCCCGCTTGATAGCTTAGCGAGGCAAGATAGTTATCGATTCTTGGTTAGATCGTGAGTCGCGGCGGCAAAGCTAGATCCGCTCAAGGATTAGTTATCGGCTCTATTAGATTTGGCAAGATCTAGTAGATTCATTAAGTTATCACGTGTTGCATGACTTTAATATTTTATTTATTTGTAACACTTTTTGCCCAATCTAGATTTGATCGGTTTCTGGCTTTTATTTTATAGATCTATTTGCTCTCTAACGTTCTTTTACTCTTATATTATCATGATAAATAGATCGTATGCTTACATAGCCGAATTGGATCAATCTAGATTGTTACATGTTGCGGTTCTTGCATGTTAGAAACAATTAGACTTTGATAGGATCGGGTATCGCGGCGGCGTATGCAGTGTCTTTGATTAGTTTAGTCGTGATAATTTGTATGTTCCTTCTTCATGGACCCCGAGTCGGCCGTATTGCCGAGCTTGGTTATGCTTCAATTCATAGTTAACTATTCACTTGTTCAAACATGTCTTCTTACGCATGCATGTTCGGTAATCAATACACTACGTGTTTCACCTTCATATTAGCCGAATGAATCGTATGCATGATTGGCGCATGCCTTCTATAGCCGTATGTCGCCGTAAGTGGCTTCGTGGTCGTATATACGAACTGCCCGTCTCATCCGACACGCCCGATTTTGTATTTAATAGCTTTTGTCCCTTGTCGGGCCAGTCAAACCGACCGGCACGCCTCCGATCTCCAAACCGCGGCGGCCGTCCGATTGAAGTCACGCTTTTTGGCTTGTCGTGTGCTTGGCGCAGGTGCAGATTTTGTGCCAACACACTTTTTGGCACGCCTCGGTGGGACCATCTCCCCGATTCAAGATGTCGGACGCCAATAACAATCATGTTCTCGACGTGACGCCGGATGAATTGCCGCACCAATTGAGAGCAACAAAGGGAGCAAGCATGCGAGCAATACAAGCATAAATGCTTAATGTCTTTCTCCAAGAACAAGAGCAACAAGGTTTTTCGTAAGGCCATTGCCAAGAGTTCTTCTTGCACATCAAACCGATTGCTCAAGAGGAAGAAGCTCAAAAGGTATCGATTTGGTCCATAAAGCCTTGGCGTATACCATCGAACCACAACACGGCCTTTCTAAATACTTTCCGAGTAATCATGGCTAATACTTTCTACCAACAGTCGATAAGTATTTTGAAGATGGTGTGGGACCAATTGTGGACCAAGGCTTTTCAATATTCCAAAATATCAAGAGAAGCAACCCAAGATGCAGAAACATCCGGGATTAACAAAGATGAAGTAGAGACTCATGAAAAGCAACCACCTCCTACTTATGGCCAAGTGACGCTTTGGCACTACCGAAAGAGTACCGCAATCGCATACAAGATATCTCCAAAGATCAAACAAAGTTACAAAGGAACATGTATGGGGATGGATATCATGAGTTCACCGACTATACCGCTTCTAGATGCTCTACCGAATCCAGATATAGAAGTGCAAAGAGAATACCATCCGAGGACAAGCACGTGAACTCCGAAGACGCATATTGACATAATCATGCAAAGGATGGCCGATATGATGCAACATCGCTCGCCTAAAGCCAAAGAATCAATCCTATTCATACAAGTCTGCATACCTGCAATGGTATAACAGGTTGCACTACCAAAGAAGGGTGAAGCCACCAACGGATTTAACCAAATTTTCTCGGGTCGATGATACAAGTACCACAGAGCATATTAGCCGATACCGATACAGCTTTTGGGAGGCGCCCACGCATCGAAGCTTGAGGATTCGGTATTTTCCATTGTCTCTCACAGCCCAGCCTTTCACCGGTTTACTTCTCTACCAAATGATTCTATTGGTACTTGGGCGTAACTTGAAATGTAAGTTTCATGCTTATTTCTTCACCGAACTATCGAAAAGAAGCCGGTAGACCTTACCGCTTTAAGGCGTAAAGCTAATGAGACACCACAAGAATATCTTCGCAGTTCGTAGAAACTAAGAGTCTTTGCTTCTCGCCGAATTTACTGCATTTATCGCTTGCCCGAATAGCAATAGCAGGGATGCCGCCGAATGTCGTGGAGAAGTCGTTCGGCATGGAATTTGATGATCTCGGCCAACTCGCCGTAGATTAGCCGTCATGAGTAATCAGCTCGTGGTTTCGTAAGGGATAACCGCCATCGAAGGGTAATGTTGCTAGTGAGATGTATCGAGTTTCCCCGGAAGAAGCAACCGAGTACGAGGATGAAGATGAAATAGTCAAGCAAATGAAAGTTGACTTGGGATAAAGAGCCTACCCAAGTAAGTCAGCGGTGGCTGAAACAACAAAAGGGGACTTACGATTTTGATGTCTCCAAATCGATAAGCTTTTTGATCTGTTGGTGAGGGAAGGACGCATCAAGCTACCGTGAGGGACATCCCATGCTACGCCCGAAGGGGTGAAAGACAAGAGATATTGTGGTTATCATAATACTAATTCTCACTCCATCAATGATTGCCGAAAGTGTTCGAGTTCGATTCGTAAGGCAATTCAAGAGGGGCATCTGAAATTTGATGGCAAGATGAAGATTGATGGCAAACCTTTCCCTCGTAACATGATTTCTTTCTCTCGCCGGAATGGTTTCTCGCAGATGACCCTAAAAGCAAGGGAAAGATGAAAGTGTTGACATCGAAAAGAGCTAAGAAAAGTGGCAATCAGAGACCCCAACCGACAGATTATCGCCAAGAATTGAAAGAGAAAGTTCGGGTTCAAAAAATAGCCGAACCGAGAAAGGTGAAACGCCCGCACTAAGGGTGACATCACGAATCTTGCCGAATAAATGGCGTAGGCAAAGAAGAGCAAGAATATTATGAAGAACAAAAGTTCTTAGAAGAACGGTGGAGATATGAAGAAGAAATGTACCACCGAGAACAAGAAGAACACATGAGGGAACTAGAACAGCCTCATTGGGGTTGTTCATTCTTTAAGCATTGTTGAATGAAGGCTTGAAGTCGCCTCGCTAGAAACAATTGCCCGTAATGCAAAGATCAAGATATGGCTACAAAGTGCGCCTCGAAGTCAACCGCCGACCACCCATGAAAGACTTGGAGTTCAATTTCCCGAGGACGACGGGCGATAAAATTAAATGACTTTGATCATCGAGGAAGAGATTCATGGATCAGCATTGGGTTCATCCCGAAGAGTACGATGAGGAAGGAAATACTCATGGATATAGATGGCGTAAAGGGCAATGGTGCCCACCGTGGTTGAGGAAAAGTCGAAGAGGAGAGTGCAAATGATTAAGAAACAAAGAGTCGAACAAAGCCGCCGCAGAAGAAAAGAAGGAATGGCGCCCAAAGAAGAAATCCGATGAGAAGGGTCCTTCGGGTGATGCATGCATGGCTTTCTTCCTCCCATCGAATTCATAGCTCCCGACAATCAAGAAGTACAAGAGGAGATTTACTTCGATTTTGATGAAAGTGAGTTTCAGATCTAATGGCTCAAATTTATACTAACACGACAAGCAACTTTTGACAAGCCGCCAAACATCGCCACTTGAAACCGCTTTTACGTGAAAGGATACGCCAATGGGAAGCCTCCAACCAAGATGTTTGTTGATGGAGGAGCCGCTATCAATATAATGCCATATTCCACGCTTAGAAAGCTCGATGACGGATGAAGATTTGCTTAAAACCGACATGATCCTTAGAGACTTTGTCGGGCAATCCTTCCGACACTCGAGGAGCCGTGCATGTTGAGTTGATGATTGGGTCTAAAACCCCGATCACTACGCTCTTCGTCATTGACGGCAAGGGGGCATACAGCTTTGCTTCTTGGGAGAGACTGATTCATGCTAATTGTCTGTATTCCTTCAACTATGCACCAAATCCTTATTCAATGGATAGGGGATGACGGGAGATCATACATGCCGATGATTCGGTAAGTGTGGCGCTTCGAGCCAGCCTTATTGGGAATATGATGGTGTTGATTGTTTTTCCGCAAAGTATGGAAAGAAGGTCCCGTTAATGTATTCAACAAGGATCAACAAATCCAAGCAAATGGCTCGAACAAAGAATTTTTGATGGGTAACCCAATCGATGGCAACAAAGGAAAGTTGGGACACGGTTTTATGTCGGCCGACAAATTAGAAGAGATAAATGTTGGCGATGAGTCCAAATCAAGGCCGATGTACATTAGTGCAAATTTGAGTCCGTAATGTAGAGAACAATTAGTAAATCTTCTGAAGGAGTTTAAAGATTGCTTTGCTTGGGATTATACGTAGATGCCTCGGACTAGATCGTTTCTATTGTTGAACATCGATTACCTATTAAGTCGGGTATCGACCCTATAAACAACCTCCGAGGAAGATCTATAAAGAAGAGGTACCGGCCGATGTGAAGAAGGAAATTGAAAGGTTATTGGAAGCAAACTTCATTCGGCCGCAGTGTACGCAGATTGATTTCGAATATAGTTCCCTGCTTACAAGAAGAATGGGAAGATGAGAGTTTGTATAGACTTCGAGATCTTAACAAGGCCACCCAATGGATGGGTATCCGATGCCAATTGCCGATTTGTTAGTAGACGCAGCAAATGGGTATGAAGTCATTAGTTTTATGGATGGTAATGTCGGCTATAATCGATCTTCATGGCAATAGAAGATATTTCAAAAACGGCTTTTAGATGCCCCGCCACATTGGTTTATTTGAATGGATTGTAATGACGTTTGATTGAAGAATGCCTAAGTAACTTATCAAAGAGCCATGAATTACATATTTCATGAGTTGATCGGCAAAATTGTGGAGATCTACATTGATGATGTAGTAGTCAAATCTAAAGACTATGAGAAACATTTAGCCGATCTAAGAAGAACTTTGGAATGCACTAGAAAACATGGTTTGAAGATGAATCCAAACAAATGTGCTTTCTGAGTGTCACCGGTGAGTTCTTGGGATTCCTTATTCATAAAGGAGGAATTGAAGTTGGAAAGAAGAGCATGGAGGCAATAGATAAAGTTGTTCCCCAACTAATCTCACGTAATTACAGCCCCCGCTCTAAAGATCAATTTCGTAAGAAGGTTCATTTCCAATTTATCGAAAGAATCTTGCCCTTTTCTCCATTATTAAAGCTCAAGAGGAATCAAGAATTTGTATGGGGTGACGTGCAACAAAAGGCTTTTGATGAAATTAAAGAATACATGAAGGCACCACCAGCTTTTGGTACCTCCACAACTTAACAAGCCTTTCAAGTTAAATGTGGCGGCCGATACCCTAACGATAGGATCGGCCCTCATGCAAGAGTATGAAGGGAAGGAGCGAAGTCATAGCTTATCTTAGCCGAAAGTTGTTAGACCCGAGACAAGATATTCGGCTATGGAAAAATTGTGCTTGTGTGTGTATTACTCATGTACTAAGCTTCGCATTATTTATTAAAAGCCGAATGCGTGATTATTTCAAGTCATGATGTGATCAAGCATATGTTGTCAATGCCAATTTTAAATGGAAGAATTGGCAAATGGATTTTGGCTTTGTCGGAATTTGATTTAAAATACGAATCGGCAAAAGCAAAGTGAAGGGTCAAATTATTGCTGATTTTATTACGCAACATCATGACCTTAGCAACAAATATAGTAGGCATTGTACCTTGACTCTATTTTTCGATGGTTCATCCCGCAAAGAAAGGTGGGGGCGCTGGCATATTCTATTAGTTTCTCCACGGGAATAACTTTTGAGTATGCTATTCCCATTGAATTTCATGTGACTAACAATCAAGGTAGTATGAAGCATTGCTTAGAGGGCTTCGGGCTTGTAGAGATAAAAGCCGCCGCCGTTGAAATCTTTGGAGACTCGAAATGGGTGATCAACCAGCTTGATTGGCCAATATGAGTGTAAGAATGACGCGCTAAGAGAATACTATGAGGAATGCCGAACTTTTAAAAAGCTTTCTGGTAGCAACCTTGCATCATATCCCTAGGGGGCACAATGAAGAAGCAAATAGATTGGCCCAAATCGCTTCGATATCGTGAAAATCAAGAAGTCTTCACTATAGGAGAGAATATTCCGTATGCCGAATGTGGTTGGCGATTGAGGCATGAAATCATCGAATATCCAAGGATCCATCGCAGAAAAGTTACCCGAAAAGCTCGTGTACAAAGCCCTTAAGTTCGCCCTTCTCAATGATCACTTGTATTACAAATCTATAGATGGAGTATTGCTCAAGTGTCTAAGCCAAGAAGAGGCCGAAAGGGTGATGTATGAAGTGCATGAAGGATTATGTGGTGCACATCAATCGCCTTACCGAATGAAATGGATAATTCGAGAACCGGTTATTTTTGGCCAACTATGCCGAAGATTGCTTTGATTATTATAAAGGGTGTCATGATTGTCAAAAATTTGGCAATATTCAAAAGGCTCCAAAGATCTCGTTATGAACCCAATAATCAAACCTTGGCCATTTAGAGGATGGGGCATAGATTTAATTGGTCGATACATCCTCCTTCGAGCAAAGGGCATAAGTTTGTGCTCCCGGCCACGGATTATTTTACTAAATGGGTCGGCCATTCCTTTGAAGAAAGTTACATCGTAAAATATGATCGCTTTTGTTAAAGAGCATATAATTTATAGGTTTGGAATCCTCAAACTATAACAACCGATCAAGGAACCCGCTTTTTACTTCTTCGAATTTTGCGACTTTGCCGAAGACATGGGGATCAAGTCGTATAATTCTTTCTCCTTATTATGCACAAGCCAATGGGCAAGCGTAAGCATCCAATAAGATTATGATCAAGATCATTCAAAAGAAGATTGATGAGAAACCGAAGAGATGGCATTTGGTTCTCAATGAAGCATTGTGGGCTTATCGGATGGCTTGTCATGGGTCAACTCAAACATCTCCTTATGAATTGGTTTACGGGCATCATGTCGCCTTTTACCATGGGAATTGCAATCGGGTTCAAGAAGAGTTATGTTGCAAAAAAGATTTGGAAAAAGAAGATTATACAAATTTGATGATAGATGAATTGAAGATTTACATTTCATTCGCCTCAAGGCATTGGAAAATATTGAGAAGAATAAAATACGTGTTGCCCGATATTATAACAAGAAAGTTAGAGAAAAGCAATTTTTGAAGGTGACCTGTTTGGAAAACTATATCGCCGATTGATCGAAAGACAGTGGCATTCGGCAAGTGGTCTCCAAATTGGGAAGGGCCCTTTCGGTAGAAAGATGCGTGCCGGCAATGCATATATTTTGAAGACTTTGTTTGGGGAAGAATTTACCGTAGCTATCAACGACGATATCTTAAAAAAATATTACCCCAAAGATCGGGTTGGTTCAGAAGAGAATTTGAATCAAACAAACCGATGAGATAACATCGCCTTTAGTGAAAAAAAATATGAAGTTGGTAAATAGCCGATACGATTCATGTCGCCTTCGCTCAAAATATAACCGAATGATCTTATGTTGACCTCAACATTCGACCGGGTTGGTTTATCGGGAAAAGAGAAAGATGAAATCCTCGAATGATACCGCCGCTGACTCGTCAAATCGCTTGTGGCGTAAGACTAAGATCTAATCGACTAAAGTGATGTCACCGCATTCGAAAAATCACTCAAGAACCGCTTCAATCAAAGAGGACACCGAAGACATTCATTTGGCAATCAACACAAGATCATAAACAAGACACATTCTCGAAGATGATTTCATTATTCACGATCAATCCCTAGTTACAAACTACTCCCCGAACAACTTATTAAGAACAGATTGGGGATTGGTGGATTCGGCAAGGGCAAGAGCATGGTCCCCGTGAGAGCCCAAATGCCTCCTCGATGTCCTCCACCTCGTGAGGATGACCTTCCTCGCAAATCCAACGGCCCCGAATGTAATAGTCCTCATTGGTGCGAGAGGACATCGCCGCCAAAGCCGAGGGACACACCAAGGTGGACACCTTGATGACGGCCCGATCAACACGGCCATCCATGGCATCCAGCGCGTGCCTCGTGAGTTTCTCCCCGGCATTCACCTTGTCACCGCCTCGGTTGCCGCCGCCTTCAACCGATCGTTTCTCCGCAGAGAGTGCCGAAAGATGAAAAGTTAATCAAGACAAATAAGAGGATTGAGAGAAAAAAGAAATCTATGTGAGAATGCCGAACCAGTGATGGCGCCGCAGAATCGCTTGCGCCGATCCTCCCATTCGGCTTGGCGCAATGCCGAATCGCTTGGAGACGCCGCCCAGCTCGGTCCGGGCTTCATCCCTTTCCTTGCGGAACCGAGCGCCTCCTCATGAATGTACAAAGGGTCCTCGCCTCCGATTCCGCCGACCCCAAGGGTTGGCGTTGTATGAGTTGTCGGACTCGAAGAGCTCGACGAACTCGAGGAGCCGAGACGGGACCGGCCGGTCCGAGGTTCCCTGAGTCACCACCATCGGGGAAGAAGGTGAGATTGCCCCGTGATGACCCTCGCCCCAAGGAAGATGAAGAAAACCAAGGTTAGGGGAGATGAACAAAGGAGCAAGAACACACGAAGATGGCAGATTATCTTACCCATGGCGCTGCCGACGCCGCGCCTACTCCCTCCGCCTCTCCCTCGCCAGACGCTTCCCATGGTCACCGGCGCCGACATTGGTGATTTGAGGTGGGGTTTTCTTCCTAAAAGTTTCGGGAGAAGATGAGAAGATGATGATGAATGCTAACCGGCGATGGTGGTGGAAGCCGAAGAGGGCTTTATTTATAGGCCAAAATGGAGTTCGTGGCGCATCTACTTTGAGTATACCAAACGACAAAGTAGGGTTTACTTTTTGGGTCGCACGGATCGGGCCAAGCTCTGGCTAAATCGAAAAGCGACGGTTCGTAAGAATCGGCTAATCCTCCGATCGGAAATCCAGCAATGATGGCCGCCCTGCTATTCGAAGCTTAAGAACATTCGCTATGTCATCACGACAAGAATGGAAAAGACCAAAGCACAACAAAGAATACAATTGTTTAAAAAAATCAAAGGTGTTACAAGTCGAATGTTTTACTCATTTAAGAACAGCTTTGATTGCGCCTATGATATCATCCCTAATTCGGCCGACTTCTTCTAGCACCTTCTTGTCATCGCCCTCGAACTCCGATTCTCGTAAGCCCGGTTTTGATCTCGCCGATGTTCCTTGATGACAGATGATATCTTTGTCTTGGCCGCATCTATAGAGTTCGGCAAGGTGGCAATTTTATCTTTGTGAGATTGATTCTCACATTCAATTGAGCCAATTGAGCTTCCAACCTGGCCTTTTCCTCCTCCATGGCTACCGCCAGTTTCCAGAGTTACCAAAGACCGCTTAGCACCGATCCGAGAGTGCGCTTTTAACTTGATGCTTTTTGGTCGATTATCATTCTCAAGCAGAGCGGCTCTAGAGGCTATGTTCCTATTTGCTCTCCCGACCTTGCCAAGGTGATCATCAAGATGAGTTGCGATTCTAGAGAGACCTTGAGAGTTGAGGGATATCTTGGTCAATAAGCTCAACCAGCTTCTTATCCGGTCCGCATCTTGAACAAGAGCATTTATATCTTTGGCCAAGAAGAGGGATATCTCCTTTAGCCGAGCTTGGTTCTCTCGCCGATAACCTCTCGGCCGAGAAGTAGCCTCTTCACCACCCTCATTAATGTACTCTTCAATGGTGAAAGAGTAGTCGACAAATGGCTTAGCATCATCCTTTAAGAAGGAGAACCATTAGCCGATTGATCGAATTATTTGAGAGATCAATAAAATAAGTATTACCTTTTGTGCGTAAGCTTCTTCAAAGATGATTCCCTCGCCCCGGCTTGATTGAGGGCTTAGCTGAATGCCCGTAGAAGATGAACTTGAAGCCCGATGAGGGAAGATCCTTCCGCTATGTCATCCAAGATATCATCCGAAAATAAGTAATGAGATGCAAAGTGCAGTAGATAAACCTTTGACGTAAGAAAGAAGAGAAAATGTGTAGAAAACATTATTACCAATATGACCAATAGCCTTGTGAATTTCTGCACTATCAATAGAAGCATGAGGAGGAGATTCTTCCGCCATTTTATCCAGGGAATGATCCGCTTCGAGTATCAAGTGGCAAAATCAGTTCATTTGGTGTAAAAAGGGGAACAATCGCTAAGAAGGTAATCACCTGTATGGCCAAGTGGGCTCTTGAATTTCTGATCCTCCTTTTGAGTTTCAACATCTTCGAGCCCGAGAAGATGTTTCAAGAATTCTCAACACATTGGCTGATTTTGAAGGCCCGACTTGTGGGTCAAGGAAAACATATAATAAGTAAAATAAGCCCCATCATGGTTCGTAACAAAACCGACCGAGAGTATACCTTGGGAGAGAGCTTAGCTTTCTTGGATCTTGTTCTTCTCGGGCACATTAACATCTCTACTTGATCCAAAGAATAGCTTTCCTCTTGCCTTCTCCTTTCGAAGAAGCCGCACCCGCAGCTACCGGGTGTTTTCATGAGGGTTGCCGTGGATGGAGCATTAAAACCTAAGGCGTGGATGGGTCCAAATTTTGGTAATATTGGACTACTTGTGAAGGAGGGGTAGGCTCAGATCCCGCAAAAACACAAGATAATACTGAAATTAAAAACAAAGTCGAAAAAAGAGGTAACAGTGAGTATGAAGAAAGTTACCTCACCGTCGTAATCAAATTGAGCATACAAATCTTGACACAAAGGGTGCACCGGCATGTTAAAAATATGAGCACGCCATTCTTGCCACCAAGAGGAAAACAAAGGATGGGCAGCTTCTATTAATCCCAAAGGTAAGGGCATGAATTCCTCGGCAGATCCCATCCAAGCTCAAAAACCCTTTTGGCCTCCATTTCATCTCCTATTCTCTCTCTCGGCCTTATGATGGTTGAGAAAAATAGCCTTGGGGGCAGCTTGCCCACGCCCCAATTGCCCGGCAAACATGTTTGGGTTATAAAATTCATAGGAAGGATTCAAAGAACCTCCCATGATGAAACTCCCCACCGGGCAAGACACGTGGCTTAATGAAAGAATTGAAGATCTTTGTAGCAACCCCTGTCTCGAAAGCAGCCTTTTACTCATAGCTGAATTTGCAAGGCGTAGTCAAAGTGTCACTTTCTCTATAAGGGAGCCATATCACATGATTGAAGCCCTTAAAGAATAGCTTGAATAGATGGCCAAGATCTATATCAATGGTGATGGCAAATGCCGCTTCTCCATAAGTTTGACAAAGCTTTCTTTCATTTGGCCATCCTCATCATCATTGACGTAAGGAAAACCCAAAGTGTTAAGGTCCACGGAGACTATCCGTGCATGTACAATTGTAGCCACATCTCACACAAACCACCAGGGGACCATTTACACAATGAATTTCCCCATGTTGACGATTCAACAATGATCCGATGCATCATGTGATAGACAGCCCCCCGTAAGATATTTGCCCGTAGGAATTAAAGTTCCCGCAGCCTACCTCCTGGCCATTACCATGTGATTGAGAGTTGGCTCATTGATTTGCCACAAAAGATGAATCTGCATAGCCACATGTTTAAAAAGGCCTTATATTCTTTGTCACCACAAAGACCAGCTTGACATATATGTTTGATGTACTTGGTCCATCCACTTCCGCATTTGACCGCCTTTCCTCGTTGCTATTGTGCTTATATTTGAAGGGTATACCGCTCACACATTAAGGCCTGGCCATCATGAATATGTCACCAAAGTAAAAGACATTGGGCCATGACCAAAAATGAAACCATTGGTAGCATCGACCGTAAGTGGGAAGTCGCTATCGAAGAGAATCATTCCGGAGGTGTTCCCCGAAAGGGATAACTCTAAGCAAAGGCCGATATCCCGGGAGTCCCAAAGGATCGCTACTCTTGTTCAAAGATCCTTTGGTACCACCGCCGCCATCCAAAGATCGGAGGGAAGGGCCAGTTTTTGAAAGTGCTTGGCCATCCGCTTGGAGGAGCAATTCCATTTGAAAGGATCCTCAAAGTTTTTTTCTCCACAAATTCGATTGGGTTGGAATCTCCCATCGACCCAAAAAAGTACGAATCAGATTGGGGGCATAAGGGATCAAAAATCCGTCCTTGTACTCCTTCAAAAAGATAATACTACCGAAAGAGAATCGAAGAGATGAAAGATCAAAGAAAAATTTGCCGAATACATGAAAGGAATCAAAAAATACCTCGAACTCCATCAAGGGTCGCCATTGGGGATTAAAAGTAGGCTCGAATCTAGAACGAAGAAGAATCAGATTTTGAGTGGCGGCTACGGAGTTGAACAAAGTTGACCTAAATGAGAAAAGAGTCCAGAATTCAATTCGAATAAAATTACTTTTATCCCGAAATTGAGGGGGCATGTGTTAACACCGGATTTTGGTAAAACCAATGACAGTGGGCCGATTCGGTAAAGTCTATGAGAAAGCGTAAATCCAACGCTGCTCGGCAAATGAGCGTGCGGTCGGGGCTAACTTTGAGCTATTCGGCAAGCGTATGTGCAATTGACTCGGGTGATTCGGCAAGCATTGGTGCGGGCCGGCTATCTTTGTAGACAAAGGGGCTCCATTCGAAGCAAAAGGTGGCGAGCAAGAAGTCGAATAGAAGGAGAAAAGCGTGATGATCAAGGACTCGAGGAGAATTATAGCAAGAGTCTCGCCATACTTTTGAGTTACCTTTAACATATTGTGTACGCCGTAATCTCTTAGGATTCATGTTATGTCCAGGGTATAAATATAGACCCTCGACCATTGTAAAGGATATTCACAATCAAATCAATACAACCGCCCCCGCGCCACGCTTCGAGTCCTTTTGTCGTGTCGCCGAAGTTCTTCGAGAGGAGCCAATCGATCCGTCGACCCTCCGTAAGTTCCGCAACCTTGCTATCATGTCTAGTATCATGCGGTGGATTTAGATCTTGATGCAAGTAGTCTTGTTCGCCTCGATGGGATGGCCGCGGCGGCAAAGCGCCTACTTGATGATCAAGAAGTCTTTGCTTATGCTTTGTCTATCTCGACTAGATGGTCGTATAAGGCAGCGCCCGCTTGATAGCTTAGCGAGGCAAGATAGTTATCGATTCTTGGTTAGATCGTGAGTCGTATGGCAAAAAGCTAGATCCGCTTCAAGGATTAGTTATCGGCTCTATTAGATTTGGCAAGATCTAGTAGATTCATTAAGTTATCACGTGTTGCATGACTTTAATATTTTAGTTATTTGTAACACTTTTTTGCCCAATCTAGATTTGATCGGTTTCGCTTCTTATTTTATAGATCTATTTGCTCTCTAATGTTCTTTTTACTCTTATATTATCATGATAAATAGATCGTATGCTTACATAGCCGAATTGATCAATCTAGATTGTTACATGTTGCGGTTCTTGCATGTTAGAAACAATTAGACTTTGATAGGATCGGGTATCGCGCGCGTATGCGTGTCTTTGATTAGTTTAGTCGTGATAATTTGTATGTTCCTTCTTCATGGACCCCGAGCCGGCCGTATTGCCGAGCTTGGTTATGCTTCAATTCATAGTTAACTATTCACTTGTTCAAACATGTCTTCTTACGCATGCATGTTCGGTAATCAATACATTACGTGTTTCACCTTCATATTAGCCGAATGAATCGTATGCATGATTGGCGCATGCCTTCTATAGCCGTATGTCGCCGTAAGTGGCTTCGTGGTTGTATATACGAACTGCCCGTCTCATCCGACACGCCCCGATTTTGTATTTAACAGCTTTTG